>VXBR01008108.1:0-21174 GCA_013400215.1 Cisticola juncidis
TACATTTAAATATAATGTACTTGCCTAGAAAGTTGTTTTGGCACTCCCTTGGTGCAGCAGAGAGCTTGTCAGGCCAGACTTTGGACTCAAAGCAAAATCTACATCTTCATCTTTTTAAAACAAAGCATCCCCACTATGACTTTCTGTTCATTTCATGTGTTTATTTTTACCCTGTAATGACTGAACCATCCTAGAGCCGTTGTGGCTTTCTAGCATGCTTGTTCTAAAATTCAAGTGCCTGCCATTTCTGTTTTGATAGTCGTTTGTTCTAGGTGTTAAAGAGTTCTCCTTTTTTTCTGTAAATTAATTCTTAAATATTGGCTTTCTAGAATTGCAGAAGGATGTTTTTGTTAATCTGCCCACAATTTTGACTTGTTATAGTCAAACAAGTTTATTTTAAAAAATATTGGAGTGTGACAGAATAAGTGCATAAGGATGAAAAACAAAATTCAGAGACCCCATAAGTCAAATTACACTATTTTGGAGTGTGATGAAATTATTTGAGTACATTTAGTATAGAGGGATCTGGAAATACCAGAAAATGCCTGAAGTGAACTTACTAACCAAGTGTTTAATTATTAAATCTGTTGTTTCCTTAGGTGTACACAGATCCTGGAGTTTATTTTTACTTGAGTAACCTGTATTTCGCCAACCAAGAAACCAGATTTAAATTCTCCTTTTTATTAGTGTTTGGATTTTTTTTTTTTCTTCCTCATTGGAAGAGCTCAGCAGTGGCTCCCTGTTCACTTCAGTAAGTATTGCTTTGCAAATAATACTCAGCTTGCCTAAAATCTCATTAGATTTAGCTGTATTTGATCTGGTGTATTTGTTGAAAGAGAAATGATCCTGGCAAGATTTTGAGGGTGTGATTTCTTCCAAGAAAGGAGTGGGAGGAGCATCACTTTGAAAACCATAAGAAATAGCAGAATTGGAAAAGAGCAGATCAAATGAGGATTAAAATGTGTGTTTAATACACCAGTGAAAGCAAGATTACAAAAATAAGCTTTCTCTGCAGCAGTGACTGGAACTACATCCTTTCCCTCCTACTTTCTCTCCATTAAGAAGATGAAGTTTTCCAGTGGTTTAAAGCCAAGCATTGTTTCAAGCTTCCATTCTGAGGTGTGGTTATGACAGCCCACACTGACAAAGAGGACAGAGATCAGTGCTAATCTTTGTTTAATCACTTCAAGCAAAGTGCAGTTAGGACTGGTTGAAGATGTAGTTTTGATGTAGTCATGATGTGCCTCTTCAGCTGGCTTGTCATCAGTGGTGTAATGAATATCTGGTTTTAATTAGCATTTTAAATTCCTACCTGTTGTATCAACTGCCTTTATATTTTGCTCAAAATGAAAAGAGTTAACCTAAATAATCAGGTTAACTTTCTTGGAATACATTAGCTGGCTTTTCCTTAATGCAGAAAGCAGAATAAGAAACCACCTTGTGTTACAATCAATGAATCTGCCACTCCTGTAGACTTTAACTGCCTTCTTTTCACCTCTGCTTTTTCCCTAGATGACAGTGTGCTGCTAATGGGTGTGAGTAAATTAGATGTCTTGTACCGAAAGCTTCTCCTCACTAAGCTTTTCATCAGAGGATGGGGAAAGCCAGAGGACCTGAAAAGGTGACTTGTTAAAAAGTAACAGCATAAACGATACATTACTTTAAAGGAAAAAAACCAACCCTTGAAGTAGCAACACTGATTGCTATTCTGTATTTAAAATACCAAAAGTGTTTTAGTTGGCTCTGTTCAAGAAATCAGGTTTCTATACCAAGGGAGTAACTGTATCTTTAAAAAGTCTTAAAAGGATTTGCAATTTTTGTTCTGTTTAGAGAGGTTCTTCTTGAGAGAATGTCTTTGTGTCCAACTGTATTATTACTTACATTTATCTGATGACATACTTCAAACAGCATTTCTGGAAGTGTTTTCTTCCATAACAAAACTTGATGAATTTCCGCAGAAGAATTTTTTCTGTTTAACATTAGAGTGGCTTTTGCTATCTTTCTGTAACTTCCTAATTAGTTTTAAAAGTGTGAGATTTAAACAGAAGTTTCTTTCACAGCTCAAAGTAGTAAACGCATTATTTTTAGATGTCTTGAAATAAGAAAAAAATTGAAGTACCTCTTAATTTTTAAGCATTTGATTTTTATTAATTACTATTCAGATTAACACCTGGAAATTAAGCATTTGTATTTCTTAAGTATAAAAATGAAATGACAGTATATATATTCTGCACTGTGTGGTATTTAAATAGGAAAGGGTAAACCTGCATTTAATAAGCTCACTGTTATGTATATGAAAATCAATAAAGAAAACTTTGAAAACTACTGAAATAATTTTTTTTGCATTGGATAGCAGTGGAGTTTTATGGAAGCTTGGTTGTTGTTTTTTTTTTTTTTTTAAGTCCACGTGAAAGATTGATCTGGAAATGGCACTTGGATTGCTTTGTGTGTCTTTCTTCAGTTCATTTTTTCTCTTGAGCAGCAGAGTTTCCTGCAAAATGAGAATGTTGCTTTGGTTGGAATAACTGAAAACGGTGGGGTTTGTTTTGATTGCAGCATTTCTCTGTATATCCATGTATCTGTGTGTAACTTATCCCATGTGTGTATCCCAAATGGGATATTTTAATGTCATCAAAACCCTCTCTTTAAAGACCTTTGGGTTCTTGTGAGGCACAGGGGAGTTTCAGTGTCCCATCTCCATCCCCCCAGTCCAAGGGGTGTCTCTGTACAGGGAGCCTGTGGCTGCTGCTCACCAGTGCAGATCACACCCTCAAAGGGCAGTAAGGGAGTGCTGCTGGTGATAACAGATATCAGCTACAGTTCCTCCTTCAGTCAGGGGAAAAACCCTCTCCCACCACATCAAAAGTGGTGGGGGGAAGTAGGAGGCAAGCTTGCTGCTCTGCAGAGGGGAAGAAAGTTTTGTTCCCTGTGGTGCTCCTGACTGGGATGAAGATGAGCTGTTCCCCAGCCTGGCTTCACCTGGATGAAGAAGGAGGAATACTGCATCCTCCTGACTCCTCACACTGGCTTGTGAGAGGAGGGTTTTGGTTTTTGTTTGTTAACTCATCACTGTGAAGCTCCATTATTAAGTTATTAAATTTTTTTACTTCAGGCATTATCCAAAATTGACTGACAGACTACTCTGCCTAATCTGAAATTTCATGTGCACACCCTTGATGTGATGAATGCTAATATCTTCTTTGTCCTCAAATCATGAGCAAGGGTTAAAATTCTTCATTAGAGGCAAGATGTGGCCATCAGTATCCACCTAACTATAGAAAAAGTAATAAATGCAGTATTAGGAAATTTATAGTTAAACTAAACAGCTCTGTTAACTTACCCTCCACACTCACATCTCACATCTTTACCTTACTTTCTCAGAAATACTTAATGCACTTGCTGTTTTCTATAAGACAAGCAAAGGTTATAAAGTAAAGCTATTTTTTATGTGGTGATAAACTGCATTTTTTTTCATTCTTGGGTTTTCTGTGGTGTTGGGGGGGTGAATGGGTCATTCCTCTGTACTTTTCTCTCAAAACTGTTCTAGCTTGTCAGGTAAAGTGTATTTACGAGCATAGGAATGAGCAAGTTATAGAGTATTTAAGGTTGAAAGGGCCAATTTGAGGGCATCAAGTCAAGATCCCTGTTCAAAACAAAGCTGACTTAATTTCAAGTCACTTGGCCCTTCATTCACTTGAAAGGCACTTCATCTCTTGAGGATAAAGATAAATTATAGTTTTTCTGGGCTATTTTTCCATGTGTTTAACTGTGAAAGCAATTTTTCACTTTATTCCAGGGGGGGTTTCTTACACTGCAGCACCCCACCATTGCCTCTTCAGTGTTCATGTCCTTCAGTAATCTTGTGCTCTCACTGTACATCTCTGAGAAGAGGGTTTTTTTTTCCATTTATGCTGTGTGGCACTGCAGCCCATTTATGTAGCAGAAGAAAGCAACCAGATTTGCCTTTTAGCTTTCTGTTACCCAGCAAGGTACCTGAGACTTTTTTTTAACTTAAAAGCATCATTTGGTAGCTACCTGCTCTATGGTAGCCTCATTAAACTGTAAATGCAAAGCTGGCTTCTTAACTGGTATTTGTCTGTGGCTTACTTTAGCTCCTGAAATTTTATATAAATATGTCTCTTCTTTTTTTTAGATTAAAAGTTGAATCTTCTTCTCTACTTGTTTCCTTTCAACAGAATATTTGAATTCAGAAAGATTATTGGCAACAGGGAAAAATGCCAGACGCTGGTTTCGAGAGATTACCCAGTGTTCATTGACAAGGTATTTAAAAGCAAGGGATGATGTGATTTAACTACATTTATTTTCCTAAGGGTATATAAAGGTGAAATAACTTGATATTTAACACCAGGCTATTTTTATAGGCTAGTAGAAGAGAATGGGATGAAATAGACTAAAGCAGTGCCTGTACAGACACTGATTTTTAGTTTTTTTCCTGCTAGTACAATAGTTGGGCAGTGAGATGTCAAATGTTAAAACTCAAAAAGTGTTCAAAACCTAGACTGTGTTACTGAATGTATTTAAAATGGGACAGCATTATGCCTTTTTATCTGTTCCTGTAAAAGGTTTTTTAATAAAAGCGAAGTTGAAAAACAGTTGATTTTACCCTGTTGATAACATGTATCCCTGTTTTTAGTAGCAGACCTCAGCTTTGGGGTTTTTTAAGCAAATTTTTTATCCTATAACAAATTCTACTTTAAGAGATTTGTTTTCAGAGCAAGTTAAAGACTGGCATAATATTTATTGCTATTGTCCTTTCTGCAGGTTGAGGGGCAATCAGACTGTAAAATCCTTGAGGGGCACTTCATTTCCCCCTTGGCTCATTGTGTCCCAGGTATCCTGCCAGTGGAATCTCTTGTAGCAAGGTAAGAAAATCCCTGAGGTAGTTCTGAAATTACTGCTGCAGTCTGTAAGTAGTTTTGTTGTGCAATTGATTGTAATGCAAACAATCTGTAATATCTTATTCATGTGATAGTGCAATCTATGTTTAAAAAAAAAACTGCTAGGAAAGTATTACTTTTTTTGGTTTGGTGGTGGGTTTTTTTGGTTTGTTTTTTTTGTTTTTTTTTTTTTTAGTTTAGAAATCATATTGCACAAAGCTGTGGAATACCCTGAGTTTTTTGAATTATTTGTTTTTTTCCAAATGAGGGGGATGCTGGAAATGAAGAATAGTAGCTATTGTTTTATATGTAGCTTGTTTATATGTATATGTTGATATCCAAGTGTATTGTATTTTATTTGAAGGAGCTTTCCATTTCCATTTAATACCAAAACTGTGTGTGTGTGATAAAGCAGCAAGCTTATTTTATTGTAGCCAGAGAATCTGGTTCCTTTCTTACTTGGCAAAAAAAAAACAAAAGCCAAACCGAAACAAAAACTCAAAACAAAAAAAAAAAAAAAAACCCAAACAAATGCAAAATAATTAAAAACAAAAGCATGCACACACACACAAAACAAAGCAAGTATTGTCACAGAAAGCTGGAGGCTCCCTCACAGCGCTGGTTTCACAGTAACACTTCTTTGCAGATGAGGAGTGGGTTTGCAAAGGGAGCCTAATTTTTGTTTGCTTTTAGTTTTGAGGTGAACTGTCATGATGAATTCTTTTTTCCCAAGATTTGGTTTGTTTAATCACACAAACATAAAAGTTTGCCAGCTCAAGTTGATGCTGATGTTGTAAATTTTGTCAGTAATACTGGTTGGTGTTTTTATATGTTAAGCATGTAACATTAAGGAATGTGAGGAAAAGGTTGACAATCAAGAAATCAGTTCTGTTTGTTAACATTCTCAAACTAATTAGTGCCATATTGGAAAATACAATCTGCTCATTGTTTCCTATCTATGTTCTCTTGTGCTTTGTAGCCAAGTTATGATAATTGTTACTTTGGCCAATATTGTTACAGTTTTGAAAAGCTATACAAATTTCCCTCGAGATGATATGAATGTATTTCCTGAAGTGTGACACTCTTGTAGGTAACAGTGCTCCATCTTGTGGAGAAAATAGTGGTGGCTCAGAAGGGACTTTCTCTTCAGTAGTTTAGACTGTAAATAAGTAGCAGAAGAAGACATTAATTGGTTGATACTGGATGTATAGAATAATTTCATGGTTTGTATGTTGGGGTTTTGATTTTTTTTTAATTTATTGCTCATCTTAATCTTCAATTTCAGCTGTTGGGCCTTCAGGAGAAAAATAGCAATGATGCCTAGGAGAGCTGGACATGCTTGTTTAGGCTGCTCTTTATCTGAAGTTGCATTTCTCCACTCTGCAAAGTTTAAATTGTGATGATGAGGTAGTAGTCTTTTTTAGGAACATGATCTTTCATCTTGGCTCCTTTTCTTGTTTGGCCTTTCTTCTGTCCTACTTTCAGATTCCTTTGTTTGCTGAATGTGTTCATGAAAAATGATGCTGAATTGCTGGCAGTTTGCCTGTGTGGGTTACAAATACTTGTGTTGTTTTGGTTTTGGGTTTGTTTTTTGTTTTTTTTTTTTCTAATTAATTTCTCTTGATGCAGCTCATTAATAGATATTCATACTCTGCTAAAATATGTGTTCATTTCTCACAGGTTTCAGTTCATCATACCCAGAAGATGGAATGGCAAGCACAGACCTGTGTGCATTCATTTAGCAGGCACTGGAGACCATGTGAGTGTGTAAAATGTAAAACTGATTGTTACTGAGAAACTCACTCATCACATTTGGTCTCACCTTTGTTGTTTGTACACCTTTAGCACTTCTGGAGGAGACGCACATTAATGGCGCGGCCAATGATCAAAGAAGCCTGTATGGCTTCCCTGCTGCTAGAAAATCCTTACTATATCCTTTTGTGGAAACACTGTGGTTGTTCCTAATATTCTCTCTGGAAGGTGGAAGAGTTACCACACTCATAAAATATCAACTTTTTTCTACCCAATAGGTAGATGTAAAGGAATTATGACCATTATGTGAAACACAATTCTGTGGTACCTCAGATAACTTCTGAAAAGCTTGCTGTTACCACTTCAGATTTGGGTGGGTTTTTTAAAAAACAGGTAAGTTTTGTTCTGTCTTGTGGAACAGTATTATTCTGTTTCATTAAACAGGAACTCAGCTTACACTTTTTCCCTACCCATGTATCTGACAACAGTAACATGTTGCAAACTGCATCATTGAAATAGATCGAATTTAATTTAGTGACAGTTAAACACTGAGAATTTAAATTCCAAATTCTAATTAATTCATGCTATTTATGCATATTATTTATTTGATCTATTTTTTTAATGACCAGTTTTGATAAAGCCTTTTTTACTTTCTTTAACTGAAGTCTTTCACATGGCAGTAGAAAACCTAAGGATCAATTGTAAGTATTCCTGTTACATTTATGGATACTGTATTTTTAAAATACCTCTTCTCTTTTTTTCTCTTTCGAGCCAAAAGTTGTCTAAACTTTGATAGCTTGTTAAGAAAAAACCCTTTCAAAAACCACATGTAACCTGCCAGTGTGAAATTGTCTGCTCTTGGCTGAACTGCTTTGGGTATTCTGTTAGGAGATCTCAGGGATCAGGGAAGTTTGCACAAGATGAACTTGCAGTATGGAGTGGGACAAACACCTTGTGTGAGTAAAAGGCAGGGCCATTTTATTTTCCTGACTCACAACTGCATGTACAAGTGTTGCTGTTCCATTTCAGTCAGCTCTCAATCATTGCTCAGATAGCGTATTTCCATTGTAATTGCTAGGATTTTGCCTTTTCAAGATCTTGTAACGATGTACAGGCATATGAATAAATCTACTGTTGATTTAGTCAGGATGCTATGCAATATTCAGTATTTTACAGGATTTGTTTCTTCAGTCAGTGTCTTAAATTGGAATTTGGAAGCCTAGTTAGGCAGTCTTGGTTTTTTATTTATTGGGGTTTTTTTATATTTTCCAATCACAGACATATTATCAGAATTCAACAGGGATATGTGTCTGAGGCAAAGATTTTAGTCTCCCAATATTTCTGCAAGTCCAAATACGCACTGGTGTTTTAATCCTTTTTATTCCTAACTCAGACATTTAACATGGCTAGAAGACACAGAGAAGCTGCTTTTTGTAAGATTGTAGGAAAGTGACAGATAAAAGCTGTGCTGGAGTACATCCATTGGTAATTTCCAGTTATGAGTAATCTGATGCAGAAAAATAAATTAAATGACTCTGTTCTCAGTTGTCCAGTGTGTCAGGATTGTTTCAAGGTAGGGGTGCTCAGTCTAATACCCTAACAGGTGATTGTCACTCTCCAGTAGAGTTACACAGCACCAGTGGAACAGGGGACTGTTCAGTGAATACAGCAGAGGGCTGAGGAATCTCATGAAGCTGTAGGAAAGAAATGCATTAGGCTGTAAATGCTGCTCTGCAGCAGCAGCTATGCTCATTTCTGTGTAACTTCACAGTGAGCTTTGTCCTTGTGCTTCAGAGTGTCACAAATGTGACAGTGGCATGCTGGCAGGAGAGGCCAGGAGCCCTTTGTAACCTGGTGTGGCACTGAAAATACTCAGTCCCTCTCCCCAAGTTAGAGGTCTGTTATTTTTAGAGTCCCTCTGATGACTCAGCCAAATAGATTTCTATTTTTTTGTATGTCTTCTGTGTTGTAGTGCTTTGCAGTACACTGCCTGAATTTCTCAATACTGTGACAAACTTCCCACTTTACAGTTTCAGTCTTACAGTGACACTGATGAGTGCTTCCAAAGCTGACATACTGATTGCTCTTCAAATGTTGTGTGCAATTTTTCAATGATGTAAAACAGGTAAATAAGAAAAAAATATACTTGTTTCTGCAAACGAGCTAGTGTATGCCTAGAACTGTATCACTTTGATTCTATTTCTAAAATACCTGTTACAACTTCACAGGACAGAATGTTGCTACTAATGAGATGCTAATGTAGGTAATCGTTTCCAAAAGACCAAGCTGTCAGTGATATTACATTAAAAGCATAGGCAGGTGCCTATTTTTAGTCCTCATTTGGATGAAAAATTACAAGTGCCAGAAAATCTGGGCTTGCTTTTTCCTCCTGTTAATCAACAGGAGTTCAACTCCAAAATTCTCTGGGATTGTGATGAAGCTGTTTATAAAAGTATGTATAGAGTGATAAGAACTGTCAGAGTCTAATCTTAGAAAATAAACCCTCTATTTTCCTTTTCTGGGGAGAAAAGACGGTCATGTTTAAAAAATGTCTCGGACCTGTTTGTGATGGGAGGAGCTCTAATTCTAGAATCGGCAGCTCTTTTGCACTGGCTAGAGAGAGAAGGCTATGGACCCCTAGGGATGACTGGAATATCCATGGGAGGACATGTAAGCTTTCATATCTCCTCTTCAGTAATTTTTGTTTTAACTTCTCATTTGATCACGTAGCATACGGAAATAATTTGTTTTACAGTGTTGATCTCAGAAGTGCTTTAAAATAAACACTTGGAGTCATGAGAAACAAATTGTTGGCAAGTCTCATGTTCTGTGGTGCTGAATTAGTATAATCATTAATATGTACTGACAAATCATAGAGCCCTTTGTCGGCCATCTCCCAGCAGGCTTAATAAGAATATAAACTTCTCACATAATTGTTTTTTTTTTCCACAAGGGTGGGGGGCAGAAATGTTTGCTGAAAAAAAGGCTGCACTGATCGATTGCTAATTCTCCCTCTTTTCCTCCTTTCTTCTTGCTTACACCTTTGTGTTTTAATGCATTGTGTGAAATACCCCCTCTTTGTGGGCATGTTGTAATTGAGGTGACTCCTGGTGTCAGTGATCATTGGTATTGATCAGAGATTTCTGTGGTGAGATAACATTTTTTGTGATACTGTGCACACTCAAACCAAACCAGCAGTGTATCACTAAGGTGCTTGAAAGGCTAACACACAGTTAAAATGTTATATGTTAAATGTTAAAATGTTACTGCTTGTGTCTGCAGATTAGAACAGCCCTGAGACACAGCTGCAAAGCTTATTGAAACCACATCCCTTTCTCTGTTTGTCGCAGTAAATAATGTTGGTAATGGTAGTGTTTCCCAAAAGGAAAATATTCCCCTAAAGCACAGTTATATTACTGTAAATGTCATAAATGTACAGAGCACCTTTGGTTTACATCAACATCACCCTGCTGAATCAGAAACTTCTGTGAAATAAAGGATATTTGATGTTGATCCTCTCTCTACACAGTGTGTTTTACAATGCAATGCTGTAAGCATTGATTCAGTTCTACTAAAGGGGAGAGACTTCTACTGGAGAGAATCAGAACATAGATGCGTGGTGTTCTTGTAACTTCATTAATAAAAATAATTAGAATAGAATTATAGTTCAGTTGCATAAATCCACTCATTAGAACATCTAGAACAGGCACGAGGTGTTTCATATTGATACAATAAAACTTATCAAGAACATATCATATAGGGAACTTCTGTACATGGAATTTACTTGCTCTGGCTTTTTCTGGGATAAACAGAATAGTCACAAAAATATATTTTGAGAACTGATGCAAAAGTAATAATTCAAACTTAAAGGACAGAAAAAGAGTGTGCTTAACATGTTGAATTACTTCGCCTTCAAATTTTGTTTCCTGTATATAGATTTTGAAAGTATGGAATTTTAAATTGTCCTTCTCATAGACTGCCTTTGTTTTGCCTTGAAATAAACTTGCAAGAGCTTGGTGGAAAGCTTTATAGAAGTTTTCTTATAATGATTTTAAATAACTAAGAGCTTGTGTTAGTTTTTATAATTATAATGATAATTAATGGATTACAAATAAAATGATTGAATTGTAATTGTAATTATTGGACTATTTAGTAAATATTCCATTGGGAATTCTTATAACCAAATCCCATTCAGCCTTGAGATGAGTCCTTTCCAGAGCAATTTTTAAAAAAATCGCTGGAGACGAGATAGTAACTTGTAAATAGGTGGAAGTATATGCAGCTACCACAGTCCTTAACTCTTTGGCACCACATATTTCATAAATACCATGTAAACAAAGAAACTGAAGATGAGAGAATTCTTTTTACCATCTTGTGAATTCAATATAAAAATGTGTAACAAGTGCCTTTGATTCTAGATGGCTTCACTGGCAGTGACAAACTGGCCTAAACCATTGCCATTGATTCCTTGTCTTTCCTGGTCAACAGCCTCTGCAGTCTTCACTACGGTAATTAACACACTACAAAATACATTTCTTGTTAATATATTAGATTATGATCAGAACTGTAAATTACAAGATTTGGGCTGGCCCCAAGGGAGGTGGGATTCCATGTCCTGTGTTATAATCTGTGCTTGTGCTTTGATTGGAATAATTCTGAGGCTGTCTGGGAACAGAATTCCACTGAAAAAATCAGGAGAGGAACAGGTCCATTTCCTGCATTTATCATTATTTTAGAATGGGTTTTACTTGTGTACTGAATGCTTTTGTTCATCATCTCAGGGTGTGCTGAGTAAGGCAGTGAACTGGAGAGAGCTGGAGAAACAGTATTTTACACAAACTGTGTATGAAGAAGAAATCATTCAAATGCTTGAATATTGTGGAGTAAGTATGATTTATTTTACCTACCTGCTAATATTTACCTGTGCAAATCTAGCAAATAATGCAACTTCTTTTTACTTCTACTAAAAGTAGGCAATTGTTAGTTAGAACATACTGGCATGTTTTTTCTTTATGCTTTGATGAATTTAATCTTTGAAGGAAAAAAAACTGAGAAACAAAACTAATATTTTGGTTGTATAACGAGTTTAAAGTGTAGTCCTTGCTACAAGTTTTCCCTTTGATCACACTTAGTGTAATCTACAACATAAAATGTATTCAATCAAATTTGTAATAAATGCCTTTTTTCCCCCTAAGATCCTTTCCTTTGTGATAGTTCTTTTTGTAATACCTCACAGTAGGAGAAGAGGAGCTGGGTGCAAATAGTTGTTACTTGGGTGCTTGCCATTTTTAAGTCAAATACACTCCAGCAACATTAATGAAGAGACAAAATGAAAAGAGGAAACATTTTTCAAGATGTTCAGCTTGTGATCTCCCCAGTATTTAGAGACTGTCAGTTCTTCAGTCCTAAACATAACATTAGACCTGGTCACATATATTCATTTTTCTGTTATTATTATTATAATTAGGTCATTTAAGCTTAAATGACTGTAATTACAAATTCAGAGTTTAATATAGAAAAAATCACAAGCTTCTGTATATGTAAGTACCTCCTGCATCTTTTTAAACTGACAGAAAGGTAGAATGAAATTATCAAGATGTTATTATGATCAGGATTTAATTGAATGACCTGCAAGCTGCAAATAGAAGTGAGTAGTGCTGGTAGTGTCTTGTTAATTTTGTTTTTTTGTTATGAGTTCATTTTAAGAACAAAATTAACCAACTGGTTGAAGGGAGAAACCCTTAATTGTTGTCTCTGTTTAGACGGATTCTTTCAAGATGGGACAAGACTTTGTGAAGAATTTCCCTGATAGTGTGGACAGTCTGGCTGACATGGATGTGACTTCCAGAATATTCAGCTTTGAGTCCTTGCATGACACTGTATCCAAGGAATCTCTTCACAGCTTTGCCACAAACAGAAGTGCTCTAAGTGCCTCTTCAGAAAGACTCTTCATGCAAGATGCTCCTAAAATGCAGTGCATAAATCAAACCTTTTCCACCAGTAGCAGCAGCAATAAAAACTTAACCAGCCCACAAGGACACAGGATAAACACAAGGAGAAGGAGTGACACTTTACAGAGAGAATCCTTAATGTTCATGAAGGGAGTAATGGATGAATGTACCCACGTGGCTAACTTCCCAGGTATGTATCTCTGTTTCAACATGCACTTTGGAAAACTGAATAAAATACAGTGGAGGGAAAGGTATTTTCTTCATTCTCCAAGTGTAAATCTGCTGGCCCCTTTGCTGAAATATGGAAATATTGTGAACAGTATTCTGTAGTGTCTATATACTACTCCATTTCCTAGTTTTTTTTCTGTTCCTTCTTGATGGCAAACTAATGACAAAGTTAATCAAAAATTTACCTCTCAGTATCTTTGTGCATTTTTCTCCTCTGCCTTGCTGTGGCTTTTTTCAGATATGAGTTAGTGCAAATTTGTATTATCTAATGTAAGCAAACACCTGTGTGATGTTAATACCTGGATCGAGTTAATTTTAGTTAATCTGCTAATGAGGTTTTTAAAGCAGAAATCTCACTTCAGATAGAAAGCAGCCTGCCTAGCTGAGCGCCAAGCTTGAATAGCTTTTACTGGTACCAGTAAAACCATTCTGGGGTCCTTCTGTGCTGGTGCAGGCTGTGAATACGTTTCCCAGAGCAGCACAACATGTAGGGGGAGCTGCAGTGCAGCGTTCAGGACAAACCCTCTCCAGCAGCACAAACAAGTGATTGCTCCTACAGCCGCCTTAAAAGGTTCCACTGGAGCGGGGGCTCGGAATTCCTTTTGTGGCAGCTCGTGTTTGGCTGTGCATGAACCTGCTGAGGGCACCTCCTACAACGTGCTCTGACTTCAGAGCTGTCTGTTAGTGTCAAAGCTTTCTTCATCCTGAGCCCCCGTGCCACATCATTTCTTAATTCCAGCATTCAGTACTCCATTGTTACAAGTGTTCAAATTTAAGTAAATGTTAAATAAAAGGAAATACACAATAAAAGGAATCTACACTAGTGTAGATTCTTTCACTGCTAGCTAGCCAGAGATGTTTTATGATGAGTACCAGTGAAGTGCTTTCCTTAAAGCTTTCTATTTCAGTAGACAGAAAAAGCCCTGCAAGTTTTATTCTGTGTACAGACTTTTTTGTTTATCTAGACTTATCCAGGTATCACTTAGCTAAGCACTGACCTCTCTTGGAACTTAAAGGGATCTGTGATCCTGATGCACTTGCCAAAGTGGCAGAGTCCATTGTGTCCATACTCTCCCAGGTCTCGACATTCTCTGGGATACTTTGCATCCCCTGCCAGGGTATCCTTGGAGTGAGGCCAGAGAGGAGCTTCAGAAAATCTGCCTAATGCTCAGATTCCATGAAAAATTGAATGGATAAGTTGAATTTATCTTAGCATTGCATATTCTCTAGATATCATTTAATATGAAAGAAAGAAGGGTTTAAATTATTTGTAGTTCTCCACTGCCAGACATCTTGGCTGGTCACTCTTTAATGTATCACATATTTTCTTGTTGAAGGAAGAAATGTTCTGTGTTTAACATAATTTTGGTGCTATTTTTCTCAACATCATATTGGTGTTATTCCTGCTAGTAATCTGATTGGTGCAGGTTATGAGTAATAAATATGTATAACAATATGTTGGGATTTTTATGTTGCAAGTAAACCATGTAGGAAACAGAAAAGAAAGTGAACATAGGCTGTTCTTTCTGACCTCTTGTATGAAAAGTTGTCTTTTTTCCTCCTTGAAAGGAAAAAATATATGAAACTTCTACTCTGTTGAATCTTATAGTTCTTTTTTGCCACTAAAAAGGGATCTCAAAGAACTGACATGAATGCTATAGAGTTTTGTTGATAAGAGGAAACAGAATTCTCCTGTCAACTTCACAAGTCTTTGAGGAATTTCTGCTCTAGGGGTGGGAAGGGTAAGGGTTAGTTTGTTTTTCCAGTGATGGCCTCACTACTGTAACATCAAAAACATCAAATTCTGCTGGAGGCTTTAGGATGTCATTTTATTACAGCTTTGAATAATTTAATTTTTTGTGAAAATAGCATTTTGGCGACAGAAATCTCAGCTGTTGTGTTTCTGTTTCTGACCACGGATTAATTCAGTTTTGCTTTGTTTTCCTTTAGTTCCGGTTGACCCAAGTTTAATCATCGTGGTACAAGCCAAGGAGGATGCGTACATTCCCCGCACCGGCGTGCGCAGCCTCCAGGAGATCTGGCCCGGCTGTGAAATCAGGTATCTGGAAGGAGGTCATGTCAGTGCCTACCTCTTCAAGCAAGGACTCTTCAGGTGAGGTCAACAGAAAAGTTTAAAATTCTATTTTAGATTTAATCAAAATGAAAGCTTGACTGTGAATAAGTAGTACTTGCATGAATTCGTGCTGTAGTAATATTCGGCGTTGATTTTCTAAAGACAGTTATGTAAATCACTTTTATGAATGCAGTTCTGTAGTTTCAAAAAGTTAAGTACTTGTGCTCTTAATTTTAAAATACAAGGAATTAGGAAGACTATGCACACCATTTAGGAAGTCTAAGCCACAACAAAAAGAACAGCACTGTATCAGGTCAGTGTATGCTAACCAGTAGTTTACTGCTATTTAAAAATTCAGCCTTACTTTTATGATAGTTGCTCAAAAATTTCAAGCTACACATATCTCTGATGCGTTTGAGTAGAAAACTCCTTATCCAACTACTTTTCCACTTGCATTAAAGTTAGAAAATAATTTCACTCATTCCTGAAACATAAATATATTACTAGATTGAGGTGAGAGATCCCAGAAATAAAGGAAGCGTTTTGATACCACATTTGTATTGAACACTGTTTTGGAATTGTGATGATAGCTTTTGTAGATATATTTGTAAATATATGGAAAGCTGCCACTTGTATCTGTCCATTCTCAAATTATACGAATTCTCTTCTCTTTCTCTTGTTCCAGACAAGCGATTTACGACGCGTTTGACCGCTTCCTCCAGAAATACACCATGTGATCTTCCTAATGCATTCAGACTGATCTCATTTGTAATTCAGCTTACTGGAACTCATGTTTGGAAAACAAGCCTCTCGTAGTGTTGAGCAGATGGTCACTGACTGTTGTAGGTGACAATTACCAGAAGTGGTAAAGTACCAGCATTGCTCTCATTTCAACCCAGTGCCATTCTGACATAGCTGCTTCAGCATTACCTGTGAGAAAACAACAGCAGCATCTGTCAGTGCATGAATGGTTCATGCACTTCATGCCTAATCAGACTGTGTGTTGCTTCAGTTCTGAATAAATTCGGAATCGTGTGTCAGTAGAAAACAGACCAATCAAGTACTGGAAGAATGTAAAATGTGCAGTGGGGGCTAAGCTGCTCTCTTGTGTTCAGTGTAGTTTTGGTTTGTTCCAGATACCTCGGTTACCTCTTGCTTCCTCATGGCCTTGCTGTTCCTGTTGTGTTGTACCGTGGCTTGGCCAGCACTCAGCCTCTTGTGTTTGTCACTGCCTTTCTCTCCAATTATGAATTGAGAGTGAGCCTTGGCAGAAGGCTCAGCACCACATCTTGCAAAAAGAGACTTTGACAATTGAAGGAAAAGTGAGAGAGAGACGTTTTCATTCATTACATCGGTGAAGTTTTCCTGCCACTGAATTAAACCATGCCATTGCAGAAGGATCATGTAGCACTTCATCAACCAGGTTCACAAAACTGGAATAGGTAAAAATCAAGTGTCTGGTAATTAATTGTTTACATTAATTCAGTTGCATAACATAAGCTTACAGATTTCTTTTCTTTTTTTGGAATGATAGATGAAATAGAAATATCATCACTTTACTTTCTAAGCACTGGCTGATTCTAAGCAGTTCAGCTGACAGCAGATTATATGGTGCTATAAAGACCTGTTGGAAATACTTCAACAGATGTCCTTTCTGAAGTGCACTCAGCACTGATATGCAAAATACACTTGCACTGTATAATTTAAAAGATACGTGAGACTAAAGGTTATTGAAACAGTTAGGTTTGCTCCTTATTTTTCAACCCTTGTCTTCTTTAATTGGATGGAAAATAAAGAAACTTGGATTTTGAACACATTGAAGAAAATCCAAAGTCTGTTGTTTGCTCTTTTGGGATCAAAAATGCCAACAAATTACAATAGAATAAAAGGTTGTCATGTACCAGCTGTATGGGTATTTCTCCACATCTTTTTTTCTTTTTTGTGGTAATCTCCTATAATATTCTTTTAATACCTCCTTGCAGTGAAGTTGAAAACCAAAACACTTCAGTATTTAGTACAGTCACGACCATGATAACTCTGAAACAAACAAAAAATTCTGTTCATTTCTGAGGATGTGTGACATCTGCACCTTCAAGCACTTTGGATCTCCGTGGTTACTGTAAAGGTTTTCAGTAGGCAGAGTAGGGAGCAAACAAAGCTCAGCTTAAATATTCTCTTGAATTTTAGTCACGTAGACAGCACTAATAACTGTGAAGAAATCATGGTTCATTTGAAAGTCAGGCGTGTTCAGATAAAACTGAAAAGCAACAATTTTGAATAACCCCAATGATGTAACATACAAATTTACTGAATATCAGAAGAGGTTCTAATCTGTTGGGAGTTAAATTGCTTCTTTCAGGTGATTTTTCATCATTTCTTTGGACAGTACTTGTTTTGTATATGGAGGAGCAAGTGTGAAGAGACCAGCTCATTTAAACACCAAATATTTGGAGGATTTGAAATTAAATATTAGTAAGTTTACAAATTTAAATCTTGACTAGTGTACTAAAAGATTCACAGGGTTTACAAGCATATTCATCAGCTAAGAGTGCTTTACCAGGGCACTGTCTGCTGTTCAGCAGCTTTTGTAGCTCTCACATTTTAAATGTAATTGTGTGCTTTGTGTCCTGCTTCTGTTGCAGCTATGAGAAAGGGAGATAACTGGTGGCAAGGGAAAGGGCTTGAATAAATTCAAGAGAGAAAAGACAGATTTTGTAAAGGCCAGGAGTAAGCACAAAAAAAATCAACTATGCTACAAAGTATAACATGCCAAAGTAAATATTTTCAAAGCGCACAATACTGGGAATTACACAACTGATGGGAACTCTGCATCCTGAGGTTACTGTCCTGATGGTATTACTAACAAGGTTTGACTTACCAAAAGGGCACAGGAGGAGCTTTGGGGTAATGCCACTCCTGCTGTGACAGTGTCTTTTGGGACAAATGCTGCTCCTGGTTCTGAGGGTGTCTTTTGGGACAAGCAGTGAAAGACTGGTTTCTGACAAGAATAAGGAATCACACTTTGCTCTGTAACTGAAGTCATGTTGCCAAATGTGAAAGCCCAGTAAGCATTATTTAAGGAATTTCTCAGGTTAGAATAACAAAAAAAGGAAAAATGAGCTCAGTGGTCTGTTTCTGCCAGTTATCAGACACAGGGATCTGGTCTGTGAAGGGGAAATCTTCTTGTGTACGTGTTTTTAACCCTTGTAAAATTGACTTTTTAAATCATATTTTAAGGTTAAATCCTAAGAAAGTATAAATAATCCATTTTGATGTTAAATGAGAATGTGGTTTTAATCCAGAAGTTGCATGAGAGAAATATTGTAATAAGGTTTCTTCCATGTAGCAGGTAAGCCATTCTGTATGTCTTAAATTTATTGTAAAACTGGCCTTGGTAATTTTTTGGTTTTAATTTTTTTCAATAAAAGTCTTAAAAACATTTAGGTGCAAAGGGTTTTTTTCCTCTCTTGTTAACAGGTGTTCAAAATGCATCCCACTGTCATCCTGTAATCCTTTCTGTTCCTACCAGAGCTGTAGCATCAGGAGAGCAGGCAATCTACAGGACACGATAAAAGCTCCACACAACAAACACTGGTGCTGCTTTGATGTTTTTCTACATGCCTAGAAACCCAGCAAAGAAAACAAGCTTGTATCAGCTAATTAAGATACTACTGTGATTCCAGTTTTACACTTGCCAGTGCAGGAGGCATCTAATAATTGTCAGATAGAGCATTTTCTAATTTTTTCCCCAAACAACTCAAAAGGAACAACTCAGGATTTTTTTTTTTTTTTAAAGCAGGGATAGATCATTTGTGTTTTATTACTCCAGAAAGTCTGCAGAAAGGAAACACTATAAGAAGGAATGGAGTCTTGCTCTTTTTTCTTAATTCTTACTGGAATGTCAAATGCCTGTAATGGAGATACTCTCTAAAAAGTAGAAAAGTGAAAATCCTTGGATCCTTGGAATACTATTTTTGCTTGACAGCTGCTAACACTTTGAGGCAGGTATTTTTCTTTTATTCCTCCTTATTGTTTGTGGTTTGTTGCTGTGTATTTTTGGTTTTTGTTTTGTTTTGTTTTTTTAATGTCGATCTGAATTGCTGTTGCTTGGGCAGGGAAGTTTCTTTATCTCAGGCTGTCAGGTTCTCTGCCAGCTTGGCAGCAATGATAAGTTACACGGTATGGAAGGAGCTTTGGGGTGCTCTGTGACCATGTAATTCCTCCTGAATTTTTACCCTACACGAGTAAAATGCTGCCATTCCATGCAATCCTGGAATTTACAGTGTTCCTTGGTAGGCTTGGATGCTTCCACACAAGATAAAACATGAGCATTACAACATAAATAGGAATTGTTATTCTCTTGGTTTCATTTGCTGTAAATCAGCCTCTTTTCCAAACACGAGCATTTTAAATACTGTGTTCCCCAAGGAAAGAGAGTTTTGCCAAACAAGTCTGACTCGCACTGCTAGAAAGTAACAAGGAGGATGATACAAATGGACAAAATGTGAAGGATGGGTCCTAGCAACTGTAAAAAGCTTTTTATGTCCTCTTCAGTCCCATCCATCCAACAAAGTCTGCAGGAAGCTCCATCCCATAGAGTTAGCAAAGCAAATATGGACAAAACCTTCTCAAGTGCCACATAACTGATCAACTTTAGTGCTTTTTTCCCTCCATATAATTAGCTCTTAATTAGTTTCCTGTCTTTTTCCTGCTGTAGGATTCCTGAAGTCCCAGCTGGCCTACTCCTCTGCTTCCTTATCTTCCCATACTTGTATGGAAAAAGAGGAAACAAGAGGTTAATCCCCTTCTTACCTGTGACATAGGCAGAGCCTCTTTACTTTCATATCACCCTAACCTCTGCTTAGCTTCTGAGTTTGGGAGACCAGATAAAAGAAATGGAAATTGTTTTAGTGTGACTGATTCTCCTTTTTTCAGGAATGTATGCAATCAGCACATCCTTGATTAGTAAACGAGTGGCATCCAAAAAATCGAATTTCTGGGTATCCAAGAAAAATGCCTCTAAGGGTTTGAAGATTTGCTATATAATTTTAATCATTCTACTTTTTGTAGTCTTTCTTGAGTTAAATTTTAAAAGAAAACACGTTTCACTTTCAGTACAAAAAAATGCTTAGCAGCAGGAGTGATATTTTTCTTTATTTAAGAAAATTCCTCTAATGTTTGGAGCTGAAATCTGCAATTACATGAATGTGCATTAACACGTATATGTGGTTTGCTCCTTGTCACGTAACAATTGTAGCAGATGTTTTAATCTCAAGCCTTTACCACAGCAGGTGATTGATTTCCAAATATCTTGAACAAGGCAGCAGGCACCTGGGGTTTGCTTTGGACTTCCACCAGGTGGTCTGATCTGCTATTACTGCACACACAGTTCCAGAATAATCCTAAAAATGTTTCAGTGCCTGAAGTATCAGCTGTGGTGGGAATTTGTTGAGTTTTAGGTTGATTTTTTTTTCTGATGGAGGGGTGATCTCTAATGACATCCACATGATCTCATTAGAGCAGAGCACAGCATTACTCCCAGAACACAACACATTTTACTGCTGCAAACCCCAGGAAATTTGTTTATTTGTGACACTACTTCAAAAATATTTGACTAGCTTTATAGAAGCCTATTTGGGAATTTGCTTAGTTCATTAAAGAAGTGTTGATGTTATTTTTTGGAAGATCTTTTGTAAGAAAGGGAGCAAAACACGGCTGAGAAATGAATGAAAGAAATGGGAGAGGAGCAGGTGTCTCGAGGTGTAATCAGGGAGAATTGTGGGAGCACCAGGAGCTGGGAAGGAGGGAAAGGAGTGATTAATGTCGTGCTGTGGTGGCTTTCCTCATCCCGGGATCATATTCCTGTGGGATAATGCAGAGGCAAGAACGTGGTGAGTGTGCAATGGGTGCACGTGAGGTGATTTTTCTGGGGATTTCTGGCAGAGATGTTGTGAGGGCAAAGGTACCTGTCTGTTGGAACGATTAAACGAGACGGGATTCCCTCGCTGCTGGGACCTCAGGCGTGCTCTCGTGCGCCTGTCGGACCCGTTCTCTAGCCTGGCCCCGGGGGAGTCCCCTCGGCCCCAGCGGGACGCGCTCCTGCCCCCGCTCACATCCCCGGAGCGCCGCGCAGGTGCGGGCGCGGCCTGCGGCCCGAAATGTCCGAAAGGGCCTGGAAAGGCTCCCGGCCGCGTGAGGTCACGGCGCACGGGAGAGCCCCGCGTCCCTCCCCCGGGCGGGCGGGGCCGGCCCGGCCCAGGCAGCGCGCCCG
>VXBR01008108.1:21557-63774 GCA_013400215.1 Cisticola juncidis
TGGCCGCGGGTCCCGGGGCTTGCCCGTGGCCAACCCGGCCCGGCGGTGACCTCCGGCCGGCCCCTGGCGCTCGCAGAGCGGGCTGCTCGCCCACTCGTCTGGTTTAGCCTCCTTTAGAAGTGCCGCTTTGCCGCAGCTCGGTTTTGGTTAATTCTGTAGCGAGGCCCTCGAAACGCTCCGTTACTTGGGTCTGGTTTCCAGAATGGGCTGCGGAGGCTCTAAGCACTGACAGAAGCAGACAGTTCGCTCGCTGTTGGGATTTGGTGTGTTTACATAGGAAGAGATGGGAGGGAGAGTAGCCACGGGGTAATTTCCTGGCCTTAAATCACTACATGTAAGATAAAGCTGCTTTATAGGCACCGCACTGACTGAACGGGCTTTGTATGGCTTTACAAAGCTGGTCGTCAAGGACCTAACTTGCAATCGCCAGGCTTTCTGCTTAGGCTGGCAAAGAGTTCCTAGAAGTTTGTAGCTTCTTGGAGTATTGTTCTTGGCTGCGAGTAAACTGCTGACCTCAAAATAAATACTTCAACCAGTGCTTCCCGAGAATTTCAATCTCAGCACTTGCTCCCGAGGGCACCTGACAAACCTTTTTTGTGATCTCACAGTCACTTTTATCCTTGAATTAAATGTGTGCTTCCTTGACAAAAAGAAATCTGTAATTTACAGTTTCAAGCATACAGGTCATACAAACGGAGACCACATTCCCGACCGCAAAATCTCTCCTTGGCCAAAGAGCAGAACTTTTGGCAGCATCTCTGCCCATCTTTATTATCTGGACTGTATTGTTGATGTGTACTGACGCGCTCCTAAGTACCTGTTAGTGCCCAGCTTCTAAAATCCGCCTGGCTGGGCAGCACCTTGTGGTCTGCTGCAGGCATGAAAGGGGACTTGTCACTGCTCTGCCCTGCTGTGGCAGGAATAGCAGCAGTGCTGCATCAGGAAAGCTGCTTTTGTCACCTTAGCACCTTGTGTGCTTCACCTCGCTGAAGTTTGCTTTTCCAGCAAAGATAAAGCACTCAAATAGTTGCTGAAGGAAGGAGGAGGCAGGAAGCAGTGCATTCATACATTGTGAGCATTGTCTGCTTCGTTTCGTTATTTTGGAGAGAAAGAAATTGTGCTTACCATTCACGGAATTAATAATTAAGCTGAGAAGTTGTACTAGAACATAATTTTCAGTGGCCAGGTGTATAACTGAGCAAATAAGGGAGTCACTGCTGGTGGCAGTGGCACTGGTGAAGAACACACAGCAGGGTGTGTGTTTTGGTTTGGCCACCACAGAAGCACAGTGAGGAAGCCACCATCCTTAGCCTTGTAAAGGGCAGAGCAGCTGATCCTTCCTGGCTGTTTGAAGGAAGAAATTGCCGTGTGCCTCCACCCGCAACAAGGGATGTATTTTGAAGAAAACTAATTGCACGTTGGCAAAGCAAAATCTGTCACACTAGGCCCTTATGAATGTTGTAGTATGGAAATTAGTCATGTGAAATAATAAGTGGATGAGCAGAAATACTACTGGGATGGAATGTAGAACTGTCCGTAAAGAGGATAATAAAATGTAAAAGCATCTCACATCAAAGCAGGGACTGGATCCTGTTAGACTTGTTGATCCTGGCATAATTTGTTAAAAGTTTCCTGAGACGTGCACCTATGGTATGTTCAGTGATAGTTACAGACTTGAGAAAATTTGCTGCAGCCTGTCATCTTTGGACTTTCAATTTATCATGGGGTTGGTTTGTGATAGAGGCACACCTGGCTCTTGGGACTGAAACAAACTGTTAATGTCACCTGATACTACTGAGAAAATGTAAAATTTGGGCAGAAGAATTCAGTCCAAATGTTACTACAACTGATTATATTTTTGTCTCAGATACCTTAGCAGGTTTTAGTCATTACAGCAAACCAAACACCCAATGCAAACAGATCTGAACTTTTCATGGTGTGTTTGTAACCACAGTTCAGTGTTCCTGACCAAGCGTTTCATTAAACTTCGCTTTTAAGCAGAATAACTTCAGAATTACTTCAGAAGCTACTTTTACATCCTCATCTGCTTTTAACTTGTGGGGAAGGCTCGTATCAGGTATAAAATGGCTTGTGAAATTAATAGGCCTCTCTCTCTGGTTCAGCAAATATTGTTTGCCTGTGAGTGTGGTTAAGCTTTGAAACACACTGCCCAGGGAGGTGTGGAGTGTCAGTCCCTGGAGGGGTTCAAGAAATCACTCAGTGCCAGGGCTGAGCTGGCAAGGTGGTGTTTGGTCAGAGGTTGGACTCTGTGATTTTGGAGGTCTTTTCCAGCCTTAGTGATTCCATGATTCTGATCCTGGTGGTTGGGGTCAGAGGGAGTGAGCTTTAGCAGAGGCTGCCAAGGGAGGAAAAGTGCTTCTGTGATGTGCCAAGCCAATGTATGGCAGTAAGTCCTCACTTCTTTAGGTTGAAACTGTGAGTTTCCCATCCTCCACATAAATAATTTGCCAGGAATTGAGTGGTTGAAATAATTTGATTTCAAAAGTTCCCCCATATCTTCGTCTGATGAAACCTTTGGCACTGCCCTTTTTGTGAGGTTGCAAAAAAGGGAATCTGAATGACAAATTCTCAAGTCTTCCTGTGATTTGTATAGCTGATGTGGGTTTCTAATGATTTATTAGATAATTATTCAAAAATTGTTCATGAAATTCATGAAAATAGTCAGTGAAGCAAAATACTTGTGCTGCTGAAGCAGTTGAAGTGGGTTTGCTTACCAGCATGTTCTTGAATGACGTAGCTAATTAAAATAAGTGTACACTTCATTCTTTTATTTTGTGCTTACTGTGTTTATTTCTGGGCATCAAAGAACACGCAGAACCATTTCACTGTGGTGCTGTTGTGTAAATCAAATTGCTTTAGTCTGATAGCAAAACAGATTGTAAAGGTACAACTTAGTGAAGATGCACTGTGGTGCTAGGAGTAGCAAACCTTAGATGAGTAAATTCATAAATGATCTGATTATCAGATTTTTTGAGTGTATTTAAGGTAGATGTTCTCATGAATTCTTATGAATTCATGGAGTGTTTTATTAGCATAGTCTAAAAATTATTCAAAGCATTATTAGAAGTTTCAGCATTGACAATTTCCCCAACCCTAAAGGGATTAAAAGGATTAGTTATCCTTACAAAGCTGCTGCCTGTATTTTAGTTGTGCATAACAGCATGTGTTGGTTTTTATACTGTGCATAACAGTATGGCTGTTTTTTGTCTGGGGTTTTCGTTTCTAAACTGGAGACCTGCTGTGAAACTGAAACCCACCTCTCTGTGCTGTGGCATGTGCTTCATTTAACCATGAAAACTTTGGTAGAAATTGAGGCACAGGTTGCAGTTTTCTGTGAAGAGGCTAAGAAAACAACAAACTGAGAAATTAAATATAAAGAAAATAAATAGCATCATGGTGAATCAGTCATGTATTGTGGATTTCCCCCCCACACTGCTTGTTGTATTGAAAAATTGATGGGTTTTGAACATAAATGTGAGAAAGGTGCAGGTGTCATACATCACTTCCTTGGTTAATTGTTCAAATAGGGTGGAGATTGACTTTTTGATTTGATTTTATTGCAAAAACTAATGCAGTTTCTGCAATAAAATGCTAGAACTCTTGTAAAGCAGAATATTAGGATAGTAATTAGGATTATTTTTTATTGTTTTGCAGAATCTCTGCTCTAAGTCCATGCTCTGGATTTAAAATAATGATATTCTCCAAGGAATAACTTCTGTTACATTTGCAATATGTCATCTGTTAAAACAATAGATCTAAACATAGCTTACCTTGTTTAAAAATGGAATATACTGTCAAGTTTCAAACTGAGCATTGAAAGGAAAATATAGTACAAGTTCAACACACAGGCTCCAATTAAGTTTTGAAGAGCTGGGTGATTTTATCTGCTCCCTGAAGCACTTCTGTTATTTATGTGATGCTGTTCCTTCACAAAAGGGAACACACGTGCAGTCCAAGTAAAAATAAAACCTGAATAATGTCTAGAAAGCCTCTTAGGATAAACAGTGTTTGTATCAAAAATTAGAAGGCATTCCTCTTATATTAATAGACTTTGCTTTAAGAAGAAATTGGCAGTATCAAAGAAAAATACTTACTGACTATTTGCAGAGCTTCACACCATTCTTTCTGAAGTTCTGTTACTGTGATCCTATTATCTTGTGCCCTGTTGTGATTGTGATCAGGGTGTTTTGGTGAGAGATTTTATGTACAAACTTTGCTTCTCAGCCATCCACTCTGCTTCTCCTTCTTTGCTGCTGTTGTCCCAGAGGATTGCTGCAGTTTCGGTGGTTCCAAAATTCATCTTCCATTTTTCAGGCCTGTTGCTCCATTTATCTTGACATGCTGCACATGGAATGTTTGTACAGCCTTGTCCTTCTGCAGGAAGCACCTCCTGTTAGGATAGGGTCTTTTAGATGTGGAAGAACCACAATAAAGATGATTTTGGAGGCTGATTTCTGTTTTCGTGTGAATTCCATCTCGACTGCATGGAGTTCAGTGATTGAAAGATGATCATTGGCAATTAAACTGCCTCATCCTTGAGGCAGTTTAAATTCATACATTATTTATCTCTCCCACACCCTCAAAACCCTGAAACCCAGTGAGTAAAATCATTGAAGATCAGTGAATTCTTTTATCACACAGCATGCCACTAATGAAGAAGTTCCTTGTAGCATACCATGGAATAAACCATTTTAATGCAGTTGTGTTGGAATTAACAGGTGAAATAGTTTATTTGGAAGGCCTTGTTGAGTTGTGCTGGAAATAAAGATGCCATTTTGGGGTACCCAACACTGTTATGGGATGTTAAAACCAAACCCAAGTGATGTTGAGCAGAGGGCTTTGATCTGAACACGTGTTTTGCCTGAATAGTGGCTGGAGGCCTGTTCATGACAGCAGAGCAGGTGTGACCTGGGTGAAACCTTTCAGTGATCTCATGTTATGTTCTCCTACTCTGCCACCCTCCCTCTTGTTTTCCCTTCCCCTTTATCTTCCCTTTCATGCTTCACACTGAAGCCAGCTCCCACGTGATAAGGCCCAGATAGGCAGCCAGGAAGGACCTGTTAAATTTGGGTTTGAGCGTGGCTTTTTGGGAGGATAAGAACTTTGTGGAGGTGTTGTCAGGTAGGGAAGCACAGGGTGAGATGAGATCTTAAACCCTTTGAGTTCCAAAAGGACATCACCCACCAGGAGGTGCGTCGCCTAACATTCCCTTTTTGTTTAGCTTCCAAATGCATCTTCCAAGTCTTGGATTACTCCATTCAGATAAGAGAGATTCCTTAAAACGAGTTGGATCTCATTCTGCTGGATTCTGCCTCTCCTGCTGCCTGGAATAAATTACATCCCATGACTAAGGCAGTGCAGCAACAATGAGCCGTGCGCTCCGAGCGCCGCGCTACGCCCTGCTGACACACACAGCAGCTCTGGCAGAGCAGTCCTTCAGCAGCAATTGAAATAAAAGTGCTGTGAGATGGAAAAAGGGCTTCACTCAGGTAATTGGACAGAGGTGTGTGTTTACAGCCACTCAGTTTACCTGCACGGCTAATTGGCAGTTCCCGTGGAGAGAATTACAAATTTGTTTGCTGCTCCACCCGTGCAGTCGTTTGTCTTGTTTTGTGAAAGGGCAATTAGTTTACTACTGAGTGGCAAGTGAAAATTAGGGTTACACGGTCACTGTGTGCTTCTTAAAGCTCTCAGTCTGAAGTTCATTGAGATGTCTTTGTTTTAAATAGCAGATCTGTAGGAGAGGCAAATACCTGCAGGCAAATGCTGCTCAGGATTCACTGGATTTGTGCCTGCTGACATGTCCAAGTTGTGTAAAGCATGTACATCAAACTCATCATTTCTGTGGCTATAAATGATATTAAAATCTAGACTGGAATGTGGAGTAAGCATTAGTTGGTGCTTCTACAGTTTGCTGTGTATTCCAGGAAGCAGACAGAGGCTTTCCAGAGTCACTGGGGCACAAGGGTGGGGTTCCCAGTGTGGAGCCCAGATAAGGGAGATTAGTCACTGGATGTGAAAGAGATAAGGGCTGAGGAGGTGATGTTATCCCCTTATAAAATAATCCACTTGTGAATTCAGACACGTTCAGTGTTTCAACTTGTCTTGCAATAAAACACTGAATAAGAAGTTTCAAGGAATGGTTGTGACTCCCCTCTGTATGGGAAGACAGGCACTGGAGAAGCAGGGCTTAACAGGAGAAATTAAGAGATGCTTTCCTCTTGTTCAGGAGATCAGATGGGATCATTATTATAATGTTTAGGCTTTAACTAAATAGTATTTTTCTCTTTTCATAATTTCCCTTTTTTTGTTTATTTTTTTTCTTTGGCTTGATTTTGAGCTGTACTATGGCTAAACTCTATTTGGCACCTGAGCAATTACTTATAAAAGAAAATAACTAGGAATTTGGGAATATATAATTGTTCCTATGATTTTTTTCCCCTGCTTAATTATAGATTTCATGAATTCTGCCCCATAAGTTTAGCTTTTAATAGGAGAACTTATTAAATGTATATAAGTGGTTTTTTGCCACTTGTTGGGTTAAAATACCAGCATTTTGACATAGCCTTGACCTTCTTAGTTGAAAAAAATGCTTAAATACAGAGTAAGACAACATCTTGTACACCTGGTTTGCAAGAGGATTTACTCTTATTATGAATGTGAGTTTTCAGTGTCATGTACTGTTAGTAACTTTATTCACTAAAAAAAGTTAATTGACTTTGATATCAAGCCCTCAGAAACACTTTGGTGGAGTAAGATAGAGCATGGTGGTGTTGTTAGCACACATCTGCCTTATTTAAAATGCAGCCTAATTCTTCACTTGAAAATGTTTTTCTTCCTTTTCAGAACTACAAAATTCCACTAAAGTGATAAAAGCAGGAAAACCCAGGACAAGAAAAAGCAGCAAGGTTTGTATTTTTGCCTGTAAATATCCACAATGATAAATAGCTGATACTGCCCTAATAAAAAGATAGAAGGTATTGTGGAGTTCCAACCAGAAGTGTGATGTTGTGCCTTGGTAATAGACAAATTTTGAACACAGAGACAAATTTAAAAAAAAGGGAAATTAAAATTAGGCGAGTTGCTAAATTGATGTAGGCGTGAGGGATAATAAACAAATGAATTTTTGTTTTAAAAATCACTGGGATTGCACAAAACTGTGAAGGGGCTGCAAAGAAACAGCATCACTTGAGCACAAGTGATGCTGGATTGGTTTTGGAAATCCTCTTTGCATCTTGTGTGATGAGTGTCCTTTATGTGCAGAAAATCACCATTACCACAGCAGGAGACACCGAGTCCTCTTATTGAAACATTAAGTGCCTAAAATTTTGTACAGCTACCCCTTTCTGGGATGTTAATAAACCAGCTGCTAATAGCTGGTTTTCCAAAACCTAAAAGCCTTGAGCAGTAGATGTTTTTAAATCATATATGTGTAAGACAACATTTAATCTGACAGTTGCTTGATGTGAGCTCAAAACTCTTTCAAACGTTTTGTGTTTTCTGTTGTATTTCTTGTTTTTTTTAAAAATTGCTACTTTTAACAGCTCTGCTCCAGGGGGTGGTCTGGCTCTCTGAGCCATGACTGACATCTTTCCTGGGTTAAAAAGGGCTAAATCAGAAAAGGAATATAAACTTTGTCACCTTTGCAGGCCGATGATTTGGGCGATATCGCAAGCTGGCCGACCCCGAGCGAAATAGCAAACAATGAAGTAAGTGTCCTTTGTAATCCTCAGGATTGTTATTTTTTAACCATTTTGGCTTATTTGTTTAATACTGTCCCCCCAGAATGTGCTTTGGGTGTTGTAGGGTTTCAGTTTTGTCAGTAATTCAGGATATTGATGTGTGCTTAACTGTCTGCACTGGTACTGGAATTTGTTAGTGGTGTGCTGATCCACAGATGTGTGCATTAAATACTCCCTTGTTTAAAAAGTTTCATTTACCTTTTCTGCTGTTTTCATGTGTTTGTGCACAGATGAGAAGGCCTTTGGAGTTTGAACATGCTGCCCTCTCTTGTGGCTCAGAGAGCTTTGTGCCCGTTGTCTGAACACAGTTTAGTTATTCTTAGTTATCTCATTCCTCTGATACATTTTTCCCCTTCTGGGTTTTAAGTTAACATCTATTCTGTCAAATTATCTTCCTTTCTCTTTATCTCCAGTGATAAGTGCATAATGTATTTCAGACCTCTCTGATGCTATTTAAAACAGGAGGAGAGCACAGATTATTGCAAATGCTGAGGTGCCATTTCACTGTGCTGCAGCTCTGCAGCAGCATCCCTGTGGTGCTTTCACTGTGTTCTTGGTCAGGGAAACCACAACACGTGGGTCCAACAAGGTGTATTTTATAACTGGAAGAGTCCAAATTCATGTAGTGTCTGTAAAACGAAATAACATTTGGGTTGTAGTTAAACTTGGTTTATTTGTCTAGGGGAAGGCTTTGTCTTCAAATTAATTATAGCACAGTACTGCAGTATCTACTGAATGTATTCCAGCAGGTTCAAAGCTGTCTCCACAACATAGGAAAGTCTTTCTCTTTAGCAGAAATATCTGCAAAACTTCCCATTTTGCAGGTAGAAATTCTATCTGATCATAGAATGATTTGGGTTGGAAGGGACCTTTAAAAGTCTTCTAGTCCAGGCCCCCAGCCCAAGTGGAAGGAGCATCTTCCACTTGATCAGGTGAGCTTCATCCAGCATGGCCTGGAATGTGTCCCAGGGACATCCAACCACCTCTCTGGGCAACCTGTGCCACTGTTTCACCACTCTCATTGTGACAGATTTCTTCCTTGTCTGAAACTCTTTGATTTTAAAGCCATTCCCCCTTGGCCTGTTGCTACAGGCCCTGCTATAAAATCTGTCCCCCTTTTGTAATCACCCTTTGAGCATTGAAAGGCCATGATCAGGTCTCCCTGGAGCCTTCTTTTCNAAAGTCTTCTAGTCCAGGCCCCCAGCCCAAGTGGAAGGAGCATCTTCCACTTGATCAGGTGAGCTTCATCCAGCATGGCCTGGAATGTGTCCCAGGGACATCCAACCACCTCTCTGGGCAACCTGTGCCACTGTTTCACCACTCTCATTGTGACAGATTTCTTCCTTGTCTGAAACTCTTTGATTTTAAAGCCATTCCCCCTTGGCCTGTTGCTACAGGCCCTGCTATAAAATCTGTCCCCCTTTTGTAATCACCCTTTGAGCATTGAAAGGCCATGATCAGGTCTCCCTGGAGCCTTCTTTTCTGCAGGCTGACCAGCTCTCAGCTTGTTTTCCCTGGACAGGTCCTTCAGCTCTCCCATCATCCCTGGCCTCCCCTGGACTCTCCAGCAGGTTCAGATTTTCATGTTGGGGACCCCAGAGCTGGAGGTAGCACTGCAGGTGGGCTCACCAGAGTGGGGCACAATCCTCTCCCTCCCTCACAGTATTCTCTGAGCTCAGCTTTTTAAAGGCAATAGGTCTGAACAGATGATACTAGTGAGAATATTTCTTTCTTTCCTGTAAAATAATTTTTCACGTCTGAAGTCGTGATTGTTGTGCACACCGCCATTTTACATCTTCTGTTAAAANTAGATATTTGTGAGAATATTTCTTTCTTTCCTAAAAGATAAATCTGCACACTGCCATTTTACATCTTCTGTTAAAACCACCAAATTTTGCTTAATCTAAAAATTCATCTTATGCTTTTGCCATGTTAGCAGAAAATAAAACTATTCAAAAAGAGATGTTGCAAAACAAGACAATTCTTAAAGTTCACTCTGTTGAAGAGGCTGAGAACAGGTAATAACAAAGGAATTTTAATAGCTAAAGGAAATGTGCACCTCCTGCTATCAGCAGCTGTACTGCCAGAAATAATTACCTGTGTCTCTTACAGTGCAAGGCTGTAAGTCATAGTAAGAAGCCAACAAATAGAAGAGAAAAGGAGGAGAAATCTGACCAAAAAAGCAATAATGGAATCAAGGACAACCCAGAGGCCAAGCCAGATGGTCCAGCAGATAACACTAGTGAAGATGAAGGTCAAACGAATAACCAGAGGAAAAAAGGTGAGTTCAGGCCCTGTGTGCAATGCAGTAATGCACTGCTGGTACAGCTGCATCCATTCCAGCTGAGTGGCTCAGTCAAACTTGTCGTGATTTGCACTTGCTGGGTGGGTTCAGGGCAGATTCTGTGTGCAGGGAAGCCTCAGCCAGGCTGCCTCCCTCAGGGTTGGGGTGTTCAGTCAGGGAGGAATTCTGTGGGAAAAGCAGCTCGTGCCCTATTGATGGTCCTTGGAGCTCTGACAGCTTCTGGAAGGTTTTGTCATGGCTGTCCAAGCCATTGCTGTCTCTGGTATCTTTGTTTCCCTTCCACTGTGTTAATTTAATTTAATTTAATATATGTGTGTGTGTGTTACTGCATGCACACCAGCACTTCCATTTCCATGCTCTCTTATTAACTTGCACATTGCAGTGATCATTTGAAAATTAAGCCAGGTTATTTGCTTCCTTTTGATCCAATCTGTTACACTAAGCTGGGAAGCAAACCTATATCTCATTTGGTCAGGAGCTTGGAATAGGCTGGAGAAACAGCACAGTTTCAAGATCATCTGCCTTTTTGTCTTGCTTCCCTGCTGCTGTTTTTCCAGATCCTAAAAACCTAGATTACTTAGATTTCTCAATCTTCCTCTATATTTATATATTAAAAAAATGTATACCACTTTTATTTTTTTCAGTCTAAGTGGAAATCTAAAAGAAAGCATTAAACAGATAAAATGGGTTTTTCTTTCCCCCCTCAGTGCAAGACATTTTATGTACTTGCTTGTATTTCTTAGTTACAAAAGAATGGAGGCCACAATACCAATCTATATTCCAGTTAAAGAACTTGTTAGTGGATACTTTAGGCCAGCTTGCAAATAAAACAAAATAAAGCTAGTAATTTTTGATGCATGTGGTTGAACTTTGAATATCTTCAGGTGAAAGTACAGTACCACAGCTAAATTCTCAGGAAAATTTGTATGATTTGTGATTGAAATCTTTATTGTGGTGGTTAATCTTAATCTTTTTTTTTTTTTTTTACCTCAAAGCTTCATGTATGAGTTGTGAAATTATATAGCAAGGAATTTACTATCTGTATTTAACACTGACATAGCTGTAAATTCTTGATCATGGAGCATCTAAAAAGCCATTAAATAAAATATTTGCTTTTATTTCTTATATTTGAAGCTTAGGTGAGGTTGCATTTCAGTTTCAGGAATTCTTGTTTACTGCATTTATTATTTAATCATTCGTAATATCTTAAAATTTCAACGTTAAGCTTCTCCCGCTTTTTAGAATTTAAAATTAACTGCTGCTAATTTTACAAGGAAAACTCTACAGAGTCTTTTCAGGAGCAGAAACCTCAAGTATTGGTATAATTAAGAGTAATACATTAACTTTTCAAGGCAACAAGCAGAAATGGGTACCCCTTCACTTGGACGACGTCAGGTCAGAGAGCCAAGACCGAGCAGGGTCTCGAGCGAGCTCCAGATTTGTGCTGGAATCAAACAAGTTAATCCCTCACAACAACAGGAGGAACGAGGCAAGAAGTAAGTGCTGCTCAGTCTCTGGGCCTTGCTGTTGGTGGTAAATGAAGTGTAATATCACTTGAGGTGGTAGTTAATGTTGAAATGTAGCTCTGCCTGTGGTGGGTAACCCCTGGTGTTCACATTTCCAGTGACCACAGCAGATGGATTCCTCTTCATGTCACCCTACACAGCTTTGTCCTGCAATTTTACCATGCAGAAAGTCTGAAAAAAGCCTCAGAAGGTGCCTGCTCAGTCCTGCTCTGCTGCTGCTCCCACAGCTTGTTGCTACCAGAGCAGTTGCTGGTGGAGCTACACTTTGAACTCTGCTTTGGCATTTCTACTGATGTTGTTTTTTCCTGTGAGCTGGAGCCATTCCCTCAGCTCCCTGACCTATTTCTCAGCACAGCTGAGCAAAAAGCTGCACTAACACCACAAATGGTGCTGCTTCTGGTCCTCAGGTGTTGTGAACACAGCTGGTTAAGTGGCAGAAATCTCAGGATGAGTGAAAGTTGGTTGGTTTAAGTTTGAAAATTGCAATATACATTCACAGTTTGAATGTTTGCTCATTATAATGAGTACTGGTTGCTGCTGACATGGAATTTATAAAGTTGTTTTAGGCATATGAATGTAAAAGTTTGATCTGGATGTCAGAAGGATGGGTAGGGGTGCAGGGAGGATTTTTACCAGCTATCACTTCCTTCAGCAGTTTTTTCTTAGGATGGTCAAATGACTGAAAACCACACACACACAGGTTATATTCTCTGTAAATTCAGAGTCTTACTTGACAGGACTTGAGTATATGAGCATACATCTGTGGTTGTAATGTTCACTAAAAATCGTTGCTGAACCAAGATTTTTAATACAATATTTAATACATATCTTTAGTCAGTCCTTTGTTAAATTTAGCAGTTCTCAGTTGGGGCTGTGTCCCCAGGCATTCCTGTGGCAAAGTGGCTTCCCTGGCATCTGAGGGACTATCCAATAACAGCTTAGGAAAGCTTTCAGCAAAGGTGACTGACTGAACATGGAAGTCTCTGCCAGTGTTAGGAAAAGAGAAAGAAAAGGAAATCCTCTCTCACACAATTCCTGTCATGAGTGAGGTGGGAATTCCACTGTCCCTGAGTTTTGGGCTGGGTGAAGCCAAGGTCCCCGGGGACTGCTTTGGCCAGTCCTGTTCAGTGGCAGGGTCAGGCTGGCAGCTGCTGCCAGGGACAGGAGGGACATTCCAGAGAGCCACTGCTGTGGGATCTGTCAAGGGCTGGGCACAGGGGTCGAGTGCACCCTGAGCAGGTTTGCAGATGACCCCAGGCTGGGGACAGGAGATGCAGCTGACATGCCTGAAGGACAGGGTGCCACCAGGCTGACCTGGGCAGGGAATTGGCCCATGGGACCTTCAGGAGGTTTAACAAGACCAAGTGCTGGTGGCTGCCCTGGGTGAGGGCAGTCCCTGGGGTCAGCCAGGCTGGGGATGAGCAGATGGAGCAGCCCTGCCCAGAAGGACCTGGGGTTGAGGCTGGGCATGCCCTGGCCATGGCACTGCCAGCCCAGAGAGCCAAACCTGTCCTGGGCTGCAGCAGGGCAGGGAGGGGCTTCTGCCCCTCTGCTCTGAGCCCACCTGCAGGGCTGCACCAGCTTTGGGGCCACAGCACAGGAGGGACTGGGAGCTGCTGGAGTGAGTCCAGAGATTGATCAGAGGGATGGAGCACCTCTCCTGTGAGGAAAGACCAGGAGAACTGAGTTTGTTTGGCCTGAAAGAGCAAAGGCTTTGGGGTGACCTAATTGTGGCCTTCAGTACCTGAAAGGAGACTGCAAGGTGGAGAGAGACTATTTAAAAGGGCATGGAATGACAGGACGAGGGGGGATGGTTTTAAAATGAAAACAAGTAGGTTTAGATTAGATATTAGAAAAAAAAATACTGTTAGGGTGACGAGGCCCTGGCACAGATTACCCAGACAAGCTGTGGATGCCCCATCCCTGGATGTGTTCAAGGGCAGGTTGAATGAAGATCTGAGTGACCTGGTCTGGTGGAAGGTGGCCCTGCCCATGACAGGGGAGTTGGAACTGGATGCTCTTTAAGAGTCCTTCCAACCCAAACCATTCTGCAATTCTGGGATTCCCATCTCACTCCAGCAGGGGTGGGAGTTGTCCACAGGAGGAGGCTGAACTGCCATGGCCATTCCTTCCTGCCCTGGGCTGACCATAGGTGTGTGACCTCTGAGCTGGCACCAGGGTGCCCAGTTGCTCCAGAAGCATTTGGGATTGACTGCCAGTCCATCAAGCCCCTCCTGCTGCCGACCCCTCCTGCCTGAATCCCCTCTGGCAGGGCTGGCAGACCTTTCCTGCTCCTCTCTGCAGTCCCAGCTCTGACCACCCTGGCATGGCCGGGGCTGTGCCGTGCCTGGGCTCGGGCTCGGGGCTCTGGGTGCCCTAGGGTGCCTTAGGGTGCCTTAGGGGTGCCTTAGGGGACTCTCAGGGTGATTCACTGTGGCTGCAGGTATTCAGTGTTGTCTTTTTCTCTCCAAGACTGGCGTCGTGACAGAGAGAAGAGGGATGACCATGACGAGGTGTGCAGCGTGAGGAGCGAGGGAGGCGGCGCCCGGGGGCTCCACAGAGGCAGAGGAAGGGGCAGAAGCAGAGGAAGAGGACGAGGCAGAGGAAACCCCAGCAGTACGCAAAGAAACTGATCCCTGGCAAAAAAAAATTCAAACCTGTGGTTATAATGTTGTTCTTTTCATTTTCTAATGTTGTTTTATGTTCTGTTTTATGTTGAAGTGAACTTTGACTATTCAGTTGGTTATCAAGAGCTGTATGGGGAAGGAATTGACCAAGTATTTCAGCCTGAGCTGAGCCCTGGTGTGATTTATTACTATGGTGATGGAACAGGGGTGCAGATGTACTCTGTGGATGAAGCACTTCTCAAAGAATACATAAAACACCAAATGTAAGTAAATTGCTGAATGTACAAATATTTTCAGAGGTCTAGTTAAGATAAAATAACTCATTTCAAACAGTATTGAATCCTTATTATCCCTGTCAAGTTGGAGATTGGGGCAGCTTAACTTTTTTAATTAACTTTGACCATTACTAGTGTCAGCTTGAATTTATTCACTGGTGGGGTGGAAAAACTTGAGTAATGGGGAGGAGTTTTAAGGAAGCTGTTTCTGCATCTTGTGCTGTAGTCTGGCTCTAACTGCTTTATTTATGGTACACAGCCCTCTTTATGTTGTCATGTAATTGAGATATGGATGTCTCTGAGCTTGTGCTTTTGAGTACTGTTGGTCTGTTTGCCTGTAAAGCTCTTCTTGGGTGATGTTTCCCCTATTTGCTCTCAATTTCACTTTGAGAAGTCCTGCTAGTTCGATGTTTTCAGTGTGTTTCACCTGAAGCATGTAACTGAGAGAGAGGGTAGTTTTGCAATGAGACTTGATTTTTCAATAATCTGAAATGTTGACTTTCTCGTGTATACCATTAGGCAATGAGAAACCATCTGGAAGACTGATTGTCACCAGGAGACAAGTCAAAAAGGGCCTGGAAAGCACTAGTTCATTTTAAAGAGACAGTTTCCACCACTGGCAGATATTTCATCCTCTGTACTTGCATTTCTCTGCTTTGCCTCTGTGGTGGTTTTTGATTGCCCTCGTGTTCCCTACAGCAACCTGCTTATTTTATTCTCGCTTCTTTTGTTACAGTTGACGCAAAAAGGAAGAGAAAAGCCTCTTTAAAGGGCAGAAAGTATCTGACATGTGGCTATCAACTTCAAAACTTCTATTGCAGTCTTTTTTTGCTCTTGCTGCCATGCCCCTATGAGCCCTGACAGTGGACATTCCATGTCAGGAATCGGCCTTCACTGTCCTCACACAAGTGGGGGAGGAGCACAGCCACTCCACTCTTGGCCAGATTTCTGGGCATGCAGTGTAGAATCCAGACCTGCTAAGGTAGGACATGGCAATGTCCCCCTCTGCTGAGAAAAATGTCAGTTACAGCACTGCTCACATCTGATCTCTGGGTATATTTGTATTTCCCTTTGGCACTGAGAGCCTGGCAGGTGTTGGTAGCAGACTTGGCGTGGCTGGGTAACCACAGCCACTGGATGCTGGCCTGGTGTGAACTCCTAAAGCATTTGGTTGTGGAGTTTGCTTTCCATGAGAGGGAGATTCCTGAGCAGATTTAGAACAGAACTTCACTAGTTTTATTCTCCCTAGACAAAAAAAAAAAAAAAGAGTTTTTTATTTATTTCCTTCTTTTATCACATTAATAATGATGGGAAACAGACTTTATTCATCAGTTACCTATTAATAGCCTCTAAATTGGGGTGGCTTTGTCTGCCTTTCATAATTTAGCTGTAACATATTAAAGTGACTGTGCCAAAGAAGGAATTATATACAGAATAAAGGTACACAAAATTGTTATGTCTCAGCATTCCTATTGGAGTCCAAGATGAATCATGATATATTAAAGAAGTGAGACTGAATCCTAGTGGATGAATACATTTTAAAAGTTCACCTGCTTAATAGAGAAAAATCCTAGGCACTGTCCAACTGAGTTGGTGTGTAATTACAGGAAGAAACTCATTGCTATCAAGCAATTCATGCTTGTCCCAAGAACCAGCTCAATGTACAAGACAGTAATATTTGTATTCCATAAAAAAATATCTTCCATCTGTGGTTTTTAACCACAGGCTGAAGCTGTCAGCCTGAAACGTTTCAGTGCTTAGCAGCTCCTCATTCTGCAGGATGCAGCAGAACTCTATTTAAGAAGTCCTCTTGTTTTAGAAAATAAACAAATGAAAGTTGGAATATCTATTCAAGAATAAGGAAAGGGAATCTCTGGAAAAGGAAGAAAGGAAAAGCTGAAGGGGGTGTGTGTGTTTAGGTTTGTCCCTCTACTTGGAGCAAACTTGTGCATTGTCTTCATTTATCATTAATGGTCTTTCACATTCCTTTTTCTAGAGTGATGGACATCAAGTGAGGCAGTTTGAGTCCAGTTCAGTCATTGTCCATTTCTGCTTGTGGAGTTTTTAACTAGCTGAAGCGTTACAGGATTTTACCTTTACTGTATGACTGTAAAGGTAACACTAGTACAATGTTGGTATCTGGCATTTGTGCTTGCTTATCTTCCACACTGGGAGGGGAGAAGGAACAGCTCAGAACAGCAGGCAGGATATTCTTGAGAGAAATTACCTCTTTGTGTCCATTGCTTCACTGATCATACCTGGCTCTGAGAAAGAGCTTAATTCTCCAAAAGCCTCGTTCTCCTCTTTGTTTGCTTTGATTTATGGCAGTGTCTCCATTTGTCCTGTCTTGTCCAGCATTGAGAGTTTAAATCATTCTGTCTTGGGGCTGAGTGTTGGTCAGAGCATGGTGCTGACACTGCCAAGGGCTCAGGGTTGATCCCTGCATTCCCTTGGGAGTTGGGCTCCAGGATCCTTGTGGGTCCCTTCCAGCTCAGAATATTCTCTGTGTGATTCCCTGTGTTTCACAGAGCCAGCTTTTGCTTTGAATCTCTTCAGCTACAAAAAATTAGAGAAAGAAATGGTGTCAAGGTGCTGTTTGGGTCAGTGAAGGCATCAGAGTGCCCTGCTCTTGGAGACTTTGGCCTTGATCCCAGCTCCAGTGGAGACACTTGTTTTATTCTTTGTTCAAAGTAGAATGATCTTCATTTTCATTTGCACATGCAGCTTTTTTCCTCAGCATTTTAATACCCTCTCATTTTCTTTTTGCACTACCTCTATTTTTGTCGTAGAATTCTAACTGCTTTCCATTAAGTTTTTCCCTACCTGTGTTTTTTTTGAATGTGATGAGGAGTTAGTGTTCCTTGGATGCACTGTGCACAGTCATGGTATGATGTGTAAGCTCTAAACAAGGCCTAGATTTCAGCCATGTAAATTGAGGGGCTTTTCCATTCTTTTTCATAGGATATTTTCTCATTCCATTGCTCATGATTTGATTCCTTACATTTTGTCTTCACTAAGTATAAAACCTCTTGACACCTGGATTATTTCCTAGAGCAGCTTCATTGTTGAAAATTTGTCTTCCTGCTGTTTGTCCTTTGTCTCTGTGGCATTACCAGATTCCTGAAATGTCCTTGTCCTTCACCATCATCTGTCCTTTCAGACTTTTTCCCTCCATGAGCTGTTGTGCCTTTCTGGTGCAGTTTCACACCAAATACAACATCACTGGTTTTGTTTCCTCCTCTTCCCACAAGCATGCTTGTGATTCAGGGTACATATCTGTGCCTCAGCACTCAGACAGGATCCTTCCAATGCACTGCAAGCTGGGACAATAAAAATGCAGTTCAGGATGAACTGGTACTGCTGTGTGGGACATAATTTATGGTCTGACTGTAAGCAGTGCTTGTCCTTCATCTCCATGGGGCCAAGACAGTGTTGTTCCCTTCTGTCCATGCAAGTAAGGAGGGAGGGGGTGGCTGAAGGAAAACTGGAGTGTAGTTTTAGGTGGTGCAAGTGTAACAAGGCTTTGATTTTTACCCCTCTGTGCTGTACTGAGTCATAAACCTGTCTTAACCTGTCGAGCATGCTTGCTGCTCTCTGGGTCTTCTGCTGAAGAATGGTTTGGTTGATGTCAAAACACTCTGGTTTTTAATGGAAGACTTTAACAAGGAATCTAGGCTGCTGCTTTAGGACTTTCTTTAACCGTAGAATAAGCTCAGGTTTGTGTGTTTTGTTCTGCAGTGAGTATTATTTCAGCACAGAAAATTTGGAGAGGGACTTCTTTCTGAGGAGAAAGATGGACCAGCAGGGATTTCTGCCGGTGTCTCTGATCGCCAGTTTCCGTCGCATGCAAGCCCTCACCACCAATGCTGCCCTCATTTTGGAGGTAAAATCATTCAAAGGGGGCATCTGAAAAGCTGCTTGCTTAATTCTGTGCTGCCCTAGCCTCAGAGCTGTGAAGTTAAGAAAAACTTCTGTTTGTAATTTCAAGAGTTCTGTAAAGATGCTATAAGTGGCCAAGTTGTTTCTTTTTTTTTTTTCTTTTTTTTTTTTTTAATAATTTTTAATGTTATAATATGTCACACAGGCCCTAAAGGACAGCACAGAAGTTGAAACTGTGGATCAGAAACTAAGAAAAAGGGTTGATCCAGAGAAGTGGCCAATTCCAGGTCCTCCTCCATGCAACCTGCCTCCAACTGACTTTTCTCAGCTCATCAATTGTCCGGAATTCGTACCAGGCCAAACTTTTGGCTCACATACTGGTAAAGGATTTATTCTACAGAAACATAAGTTTAGGGCTGTCTGTCTAGCTTAGGAAATTTGCCTCCTGATACTGATTTCATAATAGAAGTTGTACTTTTGGTAATGGTTTATTCAGCTGCTCTGCCTGCCAGCCTTGCTCTTGCCAAGTCACGTGGCTGATGTGAAGTAGATGAAAATGTCTCCTGTGTGTTATGGCTGTGGCCATTCTCCAGAATATAGAATGGTGGACTACAGTCCTGTGGAATTAGTAACACTAATCTTAAACTAGTCCTAAAATCTGCTTCATTGTTGTGGCAGCTGAAAGTTTGCTCTTTATTTGGGGCATCTTTGTTTTGGATGGGGAACTCATTCACACTTTTAATAGGGAGATGCATTTGTTTGCTGACAAGCCTTGGCAGGGGAATCTTTTCCTAAAATGTTGGCTGAAATTCAATGGGAAGAATGAAGATGGAGTTAGGCACCCATCCACAGAGCTAGAGAATGACACAGAGAAAACTCCATCCTAATGATGCTGCTCTTTTTTTTCCCCTCTCAACAACATGTAATGTCTCACAGGCTGTGAAGAAACTTTCCATGGAAATAAATTCTTAGAATGAATTTTATTCTGAAATGTTGAGTGAACTGTGAAAAGCTGTCTCTTAAAAATGAAAAATTCTTTGAGCAGCATTATGTTTATCCAGAGAGGTAGAAAAACAAGCAAAATAGAATCAAAGCAATCCATAAGAGGAACTGAACTATTGTTTTCTACTGCTAGAGTCTGCACCAAGTTCTCCCAGAGTGGGAAGCCCACTGAGTCCAAAGGAAAACACCGAGTCAAATAATTTTCAGACAATTTCTAAAGGACTGTCTACAAGTTTGCCTGATTTGGACTCTGAACCTTGGATAGAAGTGAAGAAGAGGCATCGTGCATCTACTGTCAAGCTAAAGGTAAAATCAAAAACCTTTGTTATGTTTAAATAAACAGATGCAAAACCAACTTTGAGGTTACACTGGAAATGAAGGTTTAAACATCTTAACATGTGTGATGCTTGAGAGTGCAGTGAAGTTTGGAAAACCATTATCCAATTCAAATATAAAACCTTTTCCAACTTAGGAGACTGTTCCTGTCCCTGATCAAACAGCAGATCAACACCAGCCACCCCCACCTCCAGAGGAACAAGAACAGGAAGAACTTGAATTTTTGTTTGATGAGGAGATGGAACAAAATCAGTGTCAGAAGAATAAGTTTACTGATTGGTCAGATAGCGATTCTGATTATGAAATTGATGATCAGGATGTGAACAAGATTTTAATTGTAACACAGACACCACCATATGTGAAAAAACCTCCTTGTGGAGACCGCGCTGGCAACCGAGTGTGCCGAGCAAAAATCACATCAGAACTTGCAAAAGTCATTAATGATGGCTTGTACTACTATGAACAGGATTTGTGGCTGGATCAGAGTGAAAATGATGCCATGATGAAGGTAATTCTCTAATTTTTATTTGAAAACCATGCCTGTCCAAACAGTTTCCAAATCAGTTTCAGCCTTCTGCTATGTAGTTGTAAAATGCAACAGGAAAGTGGCAGTAATTTGCAGGTCTGCTGAATTGTCTTTACAGTTGAAAGCAAACCCAGGTTTTTTGTGCCACAGACTTGGCCAAAAACACTGCATGAATATTTTTTGTAACATTTTGGAGATGGGTCAAGTTTTCCATGAGTTTGCCCAGAGGGGAAGGGGGTACGTGTCAGAGATGAGATGATGAGAGGGAAGCAATACAGTCATTCTAAAGTCGTTTTATATTAATGTTCTGTTTGCCCTGTAGTTTGTTAGAACACTATTTAGAATGAACTCACTAAACACTGAGTGGTGCAGGAGAGGGGCTTCATCTGTGCACAGAGAGGGGAAGGAGCTTCATGGACAAATGGAGAGAGTCTGTACAAAAGCAGGATGACAAAGGTGGAAATGGCTGTTGAGAGTAAGAGCAAGAAATAAAGGTAGAATTTAGAATATGGATTAGAATGGGCCAAGAAAACACGAAGAGGGCAGTGAGAAATAGCAAACTACAAGAGAGAATATTTCCTTTGTTGTTGTTATGGACTTGACTCAATGAGATTTTTCACACACAGCATGCACATGTCCCACCTGAGACAGGTGTGGGTATTTGTGTGTCACTTCTGGCTTATTTTCTCTTCATGAAACGCATCTGTTTCTCAGGATGGTGTCTATTACTCTGCTTTGCATTTACAATTTCCTCTCTCTCTAATTCAGCAAGAGATTGAGAACTTCAAGAAGCTAAACCTCATTAATAAGGATGAGTTTGTTACTCTTGCACCAGAAACTGCTGATCCAACTCAAGAAGTTCCTCCAAGACCTCCAGGATTACAGAAAGGTAAGTGTGAAAGAAGAGCTCTATGGGTGTTTTGACTCTCTCTGCCTGTGCAGTATTTTAATTTTGGTTCAGTCAGCAGTCTGAGGGGGCTTTTTCTTTGCTGATTTTTCAAACTGTCAACTGTTCCTGGGTAGCGTGGTTTCTGCTGAGTGACAAGAAGCTGGCACTTCTTCTGCCTTGTTGTCACTTTCCACCAGCACCAGGTGCTTTTTGTGTGACTTGGAATTTACAATGTGTAAAGTTAAACTGAAGCTGTGAAACATTTTATAGAAACCAGCATTTTTTATGGGCTGCAGGAATGGAAGGAAATGAGATTAGAAGAATTTACTACTTGTATCTTACCATTACTGAGCAGTCACCACGTCGAAATCTTGTCTTGTGTGGTATTTCTGGTACTATTAACATTTAGTGGGTTACATGGTAATAGCATCTCTAAAGCTCAGTGAAACACCTCCCTTTCTCCTTTCTGCTCCCACTTTTAGCAGAGGAGCTGCCCTGCAATGTCCCAGGCCCTGCAGTCCCTGCAGCAGCAGGAGTGGCTCGGTCGCTGCCAGCAGCGGTCCCAGACTCCCCCCGTTCCCACCCCGCCTTCATCCCACGGACACCTCGCACCCCCAGGCTCCAGGATCCCAACAAAACACCCAGGTTTTACCCTGTTGTTAAAGAAGCACGATCCTTTGATGTAAAGGTAAATGGAAAAACATATTAAAAGAAAAAAAAACCCAGCAAAACCCCCCTCATGTTTGTGCATACAGCTTAACAAAAATTAAAAGGCAAAATGTTTGTACTCCTAATGCTGAACTGCAAAGTATTTACCATATTCACTGTTTTAATTCTATCAAATGCTGTTTGAGTCTTCTTCCTTGAAAGTCCTTACTAAAAGAAGTGCAGTGCTGAAGATTTTTCATTAGTTACATAACACTAATCTTCAGGTTATGAAACTGTGGTCTTGTGACTTTATAACTTGTTAGATAACAGAATAGAAAACCTTTAGACCTCTGTTTTAAAAGGGAGAGGGTAAGTGAAGTCAAATTAGGGAAACAAATCCTTTATTTACTCTCTTAGACTCCAAGGAAAAGAAAAACGCGCCACAGTACCAATCCTCCCTTAGAATGCCACGTTGGTTGGGTGATGGATTCCAGAGACCACAGGCCCAGAACTTCCTCTGTGAGGTAAATGCTGTTGCTCTTACTCCAAATTTATTTGCAGGTAGTTCTCACTACTAATAGAGAAGCAGGCTATAAAAGGCAATTTGTAAATACAATGGAAGCAAGAAACAATGAGCAAGAAAGATAAAAATCTGGACTGCAGAGCTGTCTGGAAACAAGCTAGGCAGATTGGTGCTCACAGTGTTGTTTGCTCCATGATACAGCAGCAGTAATGACACCTGAGGCACTGATGTTAACTCCACTGGTCATATAAAATCAAGCAGGACAGTAATATTTAATTATCATTGTCCAAAACTGTTTTATATTTGACATATTAGCACAAAATCTGATTTTCTTGAGGTGCACCCAAACCCAGGGGACCGTACTTCAGCTCTTGCCTAGGTCAGGGTGGGTGAAAATGAATTCTATAGAAAAGCTCTGTTTACAGAAATTTATTGGTTTTTTCTCCAGCAGTTCCAATGCCTCACCTTCAGAAGGAGCTCCCCTGGCAGGTTATGGCTGTACTCCAAATTCTCTTCCCAAATTCCAGCACCCATCTCACGAACTGTTAAAGGAGAATGGCTTTACCCAGCAGGTGTACCACAAATACCGGCGGAGGTGTTTAACAGGTGAGCTGCTCCAGCCACTTCCTAAACTTTTTAGAAGCTTCCAGGTCTTGTCTGATACCAGTTTTCTTCCCACTGTTCCTCATCCCTACTTCTTCTTGGGAAAGGCAAGCAAAATTTATTTGGTGCCTCTATTTTAGGAACCCTGCTTTCCATTTAGCTTTACATTCCCCGACAAAAAAATCACCCTCAAAATTGAAGTTGCCAGATGATCTGGTGTGGTTTTTTACTAAAGGCAAAGCACTTTAAAATATTCTGGTGAAAAATTAAAATAGTGGTTTTGTTCTTCTCTTACTTTTTTTCTTTCCAGAGAGGAAACGGTTGGGAATTGGCCAGTCCCAAGAAATGAACACACTTTTTCGTTTCTGGTCCTTTTTTCTGAGAGATCACTTCAACAGGAAAATGTATGAAGAATTCAAACAGCTTGCTCTAGAGGATGCAAAAGAACACTACAGGTATTTTTTCCTGGGGCTTTACCATTCCTTTTAATGACTGTGAAGTTTACACACATCTGCAGTGAACATTTTTAGTACTGCCTTTGACATTTTGTAGACATTTAAAATAGCAGTGTGTGTAAGTTAGTTTAATAGCAAAAATCAGTCTATAATTGTGCTTTGCAGATGAATAGCTGACTGTGCAGCATTTCCTGACCTGTATTTAGTTCTGAATTCTATAAAATCCTGTAATTTGTTGACCATGACGAGTCAGTTCTGCACTAACACTCCTTGGATTCTTCCTTCTGTAGGTGAAGGCATCCCTAACCTCATTTTACTTGTTCAAATTGATTCTTGCCTTAAAAAAATACCAAGAAAAAATGACCACGAAGGAAATCATCACTGCCCTTCAGTTTTTGGATAGAATTCCCTTCCTTCCACTCAGTTTCCCCACCTCTGTTTCTCTGAGCCAAAGAGACAAGGTGGATTTTTGTGCTTCTGTTCTGTTCCAGGTACGGCTTGGAATGCTTGTTCAGATTTTACAGCTATGGCCTGGAAAAGAAATTCAGGAAAGAAATATTCGAGGATTTCCAGCAGGAAACAAAGAGGGACTATGAAGCTGGTAATTATCACAGGCCTGTCACTGCTCACACTGGTAACATCAGCTGAAGATTATCCCAGTTCCTTGACACTGACTTGTTAACTAACCAAGAACAGCTTTTATTTATATTCTTTTTATCTTCAGTTCTCTTTAATAGTTACCAGTGAATAATTAAGTTTATAATTACATTTGACCCTTGTAAAGTGGTAAAATTATCTTTTCCTGTAACTAGGTCAGCTGTATGGACTGGAAAAATTTTGGGCTTACCTAAAATACTCTCAGCACAAGACTCCAGCTGTTGACCCCAAACTGCAGGAATACCTGAGTCAATTTAAGAGACTGGAGGACTTCAGGGTGGATGTGAGTTTTAATGCCTATTTTCAATCATATTTGGTGTACTAATATTTTCACTGAAATAATCTGAGAGCAGGACTTGATTTCATCAGAAGGCAGCCTGATAAATTCTAGGGATAAAAATCCTGATAAAATCCTTTCAGTCCTGCAAGTCTGTGGAGAGGCAAAACTCCCTAACAGGTCACTCATGTTCATTTTCAGCCTCCTATTGGTGAAGAATCCAGCAGGAGGAGAGCAGGGGAGGACTCAGGTCATCGCAGACATCAGTCCAACCCTTCCAAAAGCCCTTCCAGCACCAAAGCTGCTGCTGCCTGCCAGCCCCTGGGCAGAGTTTCCTGCAGCAATGCTGCCACAAAATCCATAGAAAGTGATGTCCCAGAAAAATAGACTTGGGATGAGCTCGTGCCCTCGAGAATCAGCGCTGGCATCACTCCCCTGATCTGGAGATCTTCAAGGCGAGGCGGCCTCTACCACGTGATTAAAAATGTTTGGGAAGAGAAAGGACAGGATTCTCTTTTTCATGGGATTTAGTCCCAAAACACTTGTCCTAGGAGAGTTGCTCTTGGTTATGGGATCATTGGAAGGATCCTAGGGAAGATTCTTTGGCTTCAGTATTGCTTTCCTCAAGCTTTTGTTTACAAAGAACTGCATTCCTTGCATATGCAAAAAACACTTCGAGGGATGCCTTACATTTCAGCTGAGATTTCTTACAGAAGGTATGATATATACCCGTGTTATTTACTGTGCTTTCCTTACCCATATTGCCCTGTTACTTGTATTTCACCAAAGCAAAAAAGATGACATTATATGTAGAATATGAAATGGAAAGGAAGGATCTATGTGACTGGTTTGCTTTCAAAGCTGACTATCCAGAATTATGTTTTTCTGCAAAAGCACACTCGAGATCATGCAGCTGTATATGAAACTGCATTTCTGGATTCTATTTAAAGATATAGTTTCTATTTTTTTCAGGGTCTCCATAGTTAGTATTTTATTAAGTATGGAGTTTGAGTGGACATAACTGGGATAGTTTTGCAGATATTTCCTTCAGTGCTGATTCTTTAATTAAACCAAGCAACAGAAAACTACAGGGGAAAATTGAGCTTTTGGTTTCATAGTGTCTTAAATTAACATTCAGTATCTACAGTTTGTGCAGATTGTTAAAATAGCCAACTGTTAATGCTCTGGGCTTGAGAGGTGTCTTCATTTGAATTCTCTTACAATTATGAAGTCTAGCAAGAGAGGCATAATTTTGAATTTTTTTTTCTCCATATTTCAAGTAATAATTAGTTTGGAGGGAAACAAAGTATTCCTTGTAAATTTTAATTTTTATTTGCTTTGTTTTGCAATATCTGAATGAAGTTCTGCTTAAATTGTGCTCGCTAAGCCTAAATGATTTCAAACAGGTCTAAAGACAATTTCACTGAATGTAAGTTATTCAAACAAAAATCCATTTTTGTAGCTGAAAGGGGGGGGATGTTTATAACCTGTCATGTCTTACTAACTTCAGTACTTTCTTTTTAAAGACTCAAGAAGAACCAAGTGAATAACTTCTCTTCCAGGGGTAGGTGAGAGGAATTCCAGCTTTTTTGTTAGTTAACTGCAGAGTTACTTCAGTTAACTTTGAAAGTTCTGAAGTGATTTCTAGCACAGATGCCTTAAACTGACTGCACAGCCATGGATGGAGCTGTAAACAGCTCTCAGAGGTTATAACGAATTTGTTAATTTTTCAGTCATTGTCCTGGGAATCTCACTGAAACAAATGATAATGTTTGCACTGAAAGGAGTGGATGGTAGCAGTGACTTTCCCCACAGTTGAAACCATTTCAGCACAAAATCCAGCCTTTTGTCAGTGGCCTGTTCTAAATAAATTTAAATAATGCATACCAAGATTTGAAGTAAATATCCTATAAATATGCTGAAGTGACACATCTCAATCCTGTGTTTGATCCATGCCTTTTGCTACCCATGAAAATGATGAGAATGTAAATTTGGATTGAAATTGTATATACAAGTAATAAATTTAAGATATTTCAATTTTTTCATTGGAAAATGTGCAGATTAAGCTTTTAGTGTGTGTAATTTTGTGATATCTTGAAAAATTTTATAAAAACAACAAAAAACCCTAATGGTGTTTGTATATCAAGTTTTTTTTCCCCAAAAAAAGTGTGAAGAAGAACAATTTGAAAGAATGTAAGGCTGTAGATTTGCATGGGAATTTCTGCTGCACTGAGGTGTTGGGGAAACCCAGCCTGGTAAAGGTGAAAGTGCTTCTTGGAATGCAAGTCAGCTTTCTTCAGAAGAATATTGATTTATTTTTGTCATATGATCAGGTATTTGTCAAAAATGTGACAGGTGAATGGTAGACATGGGGCAAGGCAAGGAGAGTGAAACCTTCACCTGCTGGCCCTAAAGCTGCTCACTCTGTCCCTTTTGTGAGCTGGACAAAAACATCCCCAAAGTCCATCCCTGGCTCTGGTGCCTCTCAGGAATGCCCCTTTCACTTCCCACAGGGTTGAACCTTCCCTCTCCTCCTGTGGACAGTGGAAAACAGAATCCAGGCACTGCTGCTGGTTTCACTGCCTGGCTGTGAGTGCTTCATCACCCCTCAGGAACTGCAGGGCCTTGGTGCAGAACTCTGAACATGCAGGGCTGTGTATCCAACATCCCTTCCCAGGCATTGCAGGTCCATTTATTCCAACCTTAACCCTGTCTTAAGACTGGTGGTGTTCTAACAGTGCTCTATGACTTTGCAAGTCTTAGACCTTGTCTAAAAATTTTCCCTTGTGCTTGCTGAAGAATTTCTAGGTTTGTGTTTATTTCTTCTGTGGACAAATAACCGTACAAACGCCTCGAAACATTACCCTGCCTAAACCCAGATCTTTGTCATGCTCAAAAGCCTGGATTGTAACAGTGTTTTAAAATGGAAGATTGAAGCTGGCTCTTGTTCTGTTGGGGACCAGGTAATGTTTTCCTACCTGAGCAGCAGCAGCCTGTGTGCTTTAACAGGGATTTGGATTTCTGTGGGAGATGAAGCACTAGAAATGGATGGAAAAGAGTTTGTGTTCATGGCAGCCTGCAGGCTGCAGCCCCTGCTCCAGGCACTGCTGAGGTGACAATGACACTCCCTTGGCTCCAGGCTGAAGGACACTTAGAGTGGCTGAAGATCTCTTCCTGACAAACCCCACAGCTCCATCAGGCTCCGTCACCTCAAGAGCTTTCTCCTCTGCTGCCTTCAGCCTCTGTGCTTTTGGGATTTCAGGTAAACCTTCACCTGCATTTCAGCCAGCCCTGTCACAGCAAGCTTAAACCCCACCTGGAGCACCTCTTAAGAAACATTCACCTTTAATCATAAATTAGAAGCCAGGAGAAGGATTTGTTGTCCATCTGTAAGCAAGTGTGCAAGGCCAGAGTTACAGTATTACTCAGATTAAAGGAATAAATAACCAAATCTTTTATACTGTTCCATGTAGAGGAACAGTACCTCTTCCTAGAGGAAATAGAACCCCACCAACTCTTACTGTATTGTCAAACAGAATATTGTCAAAAAGACTCAAACAAAGCCTATGAAAGGTTTAACTCCTCCCTGCCCTTTACAGCAGACAGTAAAATCTGATTTTGCAGGAAGAAAAGTAAGTTAGAAAATAGCTCAGAACTGAGATAGTGAAACACCATCCACAGCAGAGTGCCAAAGTGATTTTGTGTGTTGTGTTGAACTCTAAATGATAGAAAATCTAAGCCTTAGTCAAGGAAAAGATCTAGCTTGATAAAACGATATAAACAAGTACAAGCATGTGAGATAATTCTGTACTCCCTACTGGAAATTCAAAATGTTCAGATCAAGTAACATGGTACTTTTTTTTTAAACCAAAGAGGTTTGAAAATATATCTCCTGCCAAATTGAAGCATTTTTGGGAAGTGGTGTACAAAATGAGGCAGAAGTGTCAAAACAAATGATGACTAAAACTAATTTAACACCAAGTCTGGCCTAGGAAAACAAGTCATACATTAAACTGGAAATGTATTTTGTTTCTGAAGATGAGACATTCTTCCATCAAGACCCTCATGTTGCTTAAACAAAATTTACCACAGTATCAACGTGCCTGTCATTTTACCTAACAGTGAATTTTGACCAAATGATTGACACAGATGTTCCAAGGTTGAACGCCTCCATCAAATTCTTATAATTGCACTGAAGTTTGGATGGATATGATGTTATTCTAAATTATGCTGTGTGCCAACTTCTTATAAACATGAAAGCTACAGTGTGCTTTAAAGCACTTTTTTTTTAGGTTGTGAATGTTAGATCATGAGTGACTTTGTATGTAGATGGATGAGGTTAATTTAAATCCACTAGACACGGAGATTAAGTTTATGCAATGTTCTGCCATGGGACAGGTTTTGTATTCTTCATAGTTACCATTAAGGTGCTCAAAGCAAAACTCACCCTTTACCCCTCTTGCTGTTCAGCTAATCCTGTAAGTTAAAATTTAAGCACTGTCCTGAAGCAATTTTAAAACCCCAGCAACAGAACTACACCTAATTTCAGTGTGATTAATTCACTGCCCTCCTGATAGCAAGGGGAAGGAACAGACTGCATTTTTTCTAGTAAGTCACAGCAGATCTAAAACTACTCTTCCTTCAAGTTACCTTTTTTTCACCAGTTGGAAATTAGTCCACAAGGAGATACAAGCATGAGGACCTGTGCCAGACTTTGCAGCAGCAGCAGCTGCACTGAAAACTCTCAGCAAGTGTCCAGAACTTCCAGCTCTGACTCTGGACAGTAGAAGCTGTAACACATACATGTATTGTCATGTGGAAGCCTGGGGACAACCAACTTATCCAACTGTCCCAAGGGATAGTTGGGCAAGCTGCCTTTTCTTGTTCCACAGCTAGGCCAGCTGGGTTGCCAGGACGAGGTGCAAGAACTGTGCAATAGCTAAAAGTGAAAGGCAAACTGTAAATGTAGTGTAAAACCTTTTATAGTGACACTTACCTAAAAGAAAAACAATCCCTAGTGAAGCATCCAGATACAGAACTGGTGTTTAATTACTCCCAGCCCTTTTATTTATCCTGTTGGTTCCCAGTGCTCCATCTACACCACATATTTGTGTGGTTAGTTACAGCAGCATGCCCAGCATTTCAGCAGGGTTAGATGATTAGCAGGCACTCTGTCCAAGCTCAGCTTATAAGGATGTGACTCAAGCAGAAGCCAGAGCTTCTGAATTCACACCTCCCAGGAGAGTCCAGCCTCTGCAGCAGCCTGCAAACACAACTTCTGTGGAGAAACAGCTCCATTTCTGCTATTTCTTGCATGCCAAAACAATTCATTTTCAAGGCTGGAGATGAAGGATAGAGAATTCATCCTGCCTTCTGGGACAGGTGAGTTACACACAACTCCACAGAGGAAGTTTTGTTTATTTGTTTCATTTACATCAATATGAATCTCTTTCAGCCGAACAGGAATAAAAAAAGTAGTCATCCCTGGAATTTCAGAGTTTACAGTTCAATTCAATGTATATAAATTGTTACTGTAGACTTAACACATGTGAACTCTGCAACCAGAGGTACAAACATCAGCCAGGAGGCTGCTGTTCTTGTCCTCTTAATGCCATGTGAGACATCCCTTATACTCTGTTGCACTTAGTTACTGAAATGCTTCATTTTTATCACTTTTTCCCTCCCATCATAAATTCACCAGCATAGGTTTAGTCTCTTAAATACAGCTTACCTGAGTAAGTCTCTGAGATTCCTCAACAGCTGGGACTTGATAGGGAAAATAACTCCACCAGGACACAGAGCAGTATTAATATCACATTCCAGCTCTGCTTAACAGCTTCTAGACACAGTCTGACAGCAGGAGTGGTATTGTACATGCTTTATTAAAATGGTACTCGTATTTACAATATCTGCAGAAACAATCCCTCCCCAGTCTTGCATTCAGACAGACACACACACAGACACACGCACGACGCCCCTTCACTCTCGGGGTGTGAAGGCTCTGCTCCCAAAAGTTAGGCAGCTTCTGGAAGAGGAGGAAGGGAGACTTCTTTTGTGTGTTTGTAATTCATTAAAAAGAAGCACGGGAGTATGCATTTGGCCATCACAATGCTAATTGAAGTATATGTAGTATTAACATATGGCAGTAACACTGAGTACTCCTCTTTTACATTCTATACACAGAATGACATCAAGGTTTTCCAGTCAACAGAACATTCTGATTCAGCCTCACTGCTGCTTGTGGTGACTATGGAACCGCAATTTGGGGGCTGTTCCTTAAAACAATTCAAGTCTATGTAAGCGAAATAAGGCACAATTAATATTTGATTTGATTTAGAGGATGGGGAAAACCGGGGAGGGGCAGGCTTCAGATAACAGCTGTTGTAGAAGAAACTTTTTTACCCAATCCTTTGGAGGAAAGGATGAATTTTATCCCCCACCCTAATCTACGTGGACTTCTCTTAGAGAACTGAAGTATTCTGCCGGGCTACTAACACCCACATACAAAACAAAATTGGAAATTCACATTTTTAACACCGGCTTCAGTAGTCTAACCTACTGATGCTGATGTGGATGAGTACATCTTTCTTTTAATGCTGAAGGAGAAGACACACACGAAACAAGATTCAAACCTTCCTCTGAGCTTGAAGACTCACGTCTTTTAGAGAGCTTGTAAGGTACACTAGTTGAAGGCTTCAGCTTACTGATAAAAAGGAATAGCATTTTTGCCTTTAAATCCCTGGCCCCTCTTCACTAACGAAGCCTAACCAGACATTACAAATAAACTGCAACAAAAAATTTGGCAGCACAAAGAATGTCTAGTATTCAAATCTTCATTTGTGAGTATATTATTTTCCTTGTACAAAACCTGTTGAATGTTTTTTCGCAGCAGATGAACTGTACCCAAAGATGCAGGACATTCTGTGATGGGGAATAAGAGGTTGCAGTTCCGAAGGCCCCTGACTTTGGTTGTTTACAAAGTTCATTCCTGTTTAGTGTGATCCTTGGTATCTTCCTCATCTGTGTATTCTGATGGTTCTTCCCCTGGTTTTAGGAGTCTACCTACGTAGTCATACTTTTCTGAAAGAGATTTATGATTCCATTACAATTAAATACAGCTGCATTTGCTTGCTAGCCCATACTACTGCAAATTCACTTTTTCTCCTCCACACTACAGTTCTAAATCTCAATCACTGAAATTGATGGTAATTTAGCAGCAAGCTCAGCCTCCTAAAGCAATCTTTCTACCATTACTTTCTCTAACTGTGAGTACTTTGCTTCTACTCTACTCCAGCTGATCAGGCAAGATTTATCACCCCAGGGCTAAAAACTGCTGCTCTTCAATCCTTCAGCCTGTTTTGATTTCAATTAGTGTGAGAAATGATTCCCCCTCCCTCCACAGTCATAATTCCATATTTGTCAGAAATTACTTCAACACAAACTCATTCAACCCTTTATGTTAACACAACTTTAGTCCTGATGATAATTTTATGGCATTCAAAGCCAACAACCTTGAGTGGGAGTTCCACCAGCTAGGCTGAGATTTGGGAGTGAAATTCTGTGCCAAAGAGCTAAGAGAACAGTTTTGTATAAAACTAAAAGTTTAAAAAAGCTATAGTGACACCTAGTAAAAGCCTCTGTGGAAGAAAGGCCCGAAATCCCTGGTCTGTGCAAGGTTACATTGCACACTCATTAGGGGGGACCTGGCTGCAGTGTGCACCTCCCCATGAGGGGACGAGGAGGAGCAGACACTTCACTGTGGTGACCCCCAGGCTGTGCCAGGGGAGGGTCAGAGAAGGGTTCTTCACCCAGAGGGTGCCTGGGCACTGGCACAGCCTCCCCAGGGTCACAGCACCAGCCTGAGAGAACTAAAGCAGCATTTAGAAAATGCTCTCAGGCATAGGGTGGGATTTTTGGGGATGGTTCTGTGCAGGGCCAGGAGTTGAACTTGATGATCCTTGGGGGTCCCTTCAGACTCAGCATATTCTGTGATAAAATTACTGTCAGCACCTCTTTAAAAGCTTCCCCAAGCCCAAATCAGTCATTTTTATTAAAAGCATTTCCTTAAGCTGATAATTTGAGAATTTACCTTTAAATTGCATTTCCCACTCTCTTACACTTTCCATCTGTACAGCATTTAAGTCCGATAGGTCATCATATTCATCTCTGAGTGCATCTTTATCTAGACAGAAAGTTGCTAGTCCCCTGGAGGCATCTCTGCCAGCAAATATTCCATATGGACCCTCTGAAAACAAAAAGACAAAATTGACACCTTCACGTCTTTGTTTATGGTGACCAAATCTCAGTTCTTTACACAGTCTGCCAAAGCCATACATTAAATTTCTGCAGTGATGGGAACAGCAGCAGTTTCAATGCCATGGCTGTTTGACATTCCACAGCACTGCAATTCAATCTTTAATATCACTAGGAGATAAAGTCTGCTGAGAGAAGCAGAACCAGGAAAATAGCTTTGAAGAGAGATATCTGGAAAAATCCCTGTCAGTTGATGCAAGCCAGTTGATGCAAATTCCAAAGGGACCAGAGGCTGGAATTCAAAAGAAATACACTTCTATTAAGCGACACATAGAATATTTACAAGTTGAAATGAACAGAAGCAAACTGCATAGACATCTTAATTAGAAATCCATTATTATAAATAAATAGAACTTAAGAGGGCTAATTAATGATTTCACTTCACTTACAGAATCACAAGAACTTTCAACATCTTTTGTGACATTTCTTACTTCTGAGGAAATCCTCTCACTTATTTTGGGCAGCAGATCCCCTATACCCTTAGCCTGTAATGCTCTTGAAAACAGCACAAATTGTCACATTAGGAATATAAAGCAACTGCTTCATCTGTACTTTTTGACCAATGCAAAGCAGCCCAAATATCCCAATAAATTTTTGAGCAATGACTGTGAAATAAATATTATCACCAAGAGAAATGGAATGATCTGTGAGCCAACAATTTTCAGGGTAAGATTGGTAACTGGCTTTCCCAAATTTTAATTAACTGAAAGAACTTTAAGTATATTGTTTCTTAGATTTTCTTGACCTAAAATGAAAAACATTCAATTTAGATCAATTAAAAAACCCAAACCAATACCAAAGAAAACCCAAAGAAGCCCACAGTTTAAAAGTTTCTGCACTAATGCAGCAGCCCAGCACCAAGGGATACCCAAGGTATCTGCAGAGCCACCCTGCTCTGCAGGGGCAGGGCCCTCCTCTGGCTTACCTCTCCACAGTGGTGTCAGCCTGAAGAAAAGCAGCACCCAGGGCAAGAATGAAGGCAACAAGTGGAACACACTGTCCTTCACCCCCTGCACTGCCTGCTGGAGACCTCACACCTCTTCTGCAGCAGGGCGAGCCAGGGGAATCCTTCCAAAGCCGGTTCCTCCCACCACACCTATCTGCTCCTTCCAGGCACTGCCTTCAGGGTGAGACACAGGCTGAGTGCAGCAGGGACAACTCCTGAAGCTGGGAACCCGAGTACCACAGGGGTTAGAAGGAACTACGTCCTCACCAGGACTGGTGCTGTCTCTCCACCCCAGTGCTTGGCATTGTGAGCTGCTTGCAGTCAAACCTGAGAGCAGAAGGTTGTCCTGTGTGCCCAGGACAATTCCCTCTGGAAATAAACCAAGTGATCCCAAAGCACAATTTCACAAGAAACAGATATTAGAGGAAGAACTATCAGCTGGAAGTTTGCACTGTACCAGGCTGACCATAATGATGAACAGCATCTCTGTGCTCATCCTGTCAGGTATTCAGCTCCAAGAGCAGCATTCACAGAACCACCTCTGGGATCAGGGACTGCAGGAACAGCACTTCAGGAAAACAGAGTCAAGAGGGTGCCTTTCCTAGCTGCATCCTGAAATAGGTATTGATTTGAAAAGCAGGATTTAGAGACTGAAATCAACCCTATACCAATGCACTCTGCATGCTCAGTCCCTTCCACAGGACAGGCTAAGAGGAACAATGACCACCATCTGCAACCCAACAGCTCCCTCAAACAAAAAGTCCTGCTCCAAGCAAAACAATCATCCAAGGGATCTGGTTTTGATGTTCTGAATGAAGAACATGGGAGCTATAAACAGCTCTTACCAACACCACAATTAGTAAATCCTTAAAAGCAATTAGAAATTGTTACCTTATGACCCCATCAACAGCATTCTGTCCACTCCTTTTCCTTTCTTTGACGGTTTCAAGCAAATGTGTTCATCAATCCTACTATTTGCACAAGGTGTTTTCCAAACTCTGGCTAATCAGAGAGGAGCACCCTGCTCCCCTTCCCTTCTACCCTGCACTTCGTTGTTTATGGAGTTTCCCAGCACTTGTTGAGATGCTACCTCCTGGTCCACCAGCTTGATTCCAATTATTTATATTAAAAAGAGAATGATATTATATTTATCTGTATCAAGCACTGAACATTCTTAAAGCTCAATAACACACTTAATTGAAAGCATGAAAACTTTTAGAATACCTCAGCTTGCAGTAAGATTAATGGCTGCAGAATTTCTGCAAGTATCTTGTAATCTCAGGCGCTGTTACACCAATAACTTTGTTCTTTCCTAAAACTGAATTTGAACTAACATCCCAGAATGTTTATTACACAAGTATTCAGAAATCACAGAGGAATCATCAAACCAGGTCCAAGCACCCAGTGGAATGCTAACTTGTAAAAACCAACCTTTGGACTCAGTAGACAGCATTTTAAATTCCAGCTCTGCAAATGTAACTCAGAACTGTGTTCTATTCTTTAATCCTATATGAAAAGGTAAATATTGAATTGTGATTATTAGTAAATGGTGCAAGCTTGGCTTCACCTCGGTTCCTAAAGCAGAAGTTCGGGGATCTCAGTATAAGCAATCTATGTAAAACTTCCATTCAGGTGTTTCTACACAGAGTTTAACTACAATATTTTATATTAATACAAAACATACAGGCCTGGGGTTCTGCTCTAAGCCCTAGTTATGACTCACTTTCATATAAAAAACTGGTGCAACAGTCTGAAAAAGCCATTTTGCATATTAGATTTCATTGCACTAGGAGAAGTGTCCAGGAAGGTGCCAGCACATATAATCCCAGGGAGAAAATATCTTTCAGGAACATGATTGAGGCAGAGACATGAGTGCAATCCTAGACACACTCCCACAGAGTTCTTTCATGGCCTGATGCAATTTACTCTGCAAGCCCTACCCACACTGCTTCTTTCCTTTCCTTTTGTCTGCCCACCTATTTAGCCTGGCTCCTGCTGTAAATAATTGATTGCAGCATGACATGACAGACATGCTGAAGAGAGGGCAGCAAGAGCTGCCTGGAGCACAGGTATGTAAACCAAAGCAAGTTTCTGAGACCATATCACAAAATTTCAGATGTTTTTGGTTTTTTTTCTGTATGTCCAAATTAGCCATTTCACAGTCAAATATATTTTAAAAAAATCTCCTCCCACTCCTATTTGGCAGAGTACAACAACAGGAGTCAGGAAGGTGTCAAAATCAATTAAACCACGTCTGCTACATGTTACTTGGGTATGTGGAGGTACAAGACTTCCATAAAGGAAAGCTGTTCCTTGGAGAATGCTTTTTTCCCATCATGCTTTCACATTTAAAGAACTCTGTTTCAGAGCCTTTGTTTATTTTAGCCCTGAGACCAGCTATCAAGCCCACATATTTGCCTGCCTATCTCCACATGTACCTCCATGTTCATACCCTGCATTTCCCCGTGTAAAGTCCTCATCTACCTTACAACTCAGCTTGTATGAGGTACGCCCTTCTCTAAGCTACAACACAGGCAAAATGTTGCTACCCACCACCTGCAGAGCTTCCCCTGCTCTCAGAATCCAGTCAAGGATTTAGCAGCCTTGATGAATTTGACATCTTGTTCAGCCTGACATTTGTCTTTATGCACAATAAACTGGGTACCTTGAGAATTGGTAAAGTCAAAGTCTCTTCAGACCAGAAAAACGTATTCAAGATTTCTGCATCTCCTAGCCGTGTTTTGGTTCTCTAATGAAGACTTAATTTCTTGTTGCAGACAAGGAAAAACCTATTCTACCTAAAGCAACATCTTAGAAATTTTGAACCATGAAGTTTTTATGTGGAAGCACTGCTTCTAGTCACTTCCTCCAAAACAGGGTAAACTGGATCTTAGAACAGCACACGTTTCAATTTGCAGCCAGTTTGGCCAACAATTCCCCAAGCAAAACCCATCCAGCTTCAGAGTATATCCAAAGAGGCTCCCTGGCCCTTTCAGTGAACACCCCAGACTATTGCTCCAACACCAGCAATGAAGGTGAACGTTGAACACTGAACTTTGGATGGCTCCAATGGGCAGCAGGGGAATACACCACAGATAGCCACTTGTGGACTTTATAGCTAATGAAGTGATAGCTGAGCTAAGAATTGCATTTGTTATCACAAGGTCCATGTGACTCCTCTAAAGAAACCACAGGTTTAGCAGGTTAACAAGGTTGAGTTTTAAACTAGCAGCTTTAGTTTCTTCAAGTATTCAAAAAACACTTCAAAGCAATCACCAAATGTGCATCTCTGGGCTCTATACAGCTCCTGGAAATAAACCCCAGTTTAGTCTGAAGTTTAGATACTCAGGGACAACACTAGTTAATCTGCAGACAAGAATAAGGACTCATCTCCCTTTACATGTGAGTTAGGGCAAAGAGAGACAGGCTACAAAACTATTAACAACTGCATTTTTCTATCACATTACCTACTTTTTCCACTCCAAACTGAAACCTTCACTGGCTGTTTTAAATTTTCTGTCTGAATCCTGACACGTATTTGTTCAGTGTTGCATCTTTCATGAGAGAATGAAAAAGGTGTAAGTTAGACTAAGCCATTTGGAGATGTAGCTTGAAAGCAGAAGGTTTCTAGTAACATTTATCACCAGGAATTCAAGGTGACATGATTTTAACTTCACTGCTCCAGATGTACATGAAAGGGAAGATGTGGGTCAATTTTAAATTACAGCTTGCATGGCAAGTATGTGTTCTTAGGAGCCCAATCCACATCCTAAGATGGAAACTGCCCAGAAACAGGGGTCTAAACCTGATTCCTCAGGCACAAGGCCAGAGTCTCATTCTCTCTTTTGCTTATTTGCTTTTTAACTCTGAGAAAAAAAAGTGCAAGAATCAATGACCCAATTTCAACTAAAGGGGCAGACTAGCACTGGTAAGAGAGCCTGTAGGCCAGCAGCAAGGAGGTAGCTGCATTCTTGAGAAGGACCCAGAGTCCACAGCTTGGTTTAGGGAGAAATGCTCTGACCACCAGTTTATAAGACAAGCAATGCTGGCCAGGTTTTTTCACTCAATGAGGGTGATGCTGCTGTGTATTGGACTGAATGTGTCACTAACAATGATGTCACAATCACATTTCATATGGCTTGCTTTGAGCACACCTGCTTGGTCAGACCTCTCAAATGTCAATGATCTCAGAGGTTTTTTTCCAGCTTAATCAATTCTGTGACTGGAACACAATTGGTTTAAATATGAACCAGGAATTTACACAGACCTCTTAGGAAACACACAGTTGTTCAAGTTTTACGGAATATACTGAGGTTGTGAAAAAGCGAAAATGAAACTTAAAAGACAAGAAAGAAAGAGAGGTGACAGACACACAGAGCAGAAGCAGAGGAGGTGACAGAGTGCTGATCTTCCTGCACAAAACCACTTTACTGCTCTCCATGAGCATGGTCTGGAGACTCAGAACAACCTCTACCCTGTAGCACAGGCACTACTCCCTTTAACCAGAAGTATGGAAACAATTTCTCACCAGTGTATGTGTATACACCTTTTAGTTTCACTGCTTCTGGCTGGAACTCCATTTCTTTATCCAGAAATGCTATTTCTCTGAAAAGCTGAATTCCAGGGTGAGAGACGCTTCCACCACCACATAGACAACCAAACATCAGAACCACTAAGAGGACCTTTCACACTCTACAGAAAACATTTCTTATGCTCTGTACTTATCTATAACCCCTCAGCCTGTTGTGTTCTTCAGATAAGGCCACCCTTAACAGCACTCTCCAAATACAACATATGTAGAGTCCCTCCAGCAAAATTTCACTCTAACATACCTTTGGAAAGGACATATGGAAAAGCACCATTGCCATGTGGTCAACAGTGAAATTTATGGCCTTCAATTCCAAAGAAAGTCTAACAGCATCAGACCATTATTATATAAATTATTGGAAAAAGTGATGGCTGTTTATTACAATGAAATAAAGGCAGTTTCCCCTTCATGGAAAATGAACTATAATGGAATATTTTTTGTGGAAGGAACTACCATCTAATCTATTCTTGGCAAACTTGGAAAATCAGAAATCTTCATGACATTGCGAAAGACAAGTGGAATGAGAAATGAGTTGACAGTGACAACATACTGCGGTGAAAGGAAAGTCAAAATTGATTTTTTTAGGATCATGAAACATTAAGAACCAAAAGTGACGTGACCAGTTGCATACTCAGGATTGCACATAATCTTGCTTTGTCATGCTCAAAGACGCATATTTTTCATACATGCACAAAGTATTTACATTAATCAAAACCTGTTTACAGCACTACCTTGGCATGCAAATTTAACTGCTAAATATTAAGATTTGCTGACATAAAGTACACTAACTCTTACAATGCTCTTCTACTGACAAATACACAACCAGAAATGTCGATGCAAACAAACACACAAAGTTACAATAAATGAAAAGTAAAAAGCTGCCATTGTAAGATATAAAACCAACACAGCACACACAGGAGGTATTAATGACTGGACCCTAAGTCATGAGATGTGATTACAGATGGGAAATTGTCCCAGTAGAGGTTCTCTGACAGTCTGGTTATGTGGTATTTTTAATAGTGAACCCCTAATTGTTTACTTTATTTCTTTTGGAGTTTGTGGATGATAAAGGGAAAGGCAATTAATTAGATTTAATCATCAGCCAAAGCATTCTAGGTCACTTACTCACCTGGGCACAAGCAAAAGTGGAATTGAATACACTTAAGTGAAGTCTTGAAACTGATGGTGTATTTGCAGGACAGAGCAGCATTTTGGAAAAACAATTTGGCAAATAAAGTTTTAAATTAAGAGTTCAATGTAAGCAGAGTGGTTTTTGGAGGCACAGACTGTTACATGTGCAGTGTAGCCTGTTACTCTTAGCTAAAATACATTAAGAGATACCAATGACTAACAGGATACCAATGAGAGAAACTGTGGAAGGCTTAAAGAAGACAACATGAGAAAAACAAACAAAAAAATGGGAAACATTTGGATGAAATGTTTGAGAAAATGAAGTTTTCAGTCATGGCTGCTTGAAAGGATGGCTCCAACACTCCAGCATTACTTAAAAGTACCTTAACTGTATGTATGTAAAGGGCTCTTCAATGAAATGGGACCACTGTGTAACGGGGGGACAGAAATTTAAAACCAGGAGAATGTTGAATGAAATGAGAAGTTTGGAGGAAACTTTATTGGAAACTCAACTGTTGGACAAAAATCCGGACTAGAAGTGTCATTATAATTTTGTGCCTTTTAAACTTTCTGCTATAAGTAGAAAAAAAAGGAACCCCTTGGTATCCAAACTCCAGTGAAGGAGGAAAAACAGAGCTTACTATGATGATGTGAGAAGCCACCTGGGGCAGCCATATTATTCAACACTAACCAAGCCCTCCAGATTTGCTGAAGACAGAGTGAGCCCTCAGCCACTGCTCTCCACTGCCTTCAAAGCTGAGGCACTCACTCTGCACATCAGTACCTCAATAAACTGCTAAAGGCTCACAGTCAGAGCCTGAAATAGCAGCAAAGCCAGTGTCCTCAGCTATTTCTTCTGTTAAAATTTGGCCATGCTTTGTTGGTATGCTTTGCACTTCCCTTGCCACGCTCCAGCTGTGAGACATAAAATTTCCATGAGAACTGCTGTGGACATCTGGCTACTCTGGCTGGAGCTCTTCTGCAGAGATCTCAACCAGCTGGAGACTTTTCCACCTGAACTCTTCTCAGGTTTTTAAGGCCTGCAAACTACTTACTAGTATTTTTCTTTTCAGCCACAAAACAGTTGCAAGACAAAACTCCCCGATATGTATCCAAAAAGGGAAACCACGTCAGCACGATCCAAAACTCATCATGTTTGGCAGAGAACACAGAGCTGATGATGCACTGCTTGAGCTCTCCATGCAACATCCCAAGTTACAGATCTGACAGACAAAAACGATGTCACTTCTGTTAGAAAAAGGCAATCTTTCACTACAGGGACAAAAAATTAAAAACTCCTTTGTCCCTCTCAACTAAAATCTAAAAGCACTGCTTTTAAGGAAACCAGCTGTTACCAGTTATCAAAAAGCAGATTGATGTCCTAGAACATGAAGTTTTAGCTTCCTCACTCTAACAGGCCTCCAAAGGTTGACAGTGTGAATTACTGATGGTATCTGGAGAGGAGAGCCTAACATTGAGCTGAAGTTTGATACACAAAAGGGAGAAAGTGAATGTTTACATCATGGTTCAATATTATTTCACAGAGCACTCTCAGTTTACTGGTATTTCAAGTTTCATGCAGCATGTTTGTTACCTGCATTTTAAGCCAGCACACAGGTCTCAGTTTAAAAACCCCTAAATAAGAGAGACAAAAGAACTAGCCTGATTAAGTGTCATGAAAGCTGCAGCTCACCAGGCTGCATTTTCTCAGCTTTACTGGTTAATAAACAACATAAAGCATGGCAAGGTATTTCAGATTCCACTGTGAACTTTTACAGTTCCCAGCCAAAAAAGCATTTCAATTACAGCAGTTTCTGCAACTAGTATCACAAACTTTGAGCCCAGTCACAAAATTCTAGCCCAGTTCCACCATAGAACTGCTTGTTCCTTCCCCACCAAGAACCCAAGTCTTGTAACATGCCAGCTTTGTGTTTTTCTTCTTGTAACCTCAATTATTAAATAATAATAAATGATTACTTAACTTGAACTATTTCCTGGGGGTGGGAAGTATCCTCTCTCCCCTCCACCCCTCTCACAAGGAAGATTGCCATGCCTCCTATGAAAACCCCTGCACAGTTTGATTAGAGCAAGTTTTCCAAACCACCATTGTTTAAAGAAGAAAATTACCAGCAGTCATAAACCTCATTTCCTTTGGCATCACTCATGAACACAGTGCTCACCAGTAAAGTTTACCCACCCCATTATTAAGAATGCTGTTTATCATGAGAAAATATGCTGCAGTTTCACAGTGTACAGGGTGAATAAAAAACCAGAACATTTCTCTGAAGCTTGATTTTCTGAACCTCTGAAATACACATTTTCTCTCCAAAGAGGATTGCTGTCTGTCTGTCTAAGAGACTGGTTTCATTTCTGCTCTCTTCCCAACAGTGGCAACACACTGCTCCCTGAGCTCTCCTTGCCTATCTCTATCCTGACTGAAACTCACACTCAATACGGCATTTACACCTCAATAAATAACCAGCTGGTTGTTTTCCTCTCCTGAGCCGTAAGCGCTACAACGAAGAAAGCACTGCTCAGCTGTGCTTGGGAAACCTACTAGAAGAGACAGAAGGAGGAAAAAAAATAGAATTAACCACGGCACATCCAAATCAAGGCATGTGGGCTAATGAGGCTGCCTGAGGAGACGCCAGGGCCGCCGAGCATCACCAGTGTAACACCGCCGCCGGTCCCAGGCTGGGACTGCCCCCATCCCCCCGCCGTCTCACCGGGCCCGTAGAACTTGCTGCCTTTGGTCACGTCGAAGACTTTGCCGTTGACAGCCAGGAGGATGCGAGGGTTGCGAGCGCCGTCGAACTCGCGCAGCTGCTCCAGGGAGAAATCCCGGCGCTTCATGCGCGGCAGCGCGGCGGCCTCGCCCTGCCGGGCCGCGCCCCCCGGGCCGCTCCGCGTTCCCCAGCGCAGGTAGAGGCGGTAGGCCGCCAGCAGCG
>VXBR01008108.1:63890-92719 GCA_013400215.1 Cisticola juncidis
GAGGGTCTGAGGGCGCCGCGTTCGCCCCGGGGCCGCGGGCAGCGATCGCGGAAGCCGCCTGTCCCCAACACCGGCGAGGGGCTCGAAGGCCGGCGGTGTTTGGCCACCGCGGTGCGGCCACGTCGTGCAGCGCCCGCCCGGCAGCTGCTGAGTGAGCGACACGTCTGCCTGCGCAGGGCCCTGAGGCGCCGGCGCTGCCCGCTCGGGTGACACAGGGCCGGGCTGTGAGGCGAGGCGGCTCAGGGGGCTGCTTGGTGCGCTTCGCTGCTTAGGGTGAACGTACTCGTCCATTTTGGGCTGTCAGAAAACGGGGTGCTTGCCAGAGGAGGGCTGATGCACTAGGATCACCTCCCGTGCTGTGAAATGTATCACTGGCAGCACTAGATAGATCCCGGATACCTCGTTACGTACTACCCGTGCTCCTCGGGAGTGAGTCTGCTCAGTTGCGTGAGGAGAAAGACTCCTTAAAGGTTTTATTATTTCCGAGGGGAGAGATGGTGCGTTAGATGTCTCAGTAGGAGGACACCTGCAGAGAAGCTGAATTGAGCCCTTTGAGAACGTGTTCCCAAGCAGCACTGACGGAAGAACCCCTCGATGGATGTTACAGGGCTCAGGGGATGGGAACCTGGCTCAGCAACTCTCCCTGCGGCTGGAATGTGGCACAGGGAGTGCTTCGGGCTTGAGGAACGCGGTTACTCCACGAGAAGGATCCCTGCCTAATACCAGCTTTAGGAGTAATTCGCAATCATGTAACTCGCTTGGAAAACGCAAATGTTTTCACAAAGCTGGGAAGACAGTGCGAGGGACTAAACCCAGTGGGAAATAACATTAAGGATACTTGGCATTTTCTTGAAGCCCTGAGTTTTCAACACCCTATGTAATGATTAGGTGTCTAATCTGCCCTCTGAGCCGGTTCAGTAATAACTACCTCTGTGAGGAAACAGGATAAAGTTCTTGCTAGTTAAAGACCTGCAATTAAAATACTTATCACTATTCTCCTTAACCCAGCAGGCTCTATATAATATATGTGTAAGTAAACACTATTAAGTAAGTCCTTTTATCTGAACGAGTCACAGCTTGATTGTGGTTAACAACAGTTTTTATTACAGAATTATACCATGTTTAAGTTGTCTGGGCACAGCTATGGTGCAGAGCAGAAAAAAGTCTCAGTCTTATCTCTGGGTTTCCTTCCCTCTTAAGTTTAATACAGATTTTTCCACATCATCTTAAAGCATTCTGTTAACTTCCTTTGTATTTCAAAGATGGGTTCAGAAAACAAAAGCAGCTGGAAAGAGGTGTGAAGTACTTTTACCCATCTAGAAAGATCCTGCCTCTAAATTCATCCAGAGTGGCTGAAACATTCTGCGTTTTTCTTTGAAAACCTGTGGTTTCCCACTGCATAAATGTGGTGGAGTGGTAAATCCTGGCAGAAATAGTTTTAAGAAATCGGTGTGGCCACTCCAACTGTTCCTTTTAATCTTCATTTCTTCTCTTCTGGGTGCCTTCTTAAGAGATTATGTTGCTGCCTGGGCTTGGCTGGGACACCTTGGCTTAGTTCTGTGAGCCATGGTGGCTATTTATGGTCCCCAGATAAGAGCTGGAAACCAAGAGGAGTTTCAGGAACCTGCCCTAAGGACATGAAATAATTTAAAAGACCACATTTAGAAGAGTTGTACTCAAAAGAGTTTAAACACTAGAAAATAGAGAAATACTAAATAAATCTGGATTAGACCATTTCCAAACCTGTCAAATTTTGTTACATTGTGCTGATAGCTTGATCTGCCAAAGAAATCCCAGAAAACACAGTTTCTCCACTGCAGCTTTTCCAGCGTTTCTTCCTTGCCTGACTGGTTTGCCCAGACAAAAAGTCTGTCCCTGTACACTTGAAGAGTTACACAACAAATAAATGGTCTCCCAAAGTCTCTCAGCATTATTGTGCTGCTTCTGCTGTTCTTTACCTGTGCTTCTCAGTGGTTATTTAGGTGTGAACAAATCTTATTTTGATCTAATTGACAGCCAGCTGTCATAGATCCTGGTCTGTGATTGGGAAGTCCAGGTATAGCTACCAAATATAATTGCAGTGTCAGGGGAGTAATTGCAGCAATATGATTAAAGGAGTGAAAGGAAAGTTGGGCACTGTGGGTTATCTGTGGGGAAAAAATCCTTCAGAATGTTTCAGATTCTGAAATCCTTGCACAGCTAGTTCATTCACATGGATTTGATCTGAAGAGCAAACAAAATAGTGATAATATTTGCATATGACAGTTTCCCATAAAGTGCTTAGTAAGTCCTGAAAAAATATATTGAAAGTTTCTAATTACAGATGTTATAGCTTCAGTTCTTCTTGAGTAATTATTTAATTTTGTAGGGTTTTTTTTCTCCTGAGAAAATTTGGAGAACACCTAGAAAGTGAATAACTCATCTCTGTATTCACACGCAGTCTCACCTTGTTCTGCTTCCTCTTCTTCTGGATAACTTATCCATTAGGAGTCAAGGAATGCCTTGACTCAGAGTGATGCTGGTCACTTTTTCTTTTCAGACATTGCTTATTACAGCCTCTGGAAAGAGCACAGCCCAGGGAAAAGCACAAGGAGAGCACAGCTTTACAAACAGAAGTTGAACTCTGACGCCAATGACTCTCATGTCTGAGTCCTATTTTCCATTGATTTGGGACCTGAAGAGACATCTCTCGTTGTGCTGTGTTCAGGATAAGTTAGGAGGTGAACTGTGTGGAGGAGTGTTGAGATTTCTGACTAAATTTGGAGTCACAGAACAATCAATCTGCTCCATTGATCTGGGGTATTTTTAAACCAGGCTTAATGTATGGGATGCACTGACAATTTTGTTTTAAGCTGATACAGCTTGGAAACACTGATGAGATCAATGCAATGCTCGATGTCTTGTTTCAAGATAGTACCTGCCTGAACTCCTTTGCATATATTTATTTCATATTTATTTTAAGTTCTACATGTAGACCTATGAAAAATCGTTTAATATCATGTCTTATAAGGACTTATGAAGGACTGCTGAATTATTCAGGAATTTCATTAAAAAATTTGAAAATGCAGTATGAACAGTCACATAGCAAAATTTTTATTGGCCCACTGTGCTGGTTTAGGCTAGGAGAGAGTTAATATTCTTCAGACTTACTGGTCTGAGGCTCAATTTTTCATTGGTAAAAAAACAACTGTTATTTCTTAGTCTTTATAAACTGCATTTTTCATTTTAACTCTCGGATTATCCTTGTAGAATGCCGTGGTGTTTACATGTGCATACTGCTTTGTGGGATCAAAGTGAAGGAACCCGTGTCTCAAGCCAACATCAATTTTTTTAGCCCTATCTGTTCCAGTGTTGGTTTTTCCTGGAGAGATTGGCTTCTGTAAAGGGCAAAAGCCGTTTTAGGAGCTTACACAGTTTTATGGCCTCTCTTCCATCCCAAAGTCCCCCTCGATAAGGGAGAACGGTAAATCCACAGCCAAGTGTAAATGTGTCACAGTAGTGACCTATAAATTTTAAATAGGCACCATTCATCCAATTTGATGCCTTTTCTTTTGTGTGGTGTCAATCTAGAACTGCATCATTCACACGTTAAGGCAAACAGATTGAGATAGAGTTGTCATGATAATTAGACCTCGTCACTGGACAAAGCGTGTCGGGGTTCTAAGTCACCAAAAGTCAGTCTGTCCTTGTATTTTTCTTTTTCCTTCTCCTTTTTGGGAGGGCTGTATGTGGAAACTGCACCGTGCACCTCCTGTTCTTTGGCAAGCAGTCATAGCAAGGAGTAAATTACTGAAGTCCTCTGTGGCAAAGTCCATGTTTATTTCAGGGTTTGCCCTTTGTATTTTTCTATTTTGATGAGGAAAGGCGAGGAAGTTGAGGAATACAGTCGGATTTTGTTTATCAGGTAGGATCATTCACATCAACAGCTCATCAGTAGCCTTTGCCACTTTCTAATAAATACTACCTATGGAATTATTGCAGAGCCAGATTTTTGATTGGTTTGGTTAATAAGGTGAATTTTGCTGGATAATTGCTGTTATTAAGACTTATATTTGCTGATACATGGTAATGTCACCAGAGTCTACAAAACCTTCTCAGTGGCTGAAGACATTCCTGTACTAGAACACCACACCTCTTCATTTCTTAGCACAGCCTTTATGTTGCAGTTTGTAAACTGGGACCTTTATCAGAGAGAAGCCTGACAACATTCTTTATTTGTAATCTCAGATCAACAAATCCTCTTTATCCAATTTTGCAGGTGCTCAGAGGATGGAAGGGCCAGTAAGGAGGCTGAGCAAAGCCACTGCTACAGGTAGCAGGGAACTGTATCTCATTCCCAGTGACATTGCTGTGGAGGTGCACAAGAGGAACACCAAATTCCAGACTTGCAGCAGGTACAGCAGGAGCAAAGGATAAGAAACTCCGACAATGGCATGAAAAATGAGGGAAGAGGGCACTTGCTAGAAGGGCAACAAAGACTTTCCAGCATCTAAAGTTTATGTGCAGCTACAAATTCTGTAAAGACTAATTACAAGGTCCCCGAGCAATAACTTGTATAGTGTAGCACATAAAAGTTATGACAGTGCATTTATAGAGTTTATTTTCACACATTTCACTTCAGCTTTGGTCTGCCAAACTCTACTAGGTAGTTAAAACCGGGGTTTTGTTAGCTGACAGAAGGTTTGATGGCCTTGCTCTTAAACATTTCCTTTTATATGTTTTTAATATTGATGAAGTTGTTTGTTTAGACATTTTTGTTCACTTAATCATAAAGAAAAGGCCATCATGCCATTTTCAGAAGGTTTGAAGATGAATAAAGCAGCCAGCCTGTAAGATGAGCTGTAACAGCATCCTTTGCTCACAGAAAAGCACACATCAAGATTTATGTTTAATTTGACATGTCATCTAAAAAAGCAATCAACCCTCTGGAAACCTTACAATGATTCTGGCACTATAAAGCTGAAATTTATGAACACCTAACCTAAAGCTTGTTAAAGAATAAGCACCACAGGCCTCTGTAAAGCCTCATAACATACAGGCATGGTGGTTCCAAACCATTTTTCTAGCACCAAAGCACCCTATCTATCAGCAATAAACTGCTCCCTGAAAGGGCCTTATCTGAATACACATGGTCTTTCTAATTTTAGTCTTTCTGATTTCTTTTCAAAGGCATGGATGCTTCCCAAAAGTGTGAGTCAGCTCATACCAACTCCTAGCAAAAGGTTTAGCAAAAGATCCACACCTTGTCAGAGCCCTCACTTTCAGTTTCTCAAGTGAAGGTGCAAAATGAAGCAGGCTACAAACGAGTGTAAACTGTTGATAGCATAAAAGGAAGTGTCCTGCCTGCCAAACCCGTGGCAGAGAACAATAGCTGATTTTTCTCTGCAGGTCCCACATTGTCTGGCACTATAATGTCAGGAGAAGGTAGATGAAGTGTGTTAACAACCGCTAATCCACTGCAAGCAATGCCCCTGGTTCTGAACAAGGTTCCAGTTTGTCCTTTCAGTGCTTGACATTGGAAAATAGTGGTTTTGACATAGGTGTGACCAAATTCCTCAAGACATTCAGAACTGGACTTAGATTTCTTCTGGTGTTAAAACTTTTGGGAGGAAAAATTAGGCCCAACTTTTTCGGGGGGTGGTGGGGAGTACTCCCTGTGGTAGTTGATGTAGCCAAGCCTTATTTGAGAAGAGCCAACCATGTCCTTTAGGGAGAAATCTAGATGCTGTGACAAGAGGAGTGTAATTATAGTGCATATAATAAATACATTAAGTATTTAAAGATTTGAAGGACAACTGGAAAGAAGAACATAATTTTTGTGTTTTGTTTTCTTGACTGTACACATTAGTCTGAGAATATCTGAGGCTAGATTCAGTTTCTAATTCACAGGTGAGGTACACTAGAGATCTTGTAAATCATTTGTTATTAAAACCTTTTTGCAAGTAAGTAAATAATACTAAGACATTAACACAGGAGCCCTTGTCCCGTGTTCTGCACCCACCTAGCAGGCCTGTGTGTGACTATAATAAATAAAACACAAGACACTGGAAAAGCAAGTTTAGTGTGTGTATATCCATCTGTTATCCCTGTACCTCTATGTCTTCCTTTTGATTTTGAGTAATGACCAGGACTAGGCTGAAACTGAGTGAGAAATCCATGTTCTAAAGAAGCAATGCAATACCATAATTTAGCAATCAGATTGTTAGAACTGGAAGCTGGACAGACATTAGACAAAAAAAGCCTGGAGAGAGTCAGAGAGGTTGTCTTTAACACAGATAAGGATTTGGGAACTTTGCTGTTAAAACCTGTGTTTGATGCAGACTTGCAGAAGTAATCTCAGAGCCTAAACTCTTCTTCCAATGGTAACAGCAACCAGGTACTTGTAGTAATTTGTGGTGGAAAGGGATTCAGCTATGCAGAAGTGCACAGGAGAGATCAGAATAAAGCCTGTGCAGGACTGTGAGCTACTGGAAGTCGGAGTAACCTGTTTCCTCTGTTCCAGTGCTGTTAATGGCTGCAAAGAGGTGAAAAGTAGCAACAAGTACACACGAGTTTGTCTCCAGTGGTGCAGATACCCTGCCAGTCCAACATCTTTATTGCAGAGGGATGTTACAGCCTGCTTTGCCCTGTTTTAGATAATTTCTGTACAGACCACAAAGGCACAAAGTCATGTACATCAGTGTTATGAAAGGGACATTGGTAATCTCTGGAGATCATGTTTTTCCCTACTTGAAGATTATGCTACAGTAGAGTCATGCCAAACAAGTATTTGTCAGGGAAATTTCAAATATCTTTTCAAATAACTGTATTCTTTATTTGTGCCCATCATAAAGTAATTAAAGCTCAATTAATATGTAGAAGAAAATGAAGCTATTTAAAGCTGTGGTTCTGCAGTAAGTCATATAAAATTTGTGAATGTGGGAAATTTGATCTGTATTGGTGTGAACACAAGACTGCATTTTTACCAAATGAGCCAGAGCATATGTTACATTGTTTATTCAGGGTTTATGCCAGCTTTCTGTCAATGGAGCTGGATAAATTATGCCTGATCCAGCACAAAGTTAGAGTGGTACAAACAGACAGTATCTCATCTGATAGGACCTCTCCTGGGACAAAATTATTTCTTCAAGCTATTTACAATCACATAGAATGATAGCCCATCACCCTAATATGCTATAAACCCTGCATAGACCTTAGAAAAATCTGTTTCATGTCTATACCTGATTAACTGTAAATAGACTGACAGTTTTTTCCTCAGAGGAAAAGAAGGGGGAAGTCACAAATTCACATTATATTTTACACCTTAGGCAAGTACACAAATGTTCCAGAATATGATTTGCATAGAAATCTTGGGTGTACTTGTGTAAATGTAAATAATGAGGTGGGAAAAAAAAAGGAGTCTCGGTGATAGAAACATAATTCTGGAAATTATTTGGTTAGGTTTGGGCCCATATTGAGACAGAAAAAGGATTTGATTTTGTGTGTCCCATTGTGTTTCATCTTTTAAATATGTAGCTCCTGTGTCATATTTTGAATCCTTGGCATTTCATTCTGAAGCTGAATTGTCATGACAATAGTTGTGGGAAGTGAAGATAGAAACCAGAACATTATGGTGTGAACCAATGATTTTTGAGATCTCCTAAGCTGGAGGGCCACATCCATCAGGAAGTATATGTGGGTTTTACCAGTTTTGATATAGAATTGGCTGAGGTCCTGTAAGACTATCATTGGGGTTTTGTTAATTTTCATTTAAATTCCATTAGAATTTATTAACTTATTTTTGTCACTGCACCAGTGTCAGTCTTTGGCCAGGGATGGTGACTGACTGCAATGCAGCATTCAATGACAGCACTGCTTAGCACTGTTCAGGCTACCTTGGCCACCTCTTTCTGCCTGCACCTGTGCTGCAGCCTTTATGGGGCTGGAACTGCAATTTTTTTGTGTGCTTGCTAGACCAGCCTATGGAAATGACTGAATTGAAGAATAGCAGGGATTATGACAGCTGGCATTGCCACTGATTTTTTTTTCCCCTCCAAACTACAGAGTCTATGAAATCAAATGGATCTGGGAACTTAGAGCAGACCTGGCAAAAGGGTATGATGGCAGCGTGGAATAAACTGAAAGGAGCATTATCCCTGACAAACTTGAGGTAAGAGCCTGTACCTCCATCCCAGCAGGAAAAGATTGCCTGAAGTAGTGCACTTGTATGGATACAAGAACACTTGAAAGGTACAGCATGCACTGAGGGTTGTATGTCGGATTTGTTCTGGTGTGACTACATCTATACCAATGGTGCTGGTGTAACAGTGTTAATAAAAACATCCTCCTAACTGAGAGAGTGATGCTAATAAAACTTCTACAGGTACAAGACCCCCAAAAATTGGAATTGGTGATCAATAAATAACATACCCATCTAATGTAAACATTGCACACCCCAATTAAACAAGAATTCCTGTTATGCAGGTCTGATTTTGCAGAGCTGCTGTTCTGTTCAGCTAGCACTGTGGGAGAATAGAGAAGTCACATTTTAGAAGTTGAAGAGCCGTTTTACCTCCCTGCATACATCCTGGTGAACTTTGCAAAATCTGTCTTGGCAAAACTAAAACATCTTTAGCATCCTTCCTTTACTACTGCTTGTACAACTGTTACCTCTTAAAAGCTTGTGTTTGTTCTCCAAATGGGACCAGACTGTACTGAGAGATTAGTATTTTAACCCAGTTTCCTGTGGACGGATGACCTGGGCTCCTGGCAGGCACCACTATTCAGCTCCTCAAAGCCCTCCCATCCCTTACTCCAGACACACTTTGGACTCCAGACCATTCCAATGCAATCTGCACCAGCAGTGCTATTTTAGCTGCAATCACTTTACATTATATGCAAGTACTAAAGACATACAAGAACTTAAAACATGCTTTGGGGCTGAATTTTGCAGAAAGCTCATCAACAGAAAACACTTCTAGACGATAGTTGATGAAATATACCAAGATAAGGTCTGATGATACAGAGCAGTTTGCTGCATGTGAGGATACTTAACCCAAAAAGTGATTTAAATATTTGACTTCTACCTGCAAAACAAACACCTACTGTACTTTTTGTGATTCCAGTGCACTGGGGATGGGATGGATCCAGGTGCTGAGCAGCAGGCCTTACATAGCCACTCTCTTAGGCTGCTGTGGATGCTCAGTCTCAGGACTGACCACAAGTCCTAAAGGAAAGGAACTACTGAAGATTAATTGATATGGCTGGCCAAGATACTCCAAGAGGGTCCAATCTCCTTGAATGATAGGGCCTGTTAATTTAGGGTAAACCAGCTGGGAATCAGAATCATGGGAAAATAAAAACCCCATGCATGTGATTTCTCTTGGTGCATCTTGTAAAATAATGGCAAATCTGTGTAACATCACATTCTAGGAGTCAGAATTTTCCTGTGTCTCTTCTGTGCCTGTCCCATAAATGCTGTGCTGAACTCCTAAGTCTTCTTGTTCTTTGCACAGAAAAGGCAAAAGTACCAGGATATTGAGAGAGAGCCTAGAATTCCCACAAAAAGTACAAGGAGGACTAGAATTCAAAGTTTTTGATGCCACTTGTGAATTGAGCTTGGTCACAGGCCCTGGTGCAGCATCACATTAGAGCAAAAGATGTGAAGATATCCAAAAGGAAAATTCACATGTGCTGGGCCTTTATCAGAATTCAAAATATGAAGGATATATTAAAAATACTTTGAGGGTTTACTCTTCCATTTTGGACATGGACAATATGGGAGAGAATAGTTAGTGGGATGTGACTGAGGAGTATACCAAGGGATTTTTGATATGCAGAGACTTGATTTCTCAGGAATGGATGTATCCCTGTGTTCCTCCACCTTCCTGTTTCCCTTCCTCCCAACATCTCTATTGCTGTCTGGTCTTCTGTCAAAGAAATACTCTGGCTGTAAGCTGCACTGTAGAAGAGTTTATTAAGAGCCCTTTCTCTTAACATTATAAAATATTGGTGTATATATGATGTTGCATACATACAGTATTTATTTTAATTCTGCAGTCTGGTGCTCTTCACATGTCGTGTACAGGTTTTGTATAGGCCTAATTAGCCTTTTTTAGATACAAATCTGTAAAAACCCCAAAGCTCTCACATTGCACTAGTGAGACAAAAGGCACAGAGGCATTTTAAACAATTTATAATTATATGCAAGTATTATAATTGCTATGCTGTTAACTCCCAGGGCACTTGGATCTCACTGCACAGCAATGATAATGACACACCTAACTTAGGTTTTGCCCTTAAATAATAGAAAAGGAATTCCCCCAACCATAAAGTGCTTGGAAAGGCTCTAATGCAAGGCAAAACCACATTCTGATTTCCTGGGTAGGTCTCTTAAAGTCTTCTAGCCTTACAGAAAATAATTGTACTGTTCTTATAAATAAGTATTTATTTTACTTCTTTTTTTTTGTTTTGGAAAGATAAGTTAAGGAGTTTTACCTATCCTTATCCTTCTCAGTGCTTCATGAATTGCACTTTTTCTTCTCTAATATCAAGGTTTCCCATAAGTTCTGTACTCTTATAAGAGATCCTAAGAAAGAGTGAGAGCGTCTCCTGTGCTACAAACAAGCTGCTGCTTCCCTCACTGCTCTGATGCAGCTACTAGCAGTGTCAGAGCTATTGGCATTTCCTTAATTTCCAAAGCATTTGAAATAAGAGGTGGGAAAAGACATGTGATCTTCATCATCAGGAAGAGGCTCAAAACCCAGGATCAAAACCTTTGCTGCTATTAAAACTGAAATTGAACAGAACTCTTCACCTTTCTGGTATTGCTTCTAAACACTGAGCTTTGCCAAACCACCTGTGTTATCAAGTGCTTACCTGTCATAGTTTAGTGGGGAGTTGAAAATAAAGGGCTTTTTTGGTGACCTTAAGAGACTGAGGAAATGGATAAGTGATAAAAAGGATAGACTGAGGCTCTGCTTTTTTCGACAGCTTTTTGGGATTGTCCCTGAGCTATTACCTAGTTGAAATCCTTAGAGCCTCATCAGTCATGCACGTAGCATTCCTTGGTGGCAGAATTGCAGAGTAATTTAATTTGAAAGGATCCTGGAGGTCACTTAGTCAATCTCAGACCAGAGCAGGGCCATTTGAGATCAGATTAATTGGGATATTGTCCTGCAGACTTCTGAAGGATGGAGAGTCAAGAGACACCTTTGGACAACCTGCTCCAGTGTTGGACTGCCTTTATTTTGTTTTTGGTATTTTTTTCCACAGTAGCTGTTCTGTCTGTCCTACAATCCATCTATCCTACTAGGCAATCTATGACCAAGATCATTTTAGGAATTTTATCTCTTCAAAATCTGGTGCACTTGTCTATTCTTTAGGTCTTGGACTCTGATGTTCACAGAACACAACTGGCAGGAAACCTCGAGTCAGGACACCATAGAGTTATCTTGGGAATCCTTCTGGATTTTAAAACCAGAGAGGATTTTGAGCAGTGCTTTGGACAAGGTTTTAGTATAACTCCCACTGAGCAGCTGAGCTAAGGAGAACCTTTTGCTAAGGCTAGTCAGGAGGGTCAGGTTTGCACTTTGGTGGAACCCAAATTTGATATGACTTACTTTTGCCTGGTGATTTGCAGTCACAGGCTAAGAACAGTGATGTTTCTCCAATACCTGCTCTGCTCCCAGAAAGGCAGGAAAATTCCACCAAAAACACTGGTAGAGGATTACTGCTGCCTCAACTTCTTGCAGTCCTTCAAGCAGTGGACCATAGCCCTGTCACCAGCCTGTGCACATGCAGGTAAGCAGTGCCAAGAGGGACAGCAGTGAATGAACTGTTCCATGCACACTTCTGCCAGCAGCAGCCCTTTCTCAGGCATTGCCAGGCATTGCCAGACCCAGGTCAGCTGCCAGCTCTTGTTCCTGAAACCCTTTCAGCCATGCCAACACAGCTGTATGTGTTTATGTTTGGGAACTGAATCATGAGGCTGGTTCAGGTTAAACTGACTAACAATGCTTTAAAAAAAAAAAAATCTCTAATACCTGTTAAGTTTCCCGTGCCTGATTCACAGAGCGGCCTTACAGACAGCTGTGTTGATAAAAGTCATATGGCCCTTGAAAGAACAGGACAGGCAGCAAGGAAGGAAAATTTGTTGGAAGTACCTTAAGTCAATCCTGCTCCCAAAGGCAAAGTCTCCCCAAATTCACAGCCCTGTGATGCTGCTGCTGACAGCTGAGGTGAGCTTTGCTCTTGTGTCCATCTTAGCCTCTGCAATGCTGCCACATCCATGTACTCATAACAATTTGCTCATCAACAGCAGTAAACTAAAGGTTAAATGTAAAGAATGAAGTGGAAAGGGATGCCTCATAATTCTGTGAAGTTTTTTAAAAGGAATTCCTGGCTGTTTACAAGCACACTGCTGCTGAATTTGCAGAGCAATGCTCTTCACAGTTGTGGAACAGAATCTGAATTAGCACTGTATTTAAAACTGAGGTCCTCATTTAAATTTTTATGTTAATTTTAGTCTTCCACTGATGTCACACAAGTGTACAGCAGGAATAATTTTACTGAAATCACAGACATTGCTGTGTCCCTTGTGAAGTCATTTTTACCTGTGTAAAATGCATATGAAATGTTACTAAATCAAGTCAGCATTTTTTATTGTCTTGACACCCATATTGCAGTGATGTAAATTGTTGCAATATGAGGCATCAGTGAATAAAATTGCTCTAGAATAAAAGTCTCGTGTCAGAATTTGATCCCATATAAGTGTTTAGTACTGTTGTTTTAATGGAACATTGCAAAATTGAAAAATCATTAGTAGTCCTGCCAATGCTTTAGCATTTAAAAGGTCCTATTTTCTATTTCCCCGTAGTCCCTTTATGCCACTCCATTAGTTTAAAAAGGCTATAAAGAGAGCACATTTAGCCACTTGGGAATATTTTCATTTCTGTGTTACTCTTGCCTTTGGCATAGCAGATATGTTAGGTTGTGGCTGAGGAGAAAGGGTCAGGGCTGGCCCGCCCCCTTGTTCCAGCTATTCCTGGCTGCTGGAACAGCTCCTGGGGGCCCCAGGCTGCCAATTGTACTGAAATTGCTGGTAGCCCTAAGACTATTCAAGGAGTAATTAGCTACCAAATGTGGGTAATTGTGACAGAGTCTAGCTAATACTGCTTTTGTCTAACGGACTAATTAAAGGCTGCACATATGAGAAGAAGAAAAAAACCACTCTTCTTTTAAGGAAAAGAATTTTTAAGAAAGAAATTTTGATCCAGTATTAAAAAAAAATAAAAGAGCTTTGTTTCTTCTATCAGGATCCTAGAAGTTTTTGATAATTAATCTTGGAAAATGAAGCACAACTTGAGTTCTTAGATTAAATGCTTCCTTCTACCAGGATCCTAGGAGTTTTTTGATAATTAATCTTGGAAAATGAAGCACAACTAGAGTTCTTAGATTAAATGCTTCATCATGTCACCCTTTCATACTCTTCTTTGCTTTCATTTAAAAAATATATTTTTCTTGTAAAAGCATTGTTCAATGCTGGAACACTTAAAATTATACTTGCCTATGAAAAATCAGGAGTTCTAATTTTGCTATCAGACATAGATTAAATTTAAAGAAGCCCAGCTGGAGGAATGCCATCGTGGGCACCTATGATCTGTTTCTCCCTCTGTACAAAATGGAGTGGGGAAGGGGAATAATCACCTGCTGCCCTGGCAAAAATACAGCCCTCCATGCATCAGGAGAGCTGTGTTTGCTGTAATTTGTACCTGTGCTCCTCCCCTCTGCTGCTCCTGCAATCAGCTGTGAATGGTTCCATTCCAGCCCATTTATGTAGCCTGTGTCTTCAGTGGCACTTCGATATTTGCTAATGCAATCATAAAATCTCACATCTCAGCTAAATTTTCTCTGCCTTTAGCTGTGCTGCAGGCAATTGCAGGTTTCTGAACTGCAGGAGTCCCATCTATAGCTGATTATATTTACTCTTTCTCTGCTCTGAAGTAGATCACAGTTAAAGTGAACAAGCAGAATGAGATCCCTGCAAGAGCAGCAGATTGAAAAGAAAACAGTTCCCTTTCTTTCCTCCTGCCCAGTTTAAAACAGATTATTTTAGAAAACACTTCCTTGTGTTCTGAGGTGCTGTAGTGTCACTCACTAATACCCTCTCAGCCAGCACTTCCCAGCCACCAGCAGCCACCTGAACATTCTATTTCTTTCTCTTTGATCTGTAATACATCTCTCAGATACAGCAAACTTGCAGTGTCCTGCCTTGTGAACTGACCCACATATGCAGACATTCTGCAAAGTTCAAATCAGACTGAATTCCAGACATTTTACAGGTAGGAATACAAGTGTTACTTTATTATGGCAGCTGCAACTCCTTTTTTATAGCCAGCTTCAAAGAGCAGCTCATACAGCCTTGTCTCCCTGTTTAAATACCTTCCTACTCCATGTCCTGAAAGTGGATTAGAAATAACATATTGCAACTGCTCTTCATGATCCAGAAGAAAAGCAAACAAAGCTCTGAGACTTCAACTAGAATGGGCAGTTTGTGATTGTCTTGCTGGGGGCCAGTAGAGTTTTTAATACTTGCTCTTTCCTTCTGTATCCTCTCTGTTGAATTGCACTTGGGAGTTCATCTAAGTGTGATGTTCTGCCTTGGTGTGAGAGTTCCTGTGGATATGGGAGGACATGGCAGGTCTTTGGACTGAAAATTCAGCTGACTGAATGTCAGCTGATGAAAAAGCTCTTTGATAAAGAGCAGCAGCGATAGTGGTTTAACAGACAGTCCAATCTGAAAGAGTCTTCAGGTGGCTTTGATTGCTTTTGAGAGTCAGGATGAAAGTTCTGTGCATGATGTCTGTGGAAAGATGTCATAAGTCCCACAACACAGGGTTTCAAGCAGTCTCCTTGTTTACAATCTTTGTAACAGCAGTTCTCTTTCCCTTGGTATTAACAATTGGAAGCATCTTGAAAATGAAAGGCAATGACTGCAGCCCAAAGGAAGGGAAAAAGTAGAAATTGCTCTGTAGCCTCATCCCTCTTTTGCACAATTCAGGGAAGAGGAACCCAAAAATAGGAATGGCGATGTCTGCACCTTTTCAAAAAGTCTGACAGCTGATTGTTGCAAAATGTGGAATGTATAAAATTTCCTTAAGAAAGGGTGTTTTTATATGTTTGATTTTTGTATACTGTCAAGCCTAAACAGCGAGAAAGGAGATTTAATCTGTGAAGCAGGTAGCAGCTAACAAGACCTAAGTGATCTCCAGGGGTTAGAAAGACAAATGACCAGTTGTAGAATTGCCTTGTTAACGTTTAGGGCTTGGACATGTTTCAGTGATCTCAGCTTAGGGGGAGGTTAACCAAGCTTGGGAGGGAGGATGTACCACTCATAGAGGAACCAAAGAATTCAGAATTTAGGGGTTACGAGGATTTGGGAGAACCCCCAAAATAAGGAAGAAACTAATAAATCCAACTGAGCAATTGTGCTGTAATCAGCCCCAACTGGGTCAAAGGAAATTCTGGCAGGGGTAGGTCTGTGGCCACCATCTCATAGACCACCAATCCAAGGAACACACAGACTCAAAAGAAGAGAAAGACTGAGCATTCAGACTAATTAGCATTAGAAGTCAGAGAATCATTAACTAATAGAAGCTAGAATACTGATTAATAAGAGAACTATGTTCCTCCTAACCAATGAACACTAATCCCCTTGTTTGCTAAAATGTGTAAATGGTGAAAGAGTTTTGGTAGCTGGTGTGCCGTATTTGTGGAATACCACTGAGCACCCAGGCTTGTGCAACTCTGAAATAAATAATCAATGTCTCTTTCGAGTGTGTAATTATTGGATGGTGCACACTGGGTAACAAATGCTATTTGTGTGGATAACAATATAAACTACATTTTAGAAATACCTATCATTGTTCAAAGTTATTCACATGACTTTGCAGAAATGGAAACTGGGGCTTCTGTACGAGTGTTGCCTTGCAGTAGGAACTGCAGTGTTGATAAAGTAAATGAATGTGAAGTAAATTAAATAAATAATATAATACTTGATAAAGCAAATGAAATTAATAATAAACATGCAGGTTCCACCTGGATGTTTGAAACCCCCCAGACTTTTAAAATTTTAGAGGACAAATCTGTGGTTTGGGTTGGGATTTTTGTTTTGATTTTAATTGACAGTTATTAGCAGCTCACACGTGAGGAAGCTAAATCTTTTTTTTCCCCTTGTTCATATGTAGAAATGTGTTTCCCATGCCTACAGTTGGGCATCATGTCCTGAGGATGAGTTCCTTCTTTGTTTCTTTTTACATTAAAGGATTAGTGTTATATTTTCCATCTTTCCCAATGAGGTTGGAATTCTGTTTTCAATTCAAGTAGCACAGCTTCAAGTACTACCAGTGCCTGACCATTCCCTTTGCTCCAGCCCTCATCCAAGAGCAGATGTTAGCCTGATGATCAGAGAACACCTCAGAGAGGTTTGTGTTTAACTGCATTTGGCCAAGGAAGAAATTAGGCCAAATTTCCTGCCTCTGACCAAGGCTTAGTACAGTTTTGTAAACTGGAGTGTTATCAGCATGAGCAGATCATTACAAACAGAGATGGAGGACAGGACAGGACAGCTGCTTCCCATGGCTGTGCAAACACACTGCCTTCAGCTGCCCGTGAGACCACAGGTACAGGCTCTAGGTATTTTGAGGGAGAAATGTTTCTCTATTTTTAGATGAAATAGCATTGCCATTCCAGTTTATCTAAGTAGTCTGGCTACAGAATGCTGCTATATTTAGAAGTCACTTAATGCAAGAACAGCATCTTACAAAGAAAGGTCACAGTACACTTCTCTATTCTCTTAGTACTTTTACAATTTATGCTAAACCACTTTATTCCTCTTTAATTACCATACACTTGAATATACATTTTCCCTATGTAGTTGTGACTTCCATTTCCATCAATATTTGTCTCAAATGTACCTATAAACATTCTTTATTTTCAGAGTCATCATTAGCTCTGAGCTCATCCAGAGGCTCTGAATGGCAGGAAAGGAAATGCATCCTGGTACATGAAATTAGAATTCATATGGGCACATACCAATGCAGATTGGCACATGAAATTAGTACCTTGCATTGTCCTGCCCACTCCTTTTCAAGGAATCCATTCCCATAGCAGGGTTGGATTGGCTGGCTAATGAGGGTGGATTTACATCATGCAATCTGCACATCAGCAATCACTGTGAGCCTTGCATTTCTAAGGGGAAATGCACTGTGTGACACTTCCACACCTGATCTTCATGAGTTTAAATAAAGAACCAATTCATAAAAAGATGTACCTCATTGTAAGCAGTGAGAGTCAAAGTCAGGCATGGATGGCAGGGACATAGGACAAGGAGTCACTGAAGAGCAGCAAAATAAGGGTAGGGTTACCCTGGACTGGGATTGCTTTGTTGTGCCTATGAACTAAATTGGGCAGCTCTGGGTACACATTAGATAGAGGGGAGACAAATCCTATCTAACCAACTGGCTTTGGAATTTGATTATGCATAAATAAAAGGAGCTGTTCTCCAGGATAGAGGGTTTATAATTTTTTAATCTGTTTTTCAGGAGTTGCACATTATTATTTTTCCTTTCAAATTTCTTCTTTTTCCTTCACATTTGCATGGGAATTTGTTTTCAATGAAAAAAAGCTATATGTGTGTGGGGTGTCAGAGATTAAAGTCTGACCTGTGTAGAAATGTGTTACAGAACACACAGAAACATGTCTGGTAGCCTTTGTACCTTTAAAAAGCTAATCTGAAATGTCAAGAGATAAGAAATACCTATCAGCATGAGTGTATGTAAGCACTTTGGATTTTCAAAAAATAATTTGGCATGAGGTTTAGACATTTCAAATGTTGGGTTCAGCACTGTGAGCACTGTTATCTTTTTACTTCCTCAGAATGGCACACACAAACAGCCAAAGAGAAATCACAGCCAAATCTCTAAATTTTAAGAATATGCTACTAATTTTTTTGTGTGTGTCAAAGAAAGTACACGATGTTAATTGAGGGGAATTCATATTGAATGTCATATGTGGTCCACACTTGCAGTGTTCCAAGCTGTGCTTAGCCTGTACTGTGATTTAATATACGCAGTGGCATTGCACAGAACAGGTGGGAATCCACAGGCCTCAGCACAGAAAAACCAGGCAGCCTTGGCAACTGATCTTTGTCATTTGTTCTCCTGAGATTTGTCACTTGGCTGGAACAGGACAGATTTGCTATTACAGTTTCAGATGTACAGTAACAGGGACTGATTGGTTACTAATTTGAACAATTTTTGTGGTGCATCCAACGCAAATAAACCAATTTACCAGACAATCTGGCAGTAAAAAGATTCTGAGCTTTGCATCAGCTTTGTCATTTGTGAACCTAACAGCTAATTGCCTGACAGAACTCTGCATAAAAGCAGCCTTATAGGTATAGGTACTTAACACATATTTCCTAACTGGAGTAGATTGAAAAAAAATTATCATAGCAGTAGAATAATGAGATTATTCTGCAATTCTTTGGTTTTAGCATTTTAGACAAATATTCTGTTCATGGGAATAAACAGTTTGGTATTCAGTGGTTCACGCTGAGATTTTCAGTCTGAAGGAGGATGACTCCCAAACTAAGCTTGTGTGTCTAAGCAACTTGAATTGTAACATGTAATTTAGAAGCACTTTAAAAATCTAATTCATGTGAGCCAGTCCCCCATTATATCCCCAGTATCATGTGTGTGCCAGAGGCTTGATAAACCAGTAAGGCAGATGATTCACTTGATCTGCTTATGTAGGTGGCTAGATTAGTGATACCACTAATTCCAGAGGCTCTGTCTACATCTCCCTGTCATATCTGAATGCTGCCCCACCCATTTCACTGTCCTAGCCTGGAGCTGGCAGCTCCTGGTGCCACCTGCCCTGGAAGGAAGTCTGTGACCTAATCTCTGTTTGGTGGAAGGTTCCCAGTGGAGCAGCTTAGCAAAGGCTTTCCAAATCAACACTGCTATGGGAAGGTTGCTGCTGGGTTGGTCTGGTGTGGTTAAAAGTGGACCAACACCTAGTTCCAGAACAAGGTCAAGAAATTAAAGGAGGTCAGAACAAGCCAAGAATAGCAAGTTGTGCTCAGGGGCTTCACAGGGGAAAGCATTCCTGGCTGAGGGATGATGTTTCCTGGGAAGATTGCAGCAGGGAAGTGCACACCTCTGACATGCCACTGCAGGGAAAACAGGGAAGGGATCTCATTGCCTAGTGAGTGGTACAGAAGAACCTGATTTGTCACAATTTTGCTTTTAGGTGATGATATATATCAAGCTGCTCTGGAGAGCCCCATTCCTAGTACCTGACTCAGGCATTCAATATTCCTGTAGCCTGACTTCATTCCTGCAGGATTGCTGTTTCTGTAATTGTCAAGAGGAATAGGGTGAGAAGTGGGGTGGGAGAGAGAGGAGCCTGGAGCCTGCAGTCTGCAGTGCCAACTGTGGGGCTTTTATGCCAGATGGTATTCCCCCATCTGAGGTCAGGACAGCATATGGCATTCAGGAGTCCTGGCATGCCAGGGACACACTGCATGCATTTTGTGTCCAGGGATGGGCACCATGATTATTTTAAGTATAAGAGGTGTCATTCCATCCTGTTCCATGATTTGTGTGATCATTGTAGGCAATTAATTCATAGATATCAGCTCCTGACTTAGAATGGTGTTAAAGGGCACGCATAACTTTAAATGTGGCTGCTCAGTTAGTTTCTTTGGACCCTGTTTTCTAAAAAATAACAGGGATTTTAAGAATATGGTAAAAAGCAGCAAAACCAGTGAGATCCAGAGAGATTTCTCTGCAGGTGTTTTGTTATCCACAGAGCTGCTGTTACACCCAGTGAAGAAATGAATTAGGCTGAAAGGGGGTTGTTAGTTGACAAATGTCTGCAGTCCCCTTTCATACCTGGTTCCAGAAGAGGACTGAAAGCAGCACTGAACCTGACCCAGCCTGCCTTGCCCGAGCTTTTTTCTCACTGTCTCTCATTCATGCTGGCTATAGCAGGTACCCAGTAAGACTATCCCATGCAAATAAAGAAATGTCAGAGGACATTCACTCACTGCACACTCTGCATGTGACCATTACACCACAGGGACAAAAGAAATCCAGGCATGCAGAGTTAGGTTTGGTTCAGGACAGGATATGGTGAGGGCAGACAGACAAAATGACAAAACCACATGATCCTTTCAGATCCTGTAACTGAGTGTGTCTGCAGAGAGGGAGTGAAGGGGCCATGCTTGTCATTGTCACTGCCCAGACTGAGAACTGCAGGTCTGGGGAGATTTGTGCAACAGCTCTTCATCTCCTGAGCTCACACATTTATATTTTCATTCCCCAGCTTCACTTAGTTCTCCCCACAGCAACCCCATTTGCTTCCTTGGAGGTGAATTTACTGAGTTTTCCTGCTGCAACTGATACCTGCTACTGCTCTTACCTGCACAACAGAACACAGTGAATGGAATCACATTTGGATTTTATCACTGTTGTAATACACTGAAATAGTAACTGCTCCAGAAAAGTGCATTAAATTAATTGTAATACAGTTAAATATAATACACACAAAATACTCAGGAGTAATTTTAATACCTGCAGTAAAAAAAAGAAATAAAGTTTTTATATTCATGGATGACCATACTCTTGATACAGGGCTTGTTTTACACTTCCTATGCAGAGTAGTAGATTCCTATTCCAGAAAATGGTAAGGGAACTTGAGCAAATACTGTTCTAGCTTATTCTTAAAGAACATGAGCATTTTAAAGTAGCATAAATTTTAAAAATTAGGGAGTATTTTAAATAACTATGATCTTCTTCTGTTTGTAAACTGAGCTATCAAAAAAACCCTAGCTTCTTTTCAGTTTTTAGTGCTTTTACCCTGAAACTTTAATGCCAAATAATCACATTTGGAACTGATCTGTATGTTCTACACAAATTTTCTTATCATTCTGGTTCATTTCGACACCTTAGTTGTGCTTAAACCAAATGTATTGAAAAACAAATACTCAATTGAAAAGGAGAAGCTAAAATTCCTGCTTGGACCTTGCTTTTTAGGCTCAAACCCTCTTTTGCATAAAGCTTCTCTGGCCAGAAGGGAAATTACTTGCCAGTTGCTCACTTAATTGTGCATCTTGTCTACAGTCAGAAGGTTTCACTGGTTCCATAAGTCCATCCAGTGGCTGCATATGGGAATTGCATATTTTCAAGGGTAAATGCCGATTTTGTTCAATTTAGTTTATTAAGAAGTGTAGTTGATGCTATTACTGGAAATAAGCATGGACTGAAATGTAGAACTGGAATACTCCCAGCCTTTGCTGGTAAGTAGATACATACCTGTGAAGTATCCTTTGAATAATACAGGGAATTGATTTGCTATTCCAGCAACAGGAAAAAGATGAAAGTTTATGATTATTTATTAGTATTTAAATCAATTACCTACTAGAACAAGGAACAGAAACGTGCTGAGTGAAAAGTTTTAGCTTATTTTCATTGGGAACCTGAGACAGCAGGGGACATTGTGAGTACTAGCTCTTGTGAGTTGTCCTCTTAGATCTCATACTGGGGTTTATATTAAAGCAAACCTCCATGAAGTTACACCTTTTGATTATTAAATATGTTTTTTGTCAAATGGCATAAGTTAGTACAAAAAGTAATTAAAAATCAGAATGTAAAGAGGACAGGATCTGAACAGTGTGTTCCAGAAGTCATATTAAGAATTTATACACAAACTGTTTCCAGAAAATCCTGCTTAAGTTCAATAACCAGTCTTGATGGGTCATCAGACTAAATCAGACCAACTGATTGTTTGAGACTCTGTGATTAGTTGCAGCATTTCCCCTTGACGATGACAGCAATTTGAGCCTCAGTGCCTTGAACCCTAATTCTAACATCACTTCCATTATTGCTACCACAGTTGGGGTTGTAAATGTGGAGAATATCAATGGAATACTTCTACCAGTTAGAAAAAGTCCATTTGCTAAAAGCCTTTTAATTCTCTGTTCCTAGCAAACACAGGCTTCTAAAGTGTTCACCATCATTACTGGCTTTTTTCTTCCCATGAAAGTAAATGTATCTTTAATTTTGCCTTCTAGAGTGAATACATTATGATACAGTGTACAATTACATGATAGCCTATAATTTGCCTGGGGTGCCCTGCTTCACTTAGTGCATAGGCTGGGGAGGCATAAATAGAGAATGCCTTTTGTAACACCAGCCTAAATCTAGTTTAAAAAAAAAATGCTTTATTTTTTCTATCTACATGAATAAATTTTACCCTAGAAAGTTTCAGAAGTGTGTCTGAGATACTTTGTGCATGGTGAAATAACTGTATAATAAATACTGCATGCTGTGATACAACAGTTGCCTTTATAATCCTTTCCAGGGTTTTGCACATTTCAGATCTTCATTATTTTCAATCTAAAATGGCCACTGCTGAGGTTGCTGTGGTTGTAAACTCTAGCAGCTTCTCTTCAACAACAGGTCTGGTTTTAGTAATAGAGTTAAAAGTTAGAATATCACAATTCTTTCCTGCTGCAGTGATTATTATAGAAATAGAGAATGTTTTTAGGATATAATGCAACTGAATCTTTTCTGCTACAGAAACTCTGCTTTCAGGTTTGGATTTATTTTTTGTTTTTATTCAGGGCCATCATAAATTTATACCTTATTTGGTAACCTAAGAACTTCCCACACCTGAGAACAAAGTCCTATATTTAGGCTCCATGAGACTTTGAGTTGAAATAATTATCTGTAGAAAATGAATGCAGAAAGCATTCAGCTCGTCTCAACCCCACTCCTGCAGGTTTTGCATGGCTCCTATTTTACAGAGTTGGCTGATATCTTTGGGATTCACCTTCCTCTGGAAGGGTGAAGAGCTGAATAACACAGAATGAGCTCCTCCTTTTCCTTTCTCTATAAGCTGTGAATCTCAGCATATTTCTAGTTGGAGTATAACATAGGTTTCTTTAGAGCTGGGTGTTTATTTTAATACTGTCTGCTTGATTAGGCTTCAAAAACTGTCATTATAATAATGCCTTTGTCCTGCCCTTTCTTACAACCAGAGTATCAGTTGGTTATTTTATTTTATTTGCATTCACCACAGTTGGGCTTTTATTTTTCAGGTGTAAATTATGAATATCTCATTTACAAGAACCAAAAAGACTCAGCTCCTCAGTACATGACATTACAACAGCTTCAAATCTTTCCAGAGGTGTCCAGTATATTGTTCTAGTTGTCTTGGTTCCATTAATTATATAGGGAAATATTTTCCTCTAGAAGACAAGGAATAACATGGTGTATTTCTGATTTATTCTGAGCTCTTTACTGGAGATGGGAAGAGAACTCAAAAGGTATTACAGCTCTTCTTGAGGCCATAGCAGAGCCCAGTTTTGAACTCTGACAACTTCCATTCTTTCTGTCTGAGGAATATTAATATTGCAGTATTCTTCTGTTAATGGAGGGCCTGCATTTTACCATGTTCTGTGATGTGGCTGATCAATAAACCCCCTCAGTGGGGAGGGGAATTTACAAATTTAGAAAAATGATTTTCAAATCAGCCATAGTTTTTTAGGTAAACTAAACAAGATTAATGAGCACCTGCATACCAAACTCTTCCTATGAGAGTTCACAAAATTTACTAAGCCCATGGATTTTCCTTGCAGTTTAGTGGGTTTTGTAGTACACCCTTAACCCTGACCTCAGATGGTTGGTTGTTACAGAGACATCAGTGTGGAAAAATGTGTACTCTTTCTAGCAAAAGGAAAAATCCAGTTTCTCTTTCAAAGGTCTCCAGCAGTTCCAGAAGTCATGAGATCCATTGCCTACCTCAATTTTGCATTTTCACAACAACTGCAAACAAGGAGAAGCAGTTTTCTGGGGTTTGTAGGCAACCTCCTTTTCCATTGTGAACACAAATTAATTATTAAAATTTCTGCTTTTGGCATACTTCTCATTAATATGTTCTTGCTGAATGAAAAGGCTTCACTATTGTATGTGTATTTACTACAAAGTGGAAAAATGCCGAAGGAAAGAATAAACAAAATTAGAAGCTTTTCAGAGAAACTAATGATCACAGAAGTGAGTTTACAGGTCAGCACAAAGCTTACAGGCTTATGTTAGTTTGTCATGATTATGATTGTCCATTTCTTCTTGCCTTATGAATAAGGCAAGAAAAATAAAATATGATACTTATATTTATGAAACCAGATTTTATTTCCTCTTTTTTTAAACCAAACAGTCCTAGTCTTTTAAATCTTTTCCTGTGCACAATAGGGACCAATTTAGTAAGGATTGTCAAATGTCATTATAAACTGGGTTTTTCAAATTCTAAAATAATTTTTTAAAAGTCTATTCATGGTTTATGATGTTATGTTCCATATTCCTTACACTTACATCCAGATATTTGTTTCAATTATATTTTCACACAGATTTGTCCAGTTACTATTTGGTTATGAAGTTAGAAGTTAGTTTTGAGAAAATTTCTTCAAGTATATTCACTGTCCATCTATTTATGAATGAAACACAGACTGAAGAGACAGCTTAACACAATCATAAACAATTAACAGTTATATATTTATAACATAAATATTTAACAGTTGTTAATTATTTCAGATTGGAAATTTGCTCCTGCATGGTCCTGCAGCTGCTGGTTCCTGGCCTTCCCTTGAATTAATCTCTTAACAAAGCTGGAGGACTTTTGGGTACCCTTTAATCATCTTTTTTGTGGGCAACTTTGTGTCAAAGAGGGTACAAGCAGAAACCAAAGGAACTAAATTAGCTTTGAAGCAGAAGGGCTGGCTGCAATGAAATGGGAGAGGGATTATTTAAACTAAAGAGTGTTTTAATATAGTGAATAATCTAGAAAAATCTTATTCCTAACAGAGTACAAAAAAGGTCCAGTGGCATTTGATTTATTCCTGCTCTAAGGCTTAGCTTACTTCTGAACAAGTTAAGAGAAACTGTTCTGTCAAACTCATTTAAAACCAACATTTTATTCAATATGAATACTAATGGATTCTTCTCTGGATAAGATTAAAACATTATTCTGTTTTACATGAGCGAGGGAAATAATTAAGAAAACCATCAGTGTCTGTGCAAACCCCAAATGTTCTCATCTTTGAAGTCTTGTATCTTGTCAGGCTCTCTCTCCAATAGTTTTGTTTCTCTGGATGGTATTTAGAAGGCAGCTCCTCTCATTTTTGCTCCATGGTAAATATTTTTGTCCAGGGTATTTTGAAGCCTGGCTGGAGTGTGTGTGCTGCCATCAGGCAGCTCTCAGTCGGTGTGTAAGGGATGCATACTGGCTGCTGTGCATACGTTTGGTACCTCACCCATGGAGAGAGTAAATGGAAAGGAACTGTAAATGACAGGGTTATATAAACATGAAGAGTCTCTTGAGCAAAGATTGAGTGGTTTCTGATGTCAGCAGAGCCTGGAGATGAGTTTAGTGTCCTGCTTTTCATACTCTGTGAAGCAAGGCTCCTTTATAGAGAGCAAGAGAAAGCCAATGGTAATTAACAGAACTTAGACACCAAAGTGAATACTAAAAATTCACAGCATCTCTTGTTCTGTCATGGTCACAAACACGTGGGTACACTGTTGTTTCATGGATGGAGCTCAAACAGGAATTCTGAACCTATTAAATATAAAGTACTTCAGTTCCTGCCTCTAAGGCGGTTGTAATTGGATATTACAAAGAACAATCTTGGACTTTAAAGTACTGTTGGTATAGAAACTGGAGTATGAAAACAGAACAAATGTTAGTACACTACAGGTTTAAGCAGGCAAATGAGGAAGATAATGAGAATATATTATATACTAAAGAATAATAGCATAATCTATTTTCATGGCAATGCAACAGAAAATAATTTTAAAGTCAAAGAATTTAAGATTTCTGTAAAATCAGTGGTAACCAAGGAAAAATAATCTCAGTCAGTGACAATCAGAAATTAAAAAAAAAACCAGACTAAATTTTTTGGAAGAATTATCCATAGGCTTCAGTGATAAAAAATTATATATTTTGCAAATTGTCCTGCAGATTTCTCTGAAACCTGTAGGCAGAATCTGTGTGACAATGCCCAACTGTATTTGCTTCTAAGTCAGAGCAGGAAGAGTTGTGGTCTGAATGGAAAAGACAGTAACAGCATGTCCTGTGTATGAGCTAAAGATATCAGGCTTAAATTCATTCACAGCAAATAATAACTTTATGTCTATAGAAATATCTATTTTTCATATTGTGCCTCATAGTAATACTCAGAAATCAGTTGTGATCTCATTGAAGGAAAATATGCAACATTTCCTGTAGCTGGTCTGAAGGGGCTTTAAGCATGTGAACAGCATCATTTGTTTCAGAGGTTGAAGGTCTAGAACAACCCCAAATTTCTTCTTAGATCAAAAACCAATCAAAACATCTAACATTTCAGTGTGGGGGGAAATCTGTGAAACAGTGAAGACTCCTCAGGCAGAATTACCTTTGTGGAACAGCTAAATTGTGTTTTATCTGCCAATACTTATTTGAAATAACACAATAATCTATCAAAATCCCATAATACATTCTTATCTGAAATCTGAAAAATCAGCCAAGGACAACTGTCATTGGTAAGACGTGATTATTCTTTGCCCCATCTTTCCTATCCTTTCTGAAGTTCTATGAAACTAGCAAATATTTTTTAATATTGTTACTAAAATATGTTGCCCTGGCAAAAATCTGGGTGCTGTGACTCAGCTCTGATTTTCAGGTGTGCATGGAAGTAAGTTAGAAGTTATGGGATTACAATTTGAGATGCTTTCTTCATGTCAGATCCTCTGTGGTGGTAACAAAAATGCTCCCTAGATTTCAGGCTAAAATGTGGAATAAGACTAAAAGTAATGACTTCTGTGTGACTACACAGCACTTTCTTCTAACAGTAAATTTATCTCAGGCTTTAAGGAAGTCTACAGGCATTGAGAATTATATTTAACATATTCCATATGTGCAAAAGTGAAACAGAAATTTTAAATACATTAATTTCAGTCATGGATGGGATATAACTCTTAATATTTCCACTTGCACCCTGGACAATATCTCATAGCTCTGTAAAATTTCTTACTCTAAATGCAGGTGTTTTCTTAGAGCAACCCTGTAGAGAAAAATCCCACTCCTTTCCCCTTGGAAATCTAGAATAATAACTCACAGAGTAGAACAAGAAATTAATTATATCTGGGCAATGTTACTGGTTGAAAAAGGAAAAAAGCCTACAAAATACAGGTTTGATATCACTTTCCAGATAATGCAAAACTGTGATTGAGCACATGGCTGCATTCTCATCCCATGCTTGAAACTGGCAGTCCCACATGGCTTTGAACACAATTCTCTCACTGGGTCTGGCCTGATGAGAAGAGAGCCCTCAACAACTTTCACTCATCTGTTGTAAAATCTTTCTCCAATTTGGCCTTTTTTTTAATCCACTACATGGCTTTTTAAACCCACTATAATAATTAGGTTAATATTTCTGGAATTAGGTGTATTTCAGAGAAATGCACTTTGCACTGTACTGTACTGAGCAGTAATGCCCAGAAATTTATCTGTGTAAAGTATTTCATCATATGCATTAGGATGATATTTTAAAATATAGGTCTTAATGGAATTTGGCAGTAATACAGGAATAAACATACAACAGGAAACTCCTGAAAACTTCAGAGTAGACCAACTTCTTAACATGTGTATTATCTAAAAATAAAGGATATTCATTATAACAATAGAAGATACAGGTGTAGATGAACAATATGAATACATCTCATTTTTTTCCTCTTTCACTTCAACACATTTGGGAAGATCTATGATGGAACATGCCTTCCACTTTCCCTCTTAGTGGAAACTGATGAAGTATTTGGCAGGATCAGTTACTTTAAGGTGTGATTTCCTGCTGGAATAAGATCTGGAGGCCAAAGGGGAGGTGAGGACTTTATTAATCTTAGCTGGAAGTAGGTGTGAGAGATCACATCATAAAACATTCTGTCAGTGTCAGCTGTATGTTCCAAGAGTGGATTAGCAATTTAAAATCTTACTGAGTCTGACAGGCAAGTCTTTCCATTCTTAAAAAAGAGAAAACTTTCTCAAGTCTGTATGTTTGTCAGAAATTAAATTGTTTATTTATAAAGAATGTTCACAAAACCAGCTTGAAATAATGTCATACTCATAGATTAATGAAGCTTGGAAATACTACATGAAGGTCTGTGGATTTATGGGTGGATTTTTTTTGTATTTTGTTTGTTTTGTTTGTGTGATTTTGTTTTTTTTTTTTTTTAATGATAACTGGGTCTAGATCCATCAATGCAAAAGAGCAATAGGAAAAATAAGTGTCAAGTTTTTCTGTGTGTCTCCCCAGAACATGCTAGTCAGGGCTTTTTCCTAGAGCTGAGGGTCTGAATCTCTTGTTCTCTATTTGGATCCAAAGGGAGAGGAAAAAACATTGATGGTGTATCCTAAGAAACAGGTAATTCATTCACATCAACCATGAAAGAGCAAAAATCGAGGCTTCAATTTATCCAGAGCAGGAATTCAAACAAAAGCAAAGTTACTAAGTATTGCAAACTGGGAAACAGTGTGAATTTTCTGTCTTCCTTTTTAAACATTTATTTATTTATTTATTTATTTATTTTAATGAGGAGATACTGATGGGATGTAGCACATAGCTGTTCTGTAGGAGAGCTGGTAGCTAAGACTCCTGGATAAGGGTGGGCTCCTAACTCATGCTGGGGGGCATATATTACATCCATTCCTCTTTTTCCTCCCCCTTTTGTCTCTCTCTCTCTTTTTTTTTTGTT
>VXBR01008108.1:94199-160254 GCA_013400215.1 Cisticola juncidis
GATAAACAAGGAGTCTGTGCCTGGGCTCATTTCTGCTCTCTAACAAGAGGGCTGCTGCAACAGGTTTCTTTTTACTGTGTTTGTTGTTTAGAGTTACTCATGATAAAACTTCAGGTTTTGGGCCTACTCCTCACATGTTTTATGTCTGAGCTTTCTTGAATGGTTACACCCCAATTTCACATCCATATTGCTTAAAAGACCACGAAGGCACTCAAGGATAAATATATGCAATGGTAATTATGTAATCAGATGCCTGTAGGTTGCTTTGAGTGTTCTGTTACATCAGGAGCAGAGCAGATGAAAAGGGGTATGGTTTCTTTCCTGGAACACCTGTTCTGTCTCCATCTCTCTTTCCATCTTCCATGTCTCCTCTGCTTTCTGCCAGGAGCAGCTGTAGCCCACGAGATGGCACTGTGCCATAGCAGGGTGTTGAGACACCAGCCCTACTATCTTAAGCATGGATAGGTTCCTTTTTAAACTCCAGAGATTTGTTTAAACTATATTTTTCTTATGACATAAATACCCTGTCTTCCAGACTGTCATCCAGCTGGGAATTGCAGGTGATTCCTGCTAGGGGACACAGGGGAATTCCAATGTAGGAAGGGATCAAGGTACTAAAAAGTTGGGGAAACATGTTTGCCCTCCAGGAAAGGAAACTGTGAGGTGAAGGTTCCTCTTAAGAACCAACAACAGTGTCTCTGAGGAATGCAGTCAGTTAAACAAGACTTTAAAGTATTCAATTCATATATTCTTGGCCTGTCTTCGGACTCTTATCTATAAGGCAGAAGTTGTTTTTTGAATAAATAAATAAAGGTTATATCACTTAGAAGGTGTGTCCTTTGAATAACTTATCCAGACCAGCAGAGGGAGAGGAAATGCCTTATCAAGCCATGGCCACCTGAGACCTGCTGGGCTATTCAAGCCAAGTTAGCTGGTTCTGGGCAGGGTGATATGAGCAAGGCCAGCACCCCTCCCTCCTAAAACGAGACAGGAAGAGCAAAATCCTTCCTGTCGTGGAGCTGCTGTGCAGCTTTGCAGGGAGAGCTGCAGGAGAGCTCCTCTCTTCTGGAAGAGGAAGCAACCTTTGCAGCTGTGAAACCTGAGAGAACAATGGAGCTTGTGTAGAGCAGCAGTTACAGGGGGCTGTGCTCAGGGCTTGGTGCCAGAGGTGTCCCACAGCAGCAATCTTCTCTCTAATAAATTCTAAACTTCTTCTGACCTGATTGCTGCGTTCTGGGATGAAATGCATCTGAACAACTGATGGGATGTAGCCCATACCTTGAAATTTGTGGGTGCATTCTGAATGTCAGCAGAGCTATTCTGGATAAAACCAAAATGTAACTGAAAGCATTTTCCTCTTGTTTCCAGGCTGAATTTGAACTCAGCTTTTTATTCCTGCCTTAGCCATGCACTGAACATCTCATACCACTCCCTCCATCTTGATGTTGTGAATTAAGTTGCTTTTAGAAGTGATAGCTCACGTGCAGATAAATCTTTGTGTACCTTACATATGTAGTCATTACAGACCATTCTCCTTGACTTGATTGTAGAACTGCTTTAATCCATGTATGTATTAAGGCTGTAGTTCTTCCAATCTTATGAATATGCCTAAAATCTATTCATGTGAACATTCTCATTGATTTTTTTTATATTGTAACAGGCATATGCAAAAATTGGAACTGAGTTATTACTTTGTCCTCAGAGGATTAAAACCTGTAAAAATGTCTGTTTCTTGCCAAATGAGACATAAGATCCTGATTTACACCATCAGTTTTCTATAGATTGCAAGACAAAGATATTTAAACAATAGTACTGTAAAATAATAAAATAAACAATATAATATTGTGAATAATATTATTTCCTCTAGCATATAACAGTGGACTCTCATAGTAAGTGGTCCACAGCTGTTGGATTAATATATGTAAGAATTTTAAATTTATGTTTTAAGTTATGTAGCCCAGGACAGGCTGTGCCTTTTTTTATATACACATATATATGTATGTATGAAGTCTTGGATTGTAGCCAAGACTATGTAAGAAATATTGTTTTGTGGAAATCCTGAATGGTCATCTCCTACAGTCATCATCATGCAGGCATTTTCCTTCTTTAATATCTAGTACCTCTCAAAGCTATTTCCTTTAGGTAACTATTTCTGGCTCAGGCACACTCAAAAATATTCCCTCCACAGCATGTCATCTACTAGGATTCATTTTAAATGAAGTAGTCACTATCTTTATCTAATGAATGACAGAGTTCTTTGGCCAGTACAGTTGAAAAATTAGGAGGATTTATAGTTCAGCTGTCTGAACATAATACAACATTTTTGACAGTGAAATGAGCATTTGAAATTCAAATTTTGTAAATGGGTTCTTTAAAACTATTTGATGTTAAATCACACTGAAAAAGAACTTTATTACACAAGTGGCTGTAAGATTTTTTTGAATGCTGTCTGTATTTGTACCACACCAACGCAAGAGAAATTATCATTACTTACTGAAGAAATAAGCTCTGTTCTTTCTAGTTGGATTATGTTTAAATCCTAAAAAAATTTTTACAAAAGCTGAAGATGAAAGCAAAGGTCAAGTGAAAGATTTATTCCTGAAATAGTTGAAATGTGGTTCATGGGATAAATGCTTTTTTATATTGACTGCATGTCAGCTCTGTGTTAGATGTGAGCATGCCAATAACTGATAAAACAACTGCCACAATTTCCCTTCTTTTATAAAATACAGATATTGCTGTTTGACCCATGCAAGGATGGTGTTATTTGGCAATGTGGGTACTTCTGTTATAGCCTCATTCATGGCACTTTAAGGCAAGTGCTATGCTGGTTGATTAGCCTTCCTAGAACACTCCAAAATTGTTAGGAGGAAGAGATTTCTACCACCTAGAGGGCAATTCAGAAGGATTCACCACAGGGAACAGAATTACTCTCCTAATGAGTCCCTCTCACCCTGCTGATGCACAGAATACCAACAGCATCCAGCTTCCTACTTTATTGTGTAAACAGGAAAAAAGAATGACAATGTCAGGAATAAAAACTGAATCAAGGTAAGTGTATGAGCCTGTAGTATGACACATGCACAATAAGGGCACTTAAGGCCAAAATTAGAAACCTGAAAATGCCTGCTTATGTGGTACCAATTTCTAGGGATCATCAGAGTGTGCCAGGAATCTGCTGATGCATCACCAGGCATGTCTGGAACTCCTTGAGAAATGGTAGTGCTGGAGAGGCAGTGCTCGTTGTGCCTCAATGTAATCCACCTACAGAAACTAGATGTACTCTTTGTTTTAAGAAAAGATCTTTTCTTTTCCTCTGTTTTCATGTCAAGACCATTATTAATGATTTCAATGGTTAAAAACATGGTTAAAAAGCTCGTTCTCATTTAAAAGTTGATAGCACAGGCATAGCAAAATTTTAAGCATTTATAGTTTGAAATTACTATGATTGCAATAGATGCTGCACAGTAACAGAAGGAGAAAACTGGTTCTTATCTGAAGCAATGGTATAATGTAACAAGAACCTGTTTTAGTTCAGAACAGCAGAAAAAGTTTAATCAGACTCAAGAAACTGGGTAATTGACAATGTCAGTACCATATTTATTCCATCAGTGCAGCATAGGCTTGAAGTTTCTAGTGGAAGTAAATTTTAAAAAAACATTATACTAATTATTTTCACTTTATTCTTAAGAGAAATTTTAAAAAAGGAAAAGCCAAGGAATAGCATTAGCAGAGTCAAGACAAATTATATTTATCCATGGCAACTAAAGAGGCAGGTTGTAACTGATGTCTTATCATTTCTTTTATTTGATAAAATCCAACTACTAAAGAAATCCAGACAAGTCTGAGTGTTTAGAGATAGGACATCAGAAGATGCACATACAACAGTGCTGTTGAATGACTGGCCAATAATCAGAGCCTACATTAATTCTAAAATGTACAAACAAATGATATTCCTTGGCTCCATTTTCAAAGCTGCATTTGGGAAGTTATGCACACTGATCCTGTAACAATAACAGGATTTGTGTTGCCAACACAAGCATAGCTTTGAAAATATAACCATAAGGGTCCAATGCAGCAGTCAAAGTAATTAATCCCTGACCTTTTCCTCTTTGAGAAAAAAGAACAATTTTGCAAAAATTTTTGTCACCGAACTCAGAATATATCCTGTACCCTGGGGAATCCTCACATGAACATTCTCTTTGTGGCTGGAGGGATGTAAGATCATTAGGGAAATGGAGGAGAAAAAGTTATTGAAGGAATGCAAGTCTGCTTCTTAATCTATCTAAAAATCCCCAGTTTCTCCACCTTTCTATGAAAGTGTTATTCTAGAAGGGTTTGGTTTGTAAGGGACCTTCAAAGCCCATCCAGTCCAACAGCAGGGACCTCTTCCCCTGGATCAGATTGCTCAGAGTTCCATCCGAGCTGACCTTGAAAGTGTCCAGGGATGGGGCATCCACCATCTCTCTGGGAAGCCTGTGCCAGTGTTTTGTCATGATCATTGTGAAAGATTTCTTCCTTATATCTAGTCAGAATCTACTCTCTTCTAGTGCAAAATCAACCCTGGAACTATTGCAACAGGTCCTACTAACAAGGTTGTGACCCCAGAGAGGAGAAGTGAGTGGTGACTTTGAGTGCTGTATGATTTAAACTGGTACAGATTTAAAATTATAAAAGTAAATATGCTAGTTTATTCTCCTATATCTATAGGACCTTTAGAAATTTTCAGAACTGGCATTCTTCCTCTTCCCCCTAGAATATGAGCTGTGTGTAAATCTTACATGTGAATAGGAAGTTAAGTGAAATTCAGTAATTCATACAGAGAAGCAGCAAATGCAATCTGAAAAGTCTCAGCCTGGGACTTTTCATTCAGAATTCCTGTTGGCTTCTGAAAAATGCAAGGTGTGGGTCTTTCACAGGAGAAAATCAAACCCCTGTGTTAAATATATGTTGGACTGAATGGATGTTGGTGCCTTTTTGTCTCTTACTGAAAGCTCTTGAATTCTGAGGATATTGGTTTCCAGTCTTATGGTTCAGAGCAGGGTTATTGGTTGTTATTCTTATTTGTCACACCTATTTTAAAGAAGGACATCTTTAATATAATCTCTGCACTATAGCAGTATCTAAAGATTGCAGGCATAAATATTAGTATTGTTGCAAGTGTGAATAAAACTGTAGTAATTTTTTTCTTTCAAATTAATCCAGCACAGTCTTCTTAGTATTGTTAAAAAAGAAAATAATCAAATACAATGAAAGATATTAAATATCCAGTATGATACTTCAAAGTTAAAAGATGAGAGAGAGATTTTCCAAGACAGAAGGATTTTATGGGAAAAGAAACAATGTTATGCACTAAAGAGGTTTTAAGAAATGGGCATGAGGATTTTTTTTGAGGCAATGGCCAAGAGGTGGCAGCACACCCTGCACGGCTGAGTGCCTGGAGCCCTCAGAGCTCTACAGTGCTCATTCCCAAGGGCTCAGCAGCCACTTTGCTTCAAATACACCCAATAAGACCGTGTCCTTAGAAAAGAAATCCTTTTGTGGCTACATTTGGATTTTCCAGAATTACACACGACCACACGATCTGAAAAATACTCATTTGACTCTCTGGCATTCTGGTCTCCTGGTTCCTGCTGTAGTCTCACATGGTGTGTTGCTGTACCACAAAAATCAGACAATTATGCCTGTGGTTTAATTGGCATCAGTCTGGATCCGTAACAAAATTTAACCAGATTAAGACTTGCTTGATCCTTCTGCTTAAGAAAATCCCAGGATACAGCTCATGTAAAATCATCTTGTATTTAGAAAGGTATCTGCAGGGCACCATTCAAACAGGTTGGCTCTTTATGCCCAGAGGAGTCACACAGAAATGGAAGTAAACCTGCAGATGTTAAAATGGGAACAGCTTTGGTTCTTTCCTCCATTATCCTCCCATGGCCTTCAGACAGAGCCCAGCCAATTCTGGGCCCCTTTCTTGTGCTTGAAAACAACATTTGAAGGATCCTTGCTATTAGCAGTGGGTGTTTCAGCATATGGTGAGACATGGCAATAGTTCAGTTTTAAATGTACACGATACAATTGCTGCTTCCTGCAGTGCTAGGATTGTATCTGTGGCCCTCAGATTCTGCTGTTCTCTGTCCCAGCCTGCAGAGTCTGGCTCTGAGCAGAACTGTGCCCCTTTTGCCTTTTTCCTGGTGCCTTTGGCCTCCTCACAGGGCTGGCTCCACACTACCCCTGTGGTTGACTTTCTCTAGTGGAAATGTTCACCCTCCCTGCCCCAGGGCCAGGAGTGGTGCTGCTTTTCCCAAGGAGAGGAGGAGCACTGAGCCACCACAGCTCTGGCAGGGGTGGAGGTCTGTGTGTCCTAGAAGGCACTTGGAGTGATGAGGAGGGCAGTGGGGCAGGGAGAGGAGCTGAGGAAATCCTCTGAAGTGATCTTAGCACAAAAAGAATGTTCTTAGCTCTATCTCCTCATCGACTGCTATCAGGGTTACAAAGGGCACCAGTGAGATTCTCTGCTGCTGCTGCCTGTTGTGGTGCAGGTTATTGCTTTCATTGCCAAGAAGATGGGCTTATCTTACTGAGAACTGCAGTTCTGTTCACTTACACACTTTATACCCAGAAAATAAAAACTGTGACAAGAGTTTCTCAGAAAAACTGTTAAATTTAGTTGTCTGGGCAAATATTAGAGTCAACAGTAACTGAGCCATTGGTTATTATCTTCAGTCAGAGGGAGGCTTTGTTTTGTTCTGGTGTTGAAACTGCTTTAGTGGCTTGCAGTGCTGATCAACTCAGTTTCTCCCTTTCTCCTGGCCACATGTTCCAGTTTGCTTCCTTGTTGCTGATTGTGTGTTTGATCCTACTATAACCTGGTTCCACTCACTAAACCAGAGAAAACTAACCCAGCAAAAATGTGACTTGTTCTCTACGATGAGGGAGCTGAAACACCTCCCATGGGCTCTCATGAGTGCTGCAAGAGGTGTAAGGAGGAAGGGAGTGAATGAAAGAAGCAAGACAACCCCTCCAGGTAGCAGAATGATGCTACATTGACTCAGAAAAGAAAGAGTCATTAGTAAAGTTTATTTTGCAAACATAAGTAATTAATGAGCACCAAGGTATGCCACCAGTGAAGTAACTGAACTCTGAGCTCTCTGAAAATACATATGAGCTGAATGTGCAGGCCTGCCAGACATGGGTTTCCCTCAAGAAACCCAACTTAGCAAACTGTCTCCTTCCCTCAGGGGCTTGTGTCTGTGTGTCCTGTGTTCAAATTGCCTGCCCCTCAGGTTTGTCAGTGTAGTCTTGTTTAGGAAGCACAGTAAACTGGATCACTGGAATGAGCTGGCTGAAAGATCCATTCTGAGGCTGGGAATGGAAGGCAGGGAAGAGGAGCAGAATCTTCATCTTTGGGTGGTATGATGTTCTCACATTGACTCAAGGCAAGCAAAGCATTTTCACCCATGTCTATATCTCAGAGTTCCACTGATGAAATAGAAGCAGGTACATTAATGGCTGTACTAAACCTGGAGGCCTGTAATGCTGTTTTCCCATCCTTTTTCCTGTTTTCCCCGTGTTGTGCATTAACACAGTGTTTTGGTGTTGCAATACCTGTATTGATTTATTTATCTGCAGCATGATGAAGTGTTCTGAACCCTGTTACTGGTGTTCTCAGGCAGCAGCCATCCTCTTTTTACAAAAAGTACCTACCCCAGTGTCAGTTTGCAGGGGTGTGTCTGAAACCTAAATACAGAGAGGCAGCAGTTGCCACCATTATTTTTGACCTGACGATATCTCTATCATTTGTCTCTCTACTTTGGAAAATCTCAGAAATTTATAATCTCTACACCATATTTATTGAGGTATCAAGGTAAATATTTTTATGATCAGCAGCAGACCCAAGGTAGTTAATCTGAGTGACTCTCTGAAGTAAATTGAGGTGCTGTAAATGAAGAAATTGTTTGCTGATCAGCCACAGCTGTTTCCCTTGTTCTTGGCTGAGACCAGCTACTTCCTTCTCCTAATGCCTGAGATAATTATTAACTCAAAGGAGCTTTCCTTTTTGTATGAGGGAACATTTTGATATCTCCTCTTGTCTGCATGTATTCCTGTACCTGCCCCTAATGCAGCTTCCCTCCTTCCCTCCAACAGGTTTGGGGCTTCTTTTGCTGCTCCTACAGCATGAACTTGTTCACATTTTGTGCTCATGATGTTACACAAACACACTCCACAGAAGATATCTTTTTGGGTTTTCTTATGTCATTTAAACATAAAATTCCTCCCTGAATGCCCATTATGAGAAAGGCAGATCAGTCACCTTTCCTAAGTCCTAAAGAGCCTAAAAGTGGCATTCTTAAACCTATTGTTGAGCCCCAGTAGGTGTGAATCCTTCAAAAATAAATTATACAAATTAAAAATAGGAGGAAATATTGCTTCTACTCGGTTCTGATAACTGCATGTTAGTTTCTGTAAGAATGTGATGCTGGTATACCTTTAAAATTAGGTATTTCTAAAGGCATTTTGAAATGATTATAACTTAAATAAGATTAGCTTCATCGATGACACATTAAGAACACATTTGAATATATTTATTTCTGTCTTAATGCTCTGTTTTGAAGTGTTGCAGCTAGGCCATTTTCTTAAACATCTGCCATCCTCTGAATCTCAACAGTGAGCAGTCAGGATGATTATCAAATATTTTAAAAAACCACGGAGAATGCAAAGTAAAATCTATATTGAGAGCAGTGATTAATACTGATGATGGCCCCATTCTCTTATGCATGACAGTGTAAAATTTACAGTATTTTCCTAAACAAACAGACAGAATTGCTCATCTGCTTTGCTGAATTAGTTTAGGGAAGCATTTTAAAAGGTGTACTGTGATATTAAAGGCCATTTCTTTATGCATGGTAGAGTTCTCCCTTGCCTGTGCTTGGAGGCACATAGATAGTTGGGAAATCTCTCAGTGATGATTCTTCTGAATTATGTGTAGCCCAAATCAGATGCAGAGCTGATGAAAGAGTACAGGATGTGTTAGCAGTCCTGCTTCGAGCCATGCTTATAAGTAAATAATATTAATCCCTTCAGAGCAATGTACTACCAAATTATTAAAGCTGGTTCCTGAGGAAACTTAGGCTATGGTGCTTAATAAAAATGTCATATTCCTTGAGTTATTAGTTCCTCCCACACTACTGAGAATAGTTTTGAGCTTTTCTGCTCTATCCAAGAATTTGTATCTTGTTAGGAAAATGAAGCCACAGTACTATGCAGACATTAGCTGTTACTTCAGATGTGCTGTGACAGCAGAGCTTGCAGGAAACCCTTGGGAATATGGAAGGGAATTCTATGTTAAGAAATAGTCTAAAGTGAGTTAACTCCAGAATCTGAGTTTTCATGCCTGATTTTACAGTTCAGCCTAAAACCACACTTATGTTATAATGCAGTGTTCATAATTTCTCTAAGAAGTGTCATATCTGTGTTTTCAAATTACCTCCACGCGGTTCTTGAAACAAAACAAAACAAGGCTCTCTGCTCATTTGGTAAAAAACCTGCTTCAATTGAGATTAGTGAACTATCCCAATTTGTATCCATGGAGAAACCAGCCTACAGGTGTTAACAACAAGTACAATGAAATTAATGTAATCACATAAATTTTCCATGGTGGTTTTCTGGTTTTCTGTGTAGCTAATATGGGAAGTGCAAAGATAATAATTGAATTATATTTGTAGATAAACATAAGGCATTTTTAGGTGAAAATTAAACCTGTTATTCAAAGGTAATTAGGAGACAGTAAATATGCAAATTCCGTGAAATGTTTCAGACAGATTATTTTTACAGATTTCCATTTTAATGGTGCTTTTTGCAAAAATTACCAAATTGTTTATGCAGGTCATTTTTATTGGTGATTGCTCAGCAGTTCCTGTTAGGTAGTTTTGCTTTCATTAATGCATAATCTTTGAGTCACTAAATCTTGACATTCTCCCTACAGATAATTATTTCATTATTTTTAATTGAAAGGTGTCAATTTTTTCTGATATTTTCTACCTGGAATTCTAACACACACACTTTTCTTGTGAAACCTCTTCTACATCATGAAAATTTTATGGTAGTCAGAAGAAATTAGTTCAGAATAGAGCTTGACAGGGCAGTGTTTCATGTATCTGTCATAGGGGAAAATACCTATCTATATGTGTGTGTCTATCTGTCTACTTATCTAAGGATATTCTACATACAGAAAAGTATAAAAAATCTGCTCAGATAAAGTTCTTATTAGTGATGAGCTGAAATAAAAAGCATCCTCAGTAAGGAAAAAAAATAGTGCATCAACCACTCACTGAGGCACTCACCTAGATATAAGCACATCTATAAATTTATTCCACTGTGCAAAACTGATATTTGATGGTGAGCATGTGTTTGAGGTCTTTGGGGGATTAGAGCTTTGGCATTGTGTATTCCCATGGAAATGTGACCATTGAAGTTCATCCTAACTTTGAGAAACACTCCAGGTGCAGTCTCAGATACAATGTCAGAATCTGTCTGTTTGCCTGAGTGCAAGGCTTGTAAGTCATGAGAATAAAACAGGGCTTCCTCCAAACATTAAAGGCATCATCTTGCCACTGGTAAAAGTAGCTTAAATTTACAGGTGTCATGGCTTATTTCAATAAAAATGCCAGATATCAATTTCTGAGGGATACAGTTTAATGTTCTTCTTTATCTCAGCTAATTTTACCACACTTTTACTTGGTGTTGTCTCTGTTACCAACAAATAGAAAACAGCTTAAAACAGAGTTAGTTTTCTTACCATATCCACAAAAAGAACACTTCTTAATGATTGATTGGAGGTAGAGTCCACTGCTGATGGCCCTAATCTCTGGAGCAAGGCTTCCACATTCTACATAAATCTCAGAGAGCCCAGAGAAGAGCACTGAATGTAGAACTTGTTTCTTGTGTGGCAATCTTGCTCTCTCTGCCATGTGGTTTGTGAGACAGTCATGGTTGGGTTTGAAGAGTGCTTTCCATTTCCTTGCCTCTCTCTTGCAGTGTTCCTGTGTTTGTGGTTATTTGCATCTAAGTGTGAACATTTTCAGGTCAGATACTTGGAACTCTGCTTAGCTGGAGTTAATTTGCTCATAACACAGTAGCCTTCCTCCCTTATGTTTGCATAAACTTCAGTAGAATTAGCATGGCTGTAATCCTGTTGAGTGTGAAGCACCAAAAAGTGAAGATCTCTCCAGTGGGTTTCAGACACCTAACTTCTTGGTAAATTAGGATTTTTTAAAACATTCAGGTAAAGCTTTTTTCCGTTAAAATGTCTTCAATTTTTCTTTTACAGTCTGAACTCTGCAATGCTTAGTTAATTGTAAGCCTGTTACTTTCACTGTCAGATAATAGCTGTCAACATCTTTAATGGACTGCCTGAAAGCAGTGTTTTAGACATATAGGTAGTTATCAGCATTAAATTAAATTTTATTTGATTCTAACTGCAGAACCTGACTTTCCTGAATTAATGCCAAGAAGAAGGAATCTGCTATTTGTTTTGTAACCCACATAAAAGGCTTATGATTAAGAAGATAAATGTCCATTCCCACAGATTAGTGCAAAACCCATTCTAACTCTTATGAGAGATTTTTCTCCCAGGTAGCTACTTAAGATTATATTGAAGTTTCCCACAATCTCAGATGAATATATTGAGCTCCTGTAACTGGTAGATATGAAATTTTATAATAATAATTTAAAAAAGAAGCTAGAGAAAAATAATTTCTCTCTTCCAAAAGACCAACAATGAATCCTTCCCAACCGTCTCTTCAGTGTAAAGTCTTAGTAGAAATAGATTTTCTTAAAAGATGGAGTAGCTAATTTTCTGTTCCTTCTGGTTGTGTCTTTTTGTATTAATCATAACTTTCAGGATTGGATGTTCTACCCTGAGACTCTTCTTGGTGACTAATCTAATTCTTGCTTTAGCCCAACATAGTACAACTAAGTATATCAACTTGAGAGACAGGTTAAAACGTTGGTACTTAAGAAATACAGATTCTGAAACACACAGATACACCAAGGGCCATATTTTCTTTTGGCTGAAGAGCTTAAGCACAGGATAGGCTTAGATTTATCCCTTAGATTTATCACTTAGATTTACAGGTAGCACACAGCAGTATTTTGCTTTGTGAAAGCCATTCACTATAAGATTGTTTTGCAACAAGTGGGTGTTTGCTTGCTGAATTGGGAAAAAATTATGAAGAAAGGATTTTTTTTTTCTCCTTCACAGTTAATCTAAAGTTGAAGAATTATTTGAGGATTAGGATGGTTCATAAACCTGCTTTGTGAGACAGGATTTTTGGCTGAGATAATTAGGCACTGGCTTTTGGCACAAAGAGCAGTAACCTTACTGCTTACCTACTGTAATTGCAAACATAACTGCCAGATCAAAAACAAGGGAAATATTTAATATTCTTTCTTGACCTGTCAATCACTTCTTTGTAGGATGTCAGGAAAGAATTTGCCTTGATTTTATTTAGAAATCATGTCCTTGTTAGAAATACGGGGCTTGGTAGTCTGAGGAATTTCTGAAAAAAGTAAAATGAAGGCCTTATAATTACTGAGAGTTCATCTATATAATTATTTAGAAATAAATGGCTACATTAAGTAATATATAATCTCTCATGAGAAGGAAAAAGGTGAATCAGTGCACAGTTGATATTGTAACAGCAAGCTCCTTGTGGGGTTGCTAACAGAGGCTGAAATCCAAAGCTGGGTGAATATTACAGTTTCATAAGAATATATTCATTGGAACTTGGCTGGTATGTGAGTTGTAAGAAGAGCATTGTATGCAATCTGGCAGAGTATAAATCTTCTGGACTCCAATTCTGGCATAATTTAAGTCTGAGTTGTGTTTTCTAACAGAACAGATACTGAAACTGCGTGTGCTGCTTGGTTGAGTGACAGGAGATGCATGGATTGCTACCTACAAATAAATTTTAGGTATGTTTACTATATCCACTGGATTGAGTTTAAGTATACACTGATTTATAACAAGAAATTGATTTTTTCTGATATGTAGTAGAAGTTCTGATCTATTTATAAGATAATTTTAGAACTTCTGTATGTGAATGAATTCTGGAAAATGAACATACTTGGAGAGGTTAAAGAAGGCCATTGCTCTTGTACTTGTCTGCCTCACACAGTGAAGAATGGAGAGAATTGCATTAAACAAACTGTGATAGGTAGGACAAGAAAAGACAGACTGTGATTCTATAAAAGCTCAGTGACAAAGTCTAAAGATTTGTCATGAAATTTCCATTTGTGTGTTTGGCCAAGCAAATCTGCAACTAATAGTGTAGAGGTGCTGATGAAACTGATGACAAGAACCCTTTAAAAATAAGTTCAGATGAAACAAAACTCCCTTTCATTTGCAACAAGTGAATTGCGTAGTTCTTGAAAATAAGACATGTTACTTTTAATTTAGAATCAGTTTTTTTCCTCTTTAAAAAAACTCAAAATTTCAGTTGTAAGCTTCTGTGACAACTGCCTGTAATGTAATAACAGAAGGATTAAGTGAGGATTGCATCTGTACTCATGGGATCATTCTCCCTTATAGATTTGTAATCTAAAATATCTAATCCAGAATCTGCTGTTGGTTGTGTGCTTTGAGGACTCTCCTCAACTTCCAGGGCTGGATCCAGATGTAGAAGAGCTTTTGTTTCCTGTCTTTTATAAGGATGCAAAGTCCAGATGTGGACCCAACTGCCACTAGGGTCCTGAAGGGATGACTTTTTTTCCCTTAAAATTAAACTGAGAATTGGAAGTGTTGTTGGAAATCATTTGGTAATTCACATATATCTAATGGATGACTGCCTTTTACACTGATGTCTTGTAAGGAAGATAGCTCTTGGATTTTAGGTAAAAGAATGTTTGCAGATACATAACTGGAAGAAAAAAAGACAATGAAGGATACCTGAGAGTGCTGGGTAGCTTAATCATTGTGAAGTATAAGCCTGGAATAATTTATTTCAAGTGTTTCTATTAATGAAACCGTGGGAAAATCACCTTAATCTTGTAACCCAGCTTTCACTCTGCATAGTATTTTCTCTTCTTTTCAAGACTGTATGTATTTCATGTGCTAGTGATAACATAATAAGGCCACATGGAAATCCTATAAAGATTGGAGAGGAAAAAAAAAAACCCTCTCATGAGAAGCAAAACAGATGCAAAGCTCTAACCTTGCACCTGGAAGTCTTTCACATGGCAGTTGTGTGCATTCCCAAGCCCTCCATAAGGACAGGAACAACACAAGCAGCTGATAATGTGATTGTGAGGAATGTGTTGACCATAGTGATGACAGGGTGATACATTCACCCTCAAGAGCACCAGTGCACCTGTGAAATATTAGACTGTGCTTTTTTGCTAGATCAGTTTAGAAATATTTAGGAGTGAGCTACAAGATGGAAGGAGAGGGCAGTTAAAAGAGGCTGGGAAGAGACATTTGGGAAAAGCAGAGCGTGCTTTAGAACAGCTTATCACAGAGCTTTGGAAGCTTTTCCCACTCTCATTAAGAGTAGATCCTATGGAGGCAAATGTCTATCAGTGCAGCTAATTAAATACACCAGAATTAGTAAACAAGGAGAGAAAATTCCTAGTTTATATTAAAAGTACAAAAATTAACATGCAATTAGTGATGTGTATTTGAGAAAGTGGAAGGGAATGTTTCAGAAAGCTGATTTGATTGCGCTGACTGTATTTCTAATTTATGTTTCATGTTAACACACCAAATGGTACAGAAAACATTACATGTGAGGAGAGCATCAAAACTGAAATCACTGATGGTTTGGTATCCTCTGGGTTTCCTGAATTCTTGCATTTTTTTCTTCCATAGTCTTAAATAGTGTTTGTGATTCTATTTAAAGATAACTCTGCCTGCTAGTATTGCTGTTTCCAAATGATCCTTCTTCACTTTGGAGTTGTCCTGTGGGATGAAAGAAAGAAGGTGTACTTGTGGATTGGTTTGTTGTTTAGAATTTGAATTCTTTTTTTTAATTTATTTTTTGGTACTGTTTAATGCTTAATTTACAGAATTGTTTAATTTACAGAAAAAGTAGCAATCCTTAAGCTGGCTTATAAGGGATATCTGTGGATCAAGATGTTTTGAAGGGAAGATTTTTCCCAGCTAGCTGTGTCTGGGAGATGCTGAAATGCATTGGTCAATTCACCTACTTCTAAGTTTTGTTGAAGCTGGATGAAAATGTTATTTTATACAGAGGCTGATAAAAAGAATGTAATGCCATCTGTATGAAATAGGGAGTGTGCCTTATGCAGGCTTGTGAACAGATGCTAGCTGACATGTTTTAGCCAAAAACTATGAAATTAATGATAAGATTTCCTGGGAAAAATATACTTCTGAGAGTATTTGAGGAAAGCAGTTCTGAGCTTAAAATGTCCTCACAGTCAGGTGGATGAGGAGTGGTTTGGCCTGCTGCTGAGGAGAAGTAGATTCTTCACTGGCAGCACCTGAAAGGAAAGGCAAATGCTGAATACAGAGTTTAATGCTGAAGAAAATATCTGTCAGGAGCTCAGAGCCCAGCTCTAGTGAGAGGAAAAGGATACCAGGAGGCAGGAACAGTAGGACACCTGGAGGTAGAGTACATTTTTGGAGATGATAGATTAATTTTTCTAAATCTAACTGTTGGAATCAACCTTAGGAAGAGAAAAATGCCTGGAAAACGAATTAATATTTTGGCAGTCCATCCAATGTTACTTTGCTAGAGAGGGGGAGGCAATCAATACTAAATATATATAGGAGTGCATTATGCTGAGTTATGCTGACCTCATTAAATATATCACTAACAAATGGCTACAGTACAGTCAGTAGCAGCACAAAATTGGAATCCAGTCTGCTGAAGCTTCCTTTAATGTCAAAGACATGAAGCAGATCCTTCAGGACATGGCTCAGTAAAGTTTAGCAGAGATTCTGAAGCTGCCTAGCCAGATCAGCTGCAGGCAGCTGAAGAAAGGGAAATAAACTGAAATCTCAGCGCAGCAGGAACTCGGTAAATGTCAGACTGCCCAAGCAGCCCTCCTAAATGTGCTCAGATGGGTCTGGTCACACACTTCAAAATAATGGAAGAGAAACTCAGTGAAAATACTCTCTGAGAGTCACTGGCCTTGTGCTGCAGGGCGTGGGATGGTCTGGAATAAAATCTCCCCTGGAATGACAACCAGGTGATAATCTGTGAGGTTTCTGTCAGCTGAGGGGGAAACTGCAACTATTTGCAGGACAGTCATTCTGCAGAGTCTTGAGCACTGTTATTGAGGGGAGTTAAACCCCTCAGACTGAGGAATTCAACAGTTTGTTTGTTCAGAGTAGAGGTTCCTCGAGCTACTAGGTCACACTCTTTGACAAGATTCTCTGTTGCACCTAACAAAAGTAGAATGTGAAAAACTTTGCAGTATGACTTCATGATGATCTAACCTATTTGAAAGGTGCATATATGGCAATAATCTAACATTATAAGCCTAGTTTCTTTAGGAAATGAAGCTGAGGGTGTGATTTCTTGGTGCTTGTCCCTCCCTTTGTAACTTTTGAAGCCATTCTTTCATTGCGTTATTTCATTTCTTTCACTCAATTTCAGCCAAAGCTGATGATGGAGATCAATCTTTAAGCTCCTTGATTTCTATGAGCTTCATGAAAATACAATCCATCTCTCCTTCCTAGCTATCTGTCAGTGCTCTCATTAGGAGAGTGAGTGTCAGCTCAGCCCTTATCTGGTACCAGATAATCTGTAGGTGGCAGCAATGGTATGAATTGCCCTGATTGCTTCTGTCAGCTCAGTGCTCTTGTGGGCATGAGAGAACCCAGGGTGAGAGCTAGAGCTGTAGGAAGTCAGTCTTTTCTAATTCTGCTGTTCATATTTCAAATCAGTTTCACTTCAGGCACTAGTAAGAAGAAGCCATAAAGGTGATTAATATTTTGTAATGAAGCTATTGGCACCTAGTAAGATATTCACTCCTGTAGATTCCTTACTAAAAATATTTAAGGACTTGAAGGTAAATGTGACATTCAATTTTGAATACATGCATTTGGATGCTAGGTCCTTTGTCTAAATGAATTAATTAGTATTGATTGATCAATTGCCTTCCAAAGAGATAATCAAGGAGTAATCTTGTTAAAGACAAATGGGCTACTTAGTGTGACTCAAAATGTCAATGGGCCAAATCTCGGTGTGAGAGTGGAGAAATAACCTTGTGGTTATTTCTGAAATGAGAAAGGCAGGAGGGACCTATTCCAAAAAGGAAGTGTGTTTTTTCCTAGATCTCTAAATCAGAGGAGCCTGCAGCTGGCTGATCCAGCAGCTTGGCTTTAACAGACACTGCAGAAGGGAGACTGTGCAGAGAGGGGAGAGAATTAGGCCCATTTTGGTATTGTGCAAAAAGAAGAGATAAGGTCATCTGAGCTAAACCTTATAATTGATTCCTGATGTTAGTTTTTAAAATGAAAACGTTGTAAAAGGTTTTTGGCAAATGTTGGAGTTGACTTTATGGATAATTCCTAATAATGATTATGAATCAGCTTTGAAAAGGGTATTGCAGTCTTTAATGTGTTTGAGCATTTCATAATGATCAGCTAAAAGTTTATGATATTAAGATGCAAACAGCATTTGGAAAATGTGCTGCTTCATATTATACTAGCACTATTCAAAATCCCCTAGATCTGACTACCAGCTGTGTGTTTATTCCATTTCTTTTCTGGGTTATCCTAATTTCCCTTTAAAGTACCAGATACAATAGATGGTATCTGTAAGCACTGGACTTCAGCTCTTCAAAGACTTTTTTTTTTTTAAATGTCACAATTTCCACAGCTATAAATAGTAATAAACATTCTTAATGTCTCATTTATTGACTTACTTAAACTTCAGACAGTAATTATGGTAATGTTTAAACATATAGAAGATAGTGGAAAGAATGCTTTGTGAAACTCTTGGTTCTCTTGAAAATACTCTTCTAGTCCTTGGAGTTCCATGGTACCATTTTCTAGAAGAGTGCTCTGAAACCTGCTGGACTTGGTGAATGAACTAGAACAATGTAATCAATAATTTTTCAGCCTGCATACAGGGGCAGCTGAAACTGGCTAAGTTTCTTTCTTACTCCTGACTTCTGTTTGTCCTTTCCTTAGTAATATTTACTGGTGCTAGACTGATGCATTTTAACAGGACAGGCTGCAAACAGTTCTGCTAAAACAAAAATCTCTACCAAATGGTTAAAAAAAATAAAAAGTTGTCTTTTGAGTTATAGAAACCTAGGGTGTGCTTTATGGCAATTTCATTTCAAATGGACTTGTATATTTTTGGTGTCATCGATGAAAAAATTTAAAAAATTATAACTTCTGCATTTATCAAGGTTTCATGTTTGTTGAACTCTGGTCTGTGGCTTAATGGTTGACAATTTTGTATTTTTGAGGAAACATCTGTGACAAACCAGCTGGAGCTTATAGATTCATTCTTCAGTAACTCATCCTGCATATGTTCTGATGCTACAGTTAATCTCCTCTTCACCCTGATACTTACTCCAAGCTTTGTTTTTAAGCCCAGCAACTCATTGTACACTGATCTGCAAGGATTTCCAAGCAAGAAGGCAGACTAAAACACCTTACATTTTAAATTATTTTGTAATATACATGCCCACGTGTCATGGTTTAGAAATGGTGTTCTCTAATTTAGCACTCCCACTAAAAACCACATGCTGCTCCCCCCACCCTCTAGTTGGAGGCATAAAAGGCAAAGATCATGGGCTGAGATAAGAATAATTTACTGGAAACAGCAATGAGATAAAAATGAACAGTAACAACAACAATAACAAAAAGTACAAGAAAAAAAAGTTTCACATGGGGACACCCCTCTGATAACAGAAATACTGGATGGCTCCCTCTGCCACATTTTCTCAGCTGGATGGAGCCCTTTCTTCCTGAGGAGAGCATTTTTCCCCTGCTCCCAGCAATGATTTGAGGTGGTACAGAATATTGTGTCCTGGCCATGCCCTCTCCTGGTACTGCAAATATTAACACTGTCCAGGCTGAAATTATGACACTGTGAAAAAAGTGTGGCATGACATAAAAAGTATTGCAAGGGTAAAAAATCGGTAATGTCTTTTGGAATATACGGATGAGGTGGGGGTGATTTGTTTTGTTTTTTCCTTTTTTGTTATTTTGGGTAGTTTTTTTGGTGAAATGCTCTTCATGAAGCTTTCACTTCAGTTCCAACCTCTACATTTGAGGCTGCCATCTTTCAGAAACTCGTATACAAAGTTCACCTAGGAATGCAGAATGAAGTATTCCCCCTGCTTCATTTCCAAACCTCTGTTTCATGCAGAGGAAGCTCAGGATTGAGTGTCTGTCATATGCTGGTACTTAAAGCATCAAAATTTATGTGGCTGAGGAGTTGGTCTGAGTGGGCACATTTCATACAGATGACAGCTTTTGTTACTGCTGTGCCAGGGCTTGGCATAATAAGGTTAAGCTTTCCCCTTTGACATGATCTGCAGTGAGCACCAACTCTGTACTCAGGCAAGGGATTGTGTCTAAATACTGTAGGAAATTCAGGCTCTGGCTCAGGTCTGTGTTTCAAACACAAGTTAATGCATGGGAAGTGGTCCTTTTCTTGTGGCATCAATGCTGAGGGTGCCCTAATGATCAATCTGTTGTTCTTTGTGTTTGATAAATATTTAGGACACACACAGCAACAGACAACCAGTGGCTTGGTTGTCAGATCTTGGGCCAAGAAAGGTTTTGGACTTACTTGAACATCTAAATTACTGAGCTACTGAGCATGTTTCTTCCCAGGAATTCCAACATGTAAGGACAGCTCCATTTTCACAATTAAAACCTTATTTGCAAGATCTTTGTGACCAGTGTTTTGTTTGTGATGTGTGTGTGTGTTTATTTGTTTGGGTTTTTTTTCTGTCCTTCTGAATGTGTAAGTGAATGTTACATGGTTCAGCCTGTGACTCTGTGGTGATCTGCTGACCCTTACTGGTTCCAGGTGTTCAGGCTTTGGGATATCTATGCAGCTGGAGGTGCAAGGACTCATCCTGAACTGATAAAGTTGGCTCCAAGTGGTGACTTTGAGGGGATGGTCTAGGCTGTAATAGCTGTGTCCTCCAGGGTAGCATTCCTCTAAGATCTAAAATACACTTCCTGAATGTGTTTTTGTGAGCTGAATGATGATTTGCACAGAATGAACAGAGGATTTAGCTTTCAGGTTTCTCATGTAGTCTGTTTCTACCCACGTATTTTTGTTCCTCCTTTCTGTTAAGACAACTTATTCTTTCTGGATTTTAGGCAAGTGGCTCTAACATGGGGTGTGCCAAAGCATACTGAAAAACTGGTCAGTGGTTCTTGTCATTGATTTGGTGGGAATGAACTTGAAATGGCTCTGTAGGATCAGATAAATCTGAAAAGAAATGTTTATTATGTCTGGTGATGAATCTTTGTTTTTCTTCTATTACTGGTTGTAAGTTGTACTTGGCCCCCACCCGAGTGACCAAGGGCATGGCCTTGAGCAAAATAGAATGAAGAGGCTTTGGTTTGTTTCCAGATGCAAATAAAGTGTTTGCTTGTGTATGGGCATAGCCTGAATAATCAGTGAGTTGACTGGGATTCAAAGAATTTTATTAGTGACATTTCCAGCATCAAGTACAATGGCCTTGGCAGGTGAGTTGACTTATTTCTGTAAATTGAAAAATTTAGACTCGGAGAAGCAAGTGACAATTATATCCTTTCTGTAAGTTATAAAAGTAAATCTGAGCTACATAAATATTTATAAAATAAATGAAAATGACTGTTGATATTACTGTACCATTTCCATCTCAAATTGTTCCAGAGAGTTTGTAATGCAAGGATTTAAAACAGTTTTCTCCCAGAGCTGGTTCTTGTGCTTTTTGGTGGTAGAGATCCCTTTCCTCTTTCCATCCTCTCTCTATCTTAAATACCACCCCTCAGACCCCTCCAAGAAAATTAGGGTTGAGGTGGCTTTTCATTTTGATCCTTCCAGTGGCTATATCAGCTCCTTTTTTCACCTGTTGCCAGAGTGCTTTTGTTTGTGTGTGTTTTCTTGGACCAGCAGCCTTTTCCTCTGAAGTGAGCTCTGCTGAGTGAGATTTATGGCAGCTTGTCCATTCCTTATGTATCAGTGTTACTCTGTGAGCTCCCAGCATCTCTGTCAGAGGAGGAACAGCTTCTCAGAGCAAGCCCACAGTATTATCTTTGAACATATGTTCTCTATTAAGTGAGATGAGGAAGTCACTTAGTTTTCCTTCCATGTGGAGGTTAAAATGGAGGGCTTGTCTAAAAACAGATTGTGCTAAATTGGGGGGTTATTTGAACAGTATGTCAACATTATTAACTTGAAAATATATCCTAAATTGATAGGTTTCCTTCAATTACCTCATCTTGAAAGCTGTTCTCGGAAAACAAGCAAGCAGTTCAAAAGTGATTTAATCTGCCTGAAAATGAGAAAGTCAGATGAGAGCATACAACACTTCTGTTATAAAGAGTGCTAGATAAACTATGTCATGTCTTTTGCCCATTTGACTTCTTCCTATTCAGAAGTAACAACAAATTTAATAAATGGTAGGTATCCAGGTTCTAGGGTTAACCTGCAGATGTGCTTGTCCAAAACTTTGGGCACAGACAACACACTGGGTAGCGGAGGGAACAGCTTTTAGCTCTGCCCATTTTGCTCCAGGACATGTGACTGGGATCCTGGATCTCACATTGTCACCTGGCAGAGGTGCAAGGTGGCAGTGTGGATGCTTCATATGTGAAATGCATTACACAAGTATCTGTAAGACTTCCTTGCTCTTAGACATTATTTGGAGGATTTTAATGAGGTTGAATATGCCAAGAAAGCCTACTTTCTTTAGCATTGCACATAATCATAGACATTTCAGCAGCATTCACTCAGCACTACTTATATATGTGCCACCCTTTCAGACTCAAGAGCTAAAATTAGGGGCCTTCTAGATTACCCTATTGCAAAGGAGAATCCGGGAATTTCCAGGGAAACTGAGCTGCTTTAGCACAGTTAATGAGAAACATGTGCCAAGCCTGACTTTCTTCAACACAGCACATAAACTGAGACAGTTTCACCATTTGGAGCTTTAAGACTCTTTCAGTAAATAACCCATTTTAAGAATCCCCTTGTTCATAAAACAAAGGGAGAGCTCTGCTGTTGAGTTCTGGTGTGGACATGAGTCCAGCTGGAAGGAAATAGCTCCTTTATTGACCCATTCTGGTCAACAAGTGATGCCACAGTAGGAATTGATGATCTTCCTGACCTAGTTCACCATTTCAGCTCTTGATAGAGTGTGAAAGAAATATGACATTTTTACATCTTCCAAACTACTCATTTCACCCTCTCCAGTGACCATACCCAGAAATATCAGCAGCCAGAACTGGTGCTTTGTGACAAAGTGAATGTAGGATGTCACAGTTCCAGGCAAGTGTTGGCTGTCTGGTGAAGGAACAATGCAAATGTACCAGTCCTTGTCCTTTTACTTCAAAAAAACAAAAATAGCAGGTTTTGACCTACATGAATATTGTGGTCTGAGCAGCTTCTGCAGAGGTTGAATAATTAGTTTTCTGTTAAATATTATATCTGGTTTATTATTGAATCAGCACCCTATTGTTAAAAAGACAGCTTTATTGTTGTACAAATTAATAGAGTGTAGCAGTGAATCTAGCTGAGATTTCTAAGCATTTAGGCAAAGAAATCTAGTGATGGTGCATCATGTAATCCTGGTTTGTCATGTGAGGCACAGACACCTCAAGTGGAAGAGACTGCAGAGTGTTTCCCTCATAATTTGTTACTGTGCAGAGCACACAGTGTGAATAACCCTCTTAACTGCAGCTGAAGGATGTGGTGGTTCTGAGGTGTAAAACTGTGATTGACACTGGGGATAGTGGTTTGAATAGATAGGAATTTGGGACACTATTATAAAACATGGCAATTTTTTATTTTTATTTTTGGGGCAGTAATAGTTTGGTCAGTGAAAGACTTGCCCTGGGCTCATCTAATATCATTGACAGTGTATCTGGCCTGATAATGTACAGAACACATCTAGGGTGCTTAAACTGCTGAATAGGGACTGTTAAGAGATGATAATTGGATGAACAAAAGGAATTTCTTCAAAATGCCTCTGGATTTTTGTGGTACTGCATTCAACAGAAATGAATAAGCTTAGAAATCCTGAGAACCTGTGATCCAAATGTGAATGGAGAAGAATTCACTGAAGTCAGAACATCTTCTTTACTTGAAACTGCTTTGGGATCTAGAAGGGGCAGAATTTGGACTTGAATTAGCAGTTAAACAACATGTGACATGTCACAGACCATTTTCCTGCTTACCAGGGTGTTGCATTTCCAGTAGAAAGCCTAAACCCAGCCAGTTGTACTCACATCTCCTCCCCATATGCACAGTACATGGGAATATCTTTTCATCTTGCCAATTATTTTCCACACTTGGGGTTGGGCTACTCATCTTCAGCACCTCCTCGTTAGCCTGTGTGATTCACCAGTTTGCATTGTCCTGTTTGATGTGGCAGTTTGTCATTAAATATCCCAGGGACTGTCCCTTGGTCCCAGCCCAGCAGCCTCCCCTCTATGCCCAAATTGAAGCTGAGCAGGCACAGCCTCCTTCGCTCTCAAGTGGGAAGGAACTGGGTGGCATCAACCTTTTCTTGTTTGTTCTGTCATTGCCTTGTAGTAGGGATGTCTCCCTCAAATGTTGCCACTCTGTATCCAGTGATTCTGTCTTTGCTAAAAGGATACAGCAAAACTGAGATGGATTCAACTGCTGTGTTTACTTATTTTCTGCTCTTAGGATTTATTGTTGGTAGCTTCATGCTATGGAACACATGAAAATAAAGGCAGATTTGTATCTCAAAGAGCTTATTATGCTCCTTCTGTAGAAATGATTCATTGGGAAGTCCTTTTGGTGTCTGCCTTTCTCTGTGTTTTGGAGGTTGGTACATAAATTTAAATGCAGAAATGTAAAAAAAAAAAATTACCACTGCAAGCAAGACTGAAACTATGGAAGTCTTTGTAACTTTACGTGCCTATAGCTGTGATGAATGTAAACTTATTTTTTGCAAAATGAAGGCTCATCTTATGGCAAATGCTGTATTATGCCTTTATAAAAAACATTTATGCATGTGTTTGCTTCCCTAGCAGCCGGGCTGTAGCTAAAGACCACCTGATTAAAAATCCTGCAATTCCCAGAATTGGGATAAATCATAGAGCATTGTTTATGTGACTCCTTGTGTTTCCTGCCATGTATCCTCACATGCAGATGTTTTTAATCATTTATTGCTAATAGTGAGTATGTCTTAGAGTTTTCTAGACTTTTTTTTGGCATTTGGTATGTTTAAACTTTGCCAATGTAGAATGGGGATGATTATGTACCTTGAGAGAAATGAAACATCCTTGGGATAATTTTTGGTTTGTTTTCTCTGCTTATGCAATAGCCTTTTGCTGTTGTAGAAAAAGGCAGAAACCTTTCACTGGATAAAATTTGTGCCTTGTGTTTCTGTATTAATAATGCAAGCAGAAGATACATGCCAGGTTGTTGGGTTTGTGTGACAAAGCCCTAAAAAAGACCTGTGGAAAGCTCCTGGAAGCTTCCTCGGTGTCCAACAGCCACGATGGACCTGAGGCTGAGCCCATGGGTGCCTCTGGGATAACAGGTTTAAGGAAGGGAGAAAGAAACTCTGTGGAACAGCAACTGCAGCTGGACAGAGGAGGAGGAGAAATGTGGGAGAGGAGCAGCTCTGCAGACACCAGGGTCAGTGCAGAAGGAGGGGCAGGAGGTGCTGCAGGTGTCAGAGCTGAGGTTCCCCCTTCACGTCATATGAGGGGTAGCAGCACTGACAGTGTGGGACAGCTGTTTGCTCAAGAACCAAGACAAAAGCCAAGTGATTTAGCTATAACTCCATACCTCAAGTCCTTTGTGCATTGAAAAGTGTTCCTTATCAAGACCTTCAAAGGCCAAAGGCACAGGCAGTCAGATTTCTCAATAAATGACTATAAGGTACAGTAGTGGTGAATGGATGAATATCTAACTGCATGTGGTCTGAGTCATTTCAAGAGCTGGTTGAGAAGATCTTTTTGAATAAGTAATAGATGAAGGATAAAGAAGATAATTTTGAAAGACTATATGAAATTCTGATTTTTCTCCCTCCTCCTCTTATTTGGAAAATAACTGTAGGCAATGGTAAGAAGTCCTAGCTGAAAAGCTTGATTTAAGAGAGGATTTTCAGAATTGATTCCCTTCAGAACAGGAAGCTAACTAAAAAACTTTTAACTGCTCTTACAGGAGAGGGAAAGGCCAATGCCCAATTAGTGTTTTGCTTCAGTGGTTGCTCATATCAGCAAGAACAAAAATCATTTTTCTTCAGGGTAATGGAAAGTAAAAATGAATGCTCAACACTCCTGAAAATGTCCCAGACCCTTTTTGCTTTCTTTCTTCTCTCCTAAGTAGTCTTCTGGGAAAAAAAGACTCAATTTTGTGTAACAGTTTTATTTTTCTTTATCTTTTGACACAAAATGGCATTGTTGGGGTGTGTGTGTGGGGTGGTTGGTGTTCAATTTTGTTTTCCCTACCACCATCCAAGTCTAGTAGGAACAGTTTCTGACTTTGGCCAAGAACTTCACAGCTGCTGCTCTTCTTCCTGGTGTGTTCAAAGTAAGTTCTGAAGACTTTTAATGTCATACAATTAAAAAAGGCCCCTAAATGCTAGAGAATGTATCCAAACCTTCTCTCTTACCTATCAGTCTGAATGGATGAATGAATGTTTATGCTCCATGTTGAAATTAATCTTAAAGCTCTAAAAAAGGCACAATTAAAAAGCTATTTGTTTAAATTCCTGACTTCCAAATAGGTAGTTGAGTGTTTTATAAACAAGGTTTTATTATGAAACAGCCAAACTGTCCTTGTGAGCTGTTTCTGGCATCCTTGAGAATTTAATTGTAAATTGTGAGCTTTCTTTTCTCTTAAGCTTGAAATAGAAACAAAAAATTATATGGGTAAACCAACAGCACATCTAGGATGGATCCAGAGAGATTAGCAGGCTCAGAGTTAATGGTCTGCAGTTCTTCCAAATAAATAGTACTCCAAATGTAGACCACTTTTAAAAAGCACAATCTGATTTTGGTAACTGCTGGAGCACTGTGTGTAGCAGGAAAGGTTGTATTGTGCTGAGGGATGAGAATTTAGGATTCTCCTGGATTTTGATGTTTTCAAAGCTACTCAATTGCCTTCATTAGTGCTTTCCTTTTCCAATTGCTTCTGCAGCAGCAGGAACGTACCAGAGACTCTCTTGTTTTTGCTGGTGCCAGTAGTAACCTGAATCTGTCCTCACTCACTAAGGTGCTTTATTGTTGCAGTTTGTGTGTTTTAATAAAAATCCCTTATAGTAAGCAATAAACTATCTAAGCTTCTGACTTATTTTCTTGTCAGTGCCTTCCTGGGCACAGGGGGGAGGTTGAGGAAGGGTTTAAGTGTACCTGCAGTCATGCAGCAGCAGCATAGAAAATGCTGCCAGCTGCAACAGATGTGCCTTACACCTGCTAAGCCCTTGCTAGCAAGCTGGCCTGGCACCCTCTGGTTGAGTAGCAGGCAGGAGTGAAGATCACACTCTCATTTCAGGTTTAGACAATCTCAGTTTTTATGGATGATGTTTATTCAGTGAATGTCCTGATCAAACTGAGCATCCTGTTGTCTTTGCAGAGCAAAAGTCTCCGGTATCCAGACTTGTGACAAGAAAGACAAAAACCATTATCACTGTAAATGCTTCACATGTTCTGCATTTGGAAAATCTGTGGATTCTATATGTACTCCTTCATACATCTGTACATAAATGTTCAGCTCTCTTTTCCCAAAAGAGTATGGGGAGAATTGTTCTGCTCCATAACATTTTTCTTCTTAGGCTTCAGAGTGTTTGAAAATTAGGGGTAAAAGTCAAATAGGAAACACCACATAAAACTGTAGAAGTGTCATCAGTAAATCACTTACTTGCTGCTAGGGCAGAGGAAAATGGATGAGATTAAATATCGATAGAACTGAGAGAATGACATGGAAAGGTGGAGGGAAGCACTTGCATGTGAAACGACCAGACTGAATATCTTTAGCTCATCTCATTTTTGAAAAAAACATCTGTCATACACTTTCATACTTATGACATCTTCTATCATTCAAACTGTTCTTAATTCCTCACTGTGAAAGGGAAGTTTCCTATTAGCTGGAGTGGATTTAATTAATGCCTCTCTTTGGTGAGAGCAGCCTGAGGTGTGCTGCAAAAACAGAGCAGCCCCATCCGGTTCAGCAGACCTACCGTGTGACCAGCTGCCAGGAGTTGGACCAGGGAGTCAAAGGGAAGGGCTTGTAATCAATTTAGAAAAGCCGATAGCTGGGCAGGGAGAGAAGTGTTTCATTTTCAATTTCTACATGGTGATTTGAAGGACACAGAGATGATTCACGTGAAGGGAATTGATTTTCCCCCCCTCTTCTAAACCTAAGTGAGCTGAGTTTAAAACTGTTGAAGGATTTTCTGTGAGATGTTCACGCAGCTCTGGTGGTGACAGTATCTTGGCTTCAGTTCTGAATTTTGTTCTAAATTTAGGATTCCTCTTTGCCTATCTCTTGGAAATGTAGTTGTTCCCTTCCCTGCTTGGTATCAATAACAGTCTGCCTCCCTTTTAGCATTACTCCTGAACTCAATAGTTGCACAGTGTGTGAATCTCTTTATATCTTCTGTGACTATCACCATGTTATGGACATGGATTATTTTTGCTTTCACAGAAGCAATTTACAGTAGATGAATCCTTGTTGACACTTCTGGGCAGGCAGAGAAAAGTTGTATCACAACAGTCTCAGTTCTGAATCAAAGAAATGTTGTCTTTACCACTTCCTACCACATTTCAGAAACTGTTTTGTTCGAGTTATCCATGTTTCCTATATTTTTTTGGCCAAAAGTAAACAAAAATCAAATGGGAGCCTGTCAGGAAGTCATGTCTGAAGGACAGATTGTTACTATTTTTTAATTTCTCTATTCATTTGGTCTCTTATTAATATGTTGCTACAGATTTATATGTAGCTGCATTAGCACCACCAGCATTCCTGTTGTGTGAAGTGGCTTGTCTGCCTTCAAAAATTATGAAGAGACAGCAGGCAGAAAGACAATAGATCAGCCAGAGTGTCTGCAGATGTTTTTAATCTGATCCTGTTATTTATACAGTGTCATAGGTATGCATGTTGTTTTATAGATATATAAAACCATGAGAGTTTCCTGTCCTGAGGAGCTTACAGCATACAAGATTGTAAATGAAATCCTGCAGGATTTCTGGTCATCCTGTTCAGTGCCCAGTGTGTGTAGCTTATAGCAAATGCAGTATGGAACATCCCACTTCTCACTGGCTGCATGTGTAAGGGCAGGAAACACATGAGAGAGCTGGGAATGGATCTTCAGGGTCTCTAACAGAGAATTCAATGTATGAACAGAGTTAGGCTTGGGCCGCTTTTATCCAGTTAGTTGCTGTGGAGGACTCAAAAACACTCCCAGTGTTTGTTTCAGCTGAGTGTGTGTCTTCATGTGGAGCACTGCAGGGTGAACTTGAGAACTGTGGAGAGGAGAGACAGCTGAATAATTTCCTTGCTAATTAAATGAGATGACCATTTCAGAAGCCTATTCATAAGTGGGTTTTAAGGTCACAAAGTTATAAAGCAATTAAGTACTTTTTACTAGCATTTTACAGCTACTGGTCTGGTAGAATTCACACCTTCAGAATGTCTGATGGAGATTTGTGCACTTTGCACTTCAGACTTCCTTCATTGGGCCATGAAAAGTTGACTAGAAAATTTGACTGTGAAATTTATTCTTCCTTTAATATAAGTTCTGTGTTAGAAGTGCAACCTGAGAAATTATTTTAGGGCCTCTACTACATGGAAAGCAAAACCTTGGCTCTTGATAGATAAGGATATTTTTTCTAGTCCTGAATTCTGACCCTAGGATGGGGCAGTATTGACCTCATTACCTTGTTTCAGACACAACACGCATTTTTCCACACTACCTGGGAGTGATTTATGTTCTTCAGAATGTCTCCATGTGATACAGACCTTGCATTATATTTCAGTTATTTTTTGATTTGTGGAAGTCATAAAAATAATTTTCCTATATAAATATTTCTCCTGCCCACCTTCTCCCATGATATTCCTAATTTTCAAGATTTGAAAACAACTGTAAGACAGAGGTAAATGGGAAAAATTCTGGAAGGGGGAAGCTCAGAAAAGAGTTAAGTGGGGGTTTTCCTTGCTATAAAATTACTGGGCAGAAGCCAGGTGCACGAGAGCTAGAGAAGAACAATTGCAGAAGTTGTTTCTCTGTGTGTCGTAGTCTGGAGGAGGAAAAATGAGTGGAGCTAAAACAGGGCACGACTCCAGGGAGGGAGCCTTTTATGACAGCTTCATGGGAGAGTGGAAACTAGGAGAAAAGATGGCCAGAACAATGTGCATGAAACATGTTTGTTTTACTTAGCTCAGGTTGCTTCTTCAAAAATTTATGCTAAGTTAATTAGCACTTGCAAAATGCTGCTGGAAGTTGCTGAACTGCTTCCTGTCTTTGGGCTAGTTCATTTAGAATTAGCCAGTTCCAGGCTGAGATTGCCAAGTTTCTAACCCTGACTGAAAAAACCCAACTGAGTTTGGGGTCATACCCACCCACCTCAGTGCCTCCCCTCTGAAACTCAGAGCATTTCTGATATTCCTCATTTCTCACTGCAGCAGGCACAGGGGTACTCACAGAGGGGAAAAGGCTCCCACACAAACCCCACAGGGTAACGTGGCCTCCTGAGGGCGGGGGAGAACAGGGCTGGGAAGAGAACAGGACACAAGAGTGTGGAATCCTGGGGAGCATGGAAAAGGTGACCAAGGATCAGGTGAGGACACTTTCTCACAGCCCAAGGACTGCAGGAGCCTCAAGTGATGCTGGGGCAGTGGCAGGCAGCTCCAGGATGATGATGCTTATTGCCATGTGGGAGTACAAATATTTCAGGTAGGCTTGGGCTCAGAAATGCTGGGGCAGATGAAAGCTCATGAGGGTGTTGTGAAGGCAAAAATGCCCTCTCTGTTGGAGAAGGTGCCTGAAAAAACCGAGCGATGTGTTGGTGTAGCATCGCTTTGTGCTCACCCTCTTCCCAGATATATCTTATATTTGCTACTGGCTGTTGTCACAGAGAGTCTGGCTCGGTGTAGCCCTTCACATAGCACAGCAGGTCACAGGCAGTAAATATAGTATGAAATAATCACTTTGGGACAATGCAGATTTGCTTTTGGGTTCTCTTACAGGGTGTAAATACTTTGGATTCTATTTGAATGCAGTTGAATAGCAAAGTGGATTTGCCTTTTAGAGCTTTCCTTCTTTTAAGCTGAAAGAGTAATTGCTAAAATCTAAGGCTATTCAAGCAAAATTTCATTGCTGAAAAGAAGGTTATGCATGCAAATCTGCATGGTACACATGTTTGATTTGATGTCTGAGTAAGTTTCAAATATGTATCCAAATGTTAAGATGCTGGCAGAGATTCAAGCAGCCTAATATCAAACTTCAGCTGTTGCTTCAACACACTGGATATGTATTTTGCCTAATTTATGTTTATTTCTAACAGTGGCAAGCTGTGTTGCCCTAACTGTAGTTTCAGAAAAAGCTGTAGTGTTTTGTTTTTTTCCTTCTGTTTTCTTGTTGTTCCAGAAAAAAATTACTGTGAAGGTTCTGGTCTCCTTAGGAAGTTAAATTTCTTTTATAAATCTTTTTCTTTGGCTTCAGATTTATAAGCTTTGAGCATAAAATAGGGCCATTGAGTATGTGCACCTCTGGACCTGATTTTTGTGTTGATATAGGCAGTTTACCATACACTGACTATATACATGACTGTGCCCATGTTGATATTTTAAGATAGGGCTCAGACAAACATTACTCGTGCAAATGTGTAAATCATGATGGTCACACCACATAACTTTATTCCCTTCATTTCAGGGGTTCCCTTTTGCTTTAGTGGAGAGAAACGTTCCTGTAGGAATCCTGTGAAGCATCTCTGAGATGAGATTGAAATGGGACTCTCCTCTCAGACATGTCTCATTTTACTATGTGTGTATAAGAACTTCTGCAGCAATATCACAAAATCCTTCTTTCCTTTTAAAAATAAAATTCCAAATCCCATTGAGTAGGAAACTAGGTAGTAATTGAAGGCTTTTAGTGAAAATCCTAGCATTGTATAACTAAATTGTACAGCACTGTAGCAGATTACAGTTCTGCACCATTGTTCAGCTAACATTTGCATGAAGTGCACAGAATTGGAAATGTGTCTAAAGTAAGAGGTTCTTCTTTTTCTTAATGGGAAGAGAAGAGGAAAATGTCCTAAAATATTTCTTATCAGGTAATCTTAAATCATCTGAATCTGAAATTAAAATCTGTCCTGGTTCTGTCCAGGGAGTACTAAATTGGAGAATACCATTCCTAAACCATAACAAAATCCCACAAGCCAATGGGAAGGAAGAGAGATTATGAAATATACAGAACAAAATCTGAAGCACTAGGAAATCAGAACAGTGAAAATTGGATGTCTCTGTGGTGTATACATCTTGGCAAGTTTGTTTCCATTCCTGGAACTGCAGAGAATGCCTTGACTGAAGACAATGATTAAGAGAAATGTAGCTTCAGAAGGCCTGTGGTTCACCATCTCCCTCAGGAAAGCTTGGTATCAGTAGACAAAAAAGATATTTCAATTGTATTTTGGAATATTAACATATTAATATTATTATATTATTATATTATTATATTGGAATATTAATATATTAATAATATAATAACAGACATTCTGTTCTGTGATACACTGTGTGAAATCATGGTATCATGATAATCTGGGCTGCTGTTTAGTCTGCACTCTGCTGAAGACCTCTTTCTGTGTGAGAGAGAATTCAAAACCAGTAGCTCCTACAATTTTGTGCATTTAAACAAAATGAGCAATGCTTGAGTTGTGGTTCATTGCTGTAAAGTAAGGGAAAAGATACAGAATGAATCCCTGGAAACCCAGGGTTATCAAAATATCATTGTGTTAAATATTTCCATCTATGATCTTAAAGCCCAAGCCATTAGCAGCCATAGGAATTTCAGGTAGATACTCCAGAGTAATGTATGTTCTTTAGTTGTTTGCCTTTAAATGACCAAATTGAGGAGCATGAAGGGTTCCAAAATCAGGAACTCATAAATCTGTTACATAGGACAAGTCATGGGTCAGATCCATGTGTGCTCTGAGGGTGATCCACCGGTGATCTGAGGAATGGAGTGTAAAATCCAGTACATCTGTGAGAGCTGGGTTTTTGGGGGGCAGGAGAGTGGGAAAAGTGAAGAAGCAATGACAGAGAACCCCTGTGAAATGTGTGTCATTAAATACATGTATCACAGTATCAAGGTGCAGTGGGCACAGCTTCATTTGAGTAGGATTTGATACAGGAATGGCATTGGGGCTTGTGGCAGGTACACATAGACTTCTTCCTCCCATATGTTTTCCAGGTGCTTTTTAGAGTCAGTAGACTGTAGATGTTTCCTGCAGATCAATTAAAATTTTTGCATTTTTTTCCTCATTATGTCTAGTCAGGATGATGCTGTGGTGCCTTCTACCTGCAGCTGCTTAGCCTGGCACAAAGGAAATGCAATAGTAGTGTGCAGAAAAAGAGAAGAAATCATTTAATCAATTTACTGGGTAAATGCTGTCTGCCATTAGTTGAAACAATTACTACAACAATTAAATGTCCACATGTCCATGGCTAATGTAGAGTCTTGTTTGTCTTTCCAGTTCTCCTCTTTGGGATTCCAAAATTTATGCTGGGAATTGTCAATTAATATCTTTCTAGTAAGCGTGCCAATTACAATTGTTATTTCAAGAGAGAATGTCATAGCTATACACTGTTGATTCTCCTGTCCCAAAGGATGTCCCAAAGGGAACATGAAGTTACAGGTGCACATCCATGAGTGGAGAACAAACACTTAAGGATGTTAATGTCAGTAAAATGAAAGGAAGGCTTGAGGAAGCTGTCAGACATGGCATTCATGTTGCTTATTGAGGTAACATTGTTTCCCAAAATCTTCACAAAACCTTCGATATTATTCAGTCTGTCTGCTAGCACAAACAGGGCTATAGGCTTAAGTGCTAGGAAGTTAAAAAGTGACCAGATGACCTTAAACTGTCGTCAGCATTTGTGTTCTTTTCACAGATTTTGATAAATTGTACTTCTGAACTTTGCCTACAAGTATTGTACTCTTCAGGTGTACTACAGAGGAATGCTTCCTCCTTGTCAAATCTGGCAGGGTGGGTTTAACCCATGGCCTAATTCTAGGATAAACTTTCTCAAAAATCCACAAAGGAAAAGCCACAAAGAGTGGACTTCTTCTACAGCTGTAATTAAGTAGCAAATCACAGGAAAACCTTTCTGGTGTTTGATAAAAGAAGTGATGTTTAGCAGACTGATTTTTACTGCTGTTTGTTAATAATACTATGTTCAATTTTTAGCCCAACAAAGCTGGATGAGAGACTGTAGTGCAAATTTGAGTTGAGTATTACTTGAATCATCAAAGCTGTTCTAAAACCAAATGAAGCTCAACAAATGGCTTTGTCCTGCTTGTATATGGAGCAGGGAGGAGTGAGAGAAAACCTATCCACCTAATTAAGAATTTGTTGTTGTTCTCTTGCACAACTGTACATCAGGATGAAAAGCTTTTAATTCATTTGCTAAACTGTCCTCTCAGTTCTGGGGGAAAATGAGCTGCATGCAGTTCCCTAAAGCAGTATGTAGCAGGAATTATTTACCCCAAGAATAACTCTGTATTCTGCACACTTACAGAACTCCCAGTGAGGGTATTGCTGCTTATGGAATCACACTGCCTTTGGTGCAGCAACACATGGGGTTTTCTCTTTTTTAAACTTAGTTACAAAACAAAAAAATACCACAACCACATGAGCAGACCAGCAGGTCCATAGATCATACAACAAATGTTTAGATCAGATTTGTTTCCAACCTGCTCTGGTCAGACTTGTTGCTGTCTCAGCCCTTTGAGCCCTGCACTGAGCATCAAATAAGGCTGTGGTGGTTTAGGAATGGTATTTTCCAATTTAGTGCTCCCACTGAAACTCTCCTAACCACAGCCCCTCACTCACTCCCTGTCTCTCTCCTCCTGAGATGGAATGGAGAGGAGAATTGGAGGCAGGAAAAGCAAAGGTCACTGGCTGAGATAAGAACAATTTCCTGAAAACAGTAATGAAATAAGAAACAAACTGCAGCAGCAACAATTTTAATAACAAAGTGTACAAGATGAGCAAATGATTCACATGTGAGTGCTCACCACAGCTTCTCTGATTGCCAAAACTGGAACAGTTTGGTTGACAAGAAGATACTTTGGCTGTTGTAGATGTTCATTTCCATTTTTTAAACATTTCACATTAGTTTAATGTTACCAACATCAGTATTGAAATAACAGACCAAGGGAGAAATGACTGTGATGTAATTATAATGGTTTTGCATACATTTGCCCACTCAGATCTCCTCAGATCTGAGACATCTGGCAGAAGATAACCTGAAGGGGACATCTCTGTCACCTTACATGACAATTTTTTTTCATAAACTTTTATGTTGTGATTTGTGGGTGGTTTTGAAAATGTTTTCATAAGAGGAGTTTGTTCATCTCAAGTGATGAATTCTGCCTCTGTCTTCAAAGCACAGATAAACGCTGAGGAATAAAAGGAAGTTAGATTAAATCAGAGGATTGGATCATCTACTCAGGTATGTAAGTTAGTTGAACTGCCTTCATAAAAACTGTGAGAGCAGTTCTCAATCAAGTCACTGCAGCAGCAGCAGAGCAGACAGGCCCTGGTTTCTCACAGTATGCCTGAGCAGCTGGAGGTTTGGTGTCTGGGAAGATGTGGGGTCCAGCTGATGCCTTTTTGCAGACAGGATGATTTCGGCCCTGTTGCTGTGTGGGCATTTTTGTCTGTCTAGTAAGGCTGGAACCAAAGTTACACCTTTCTCTCTGTTGAAGTGTTGAGACTCTTCTCAACTTCACTATCTAATACCATAATGCTTGATGAAAATCACTGTCTTTGAGGAAATTAGTTTATTAATTCAGAAATTGCTGGTGAGAGAGAGAGAGATAAGGATCATTTCTTTGGGAAGCCTTGATACTAAATGTTTAAAGATAATGAAGATCAGAGATAACTATTTTTAGTGCAATCTTACAGAAGAATTCTGGTTTTGTTCACTCCTTTATAATATAGGGAAGCTCAAGATGATTAAGTGTGTTTTGGGCTTGTTTGGATTTTTTGTTTGTACTTGTTCTTTTTGTTATTTTTTTCTTTTGTTCCAGGTTTTGGTTCTGTGGGGTTTTTTTTGTTTTTTTGTTTTTTGTTTTTTGTTTGTTTGTTTTTTTGTTTGTTTTTGTTTTTTAATTGTAGATCACCTTTAATATACATAGTTTTGCCTACACTGCAAGCTATAACATCCATCAGGATATGGTTGTGAGGTGAAAATTGTGTGCTTTGATTCTTTAAATGATGTGTTTAAAAAATGACTGGACATGGCACTTANGGATCATCTTTAAAATACATAGCTTTGCATACACTGGAAGCTAACATCCATCATGATATGTTTGTGATGTGAAAATTGTGTTTCTTTTCCTAAGGTAAAGGAAAACGGCTTTTTTTTTTTTTCTAAGTGTGACACAGGCATTTGTCCTTGCCTGTTGCTTTGGAGAGCTTCTTCCTTACTTGTCTTGAGCATTTTCCACTTTTTTAGTAAATACTCAAGGAATTTTAATTGAACTGTGCTACTGAATCAATCCCAAATCACACACAAAAAAACCCCATCTTTAACTCTAAGCCCTTCTAAATGCTTCCCAAAGCATGTAGCTCTGAATTAAAATCAGTGCAAGGAAATGTACAATAGGGAGAGGGAAAGCCAGGGAAATAACACCTCTCAATTTATGTAAAGTAAATTAATTAGTGTAATATGTAAGATAAGAAGGAAAGGCAAGTTCTTCCCTTTGACACTGGAACCTCAGGATAGAAACATCCTAAGGAGGAACTTGGTCTCAATTCATGCTGATAATTAATGCTCAAATTTTGCTTTTCCTTAGAAACTTATCTCCCCCTGTCTTGCATTAATCTTTTGCTGAAATTTTTCTTCAATAGAATTTTTAAGAATAAAGAGGGAATAGAAAACATTTCCTTTTATTTAGTTATAGTGTATCCGAAATAGCAACAATTATGCTACAGAAAACTCAATCTCAGTAATATGAATAACTGAATAAAGGCATTCTTAACACTGCTGAACTTAATTGTCATGTAAGAGCCTAATATTAGGCAGTTCCAATTTCTCCATCCAGCAAAAAGGATATATATGCAGCTTTATGTGGGAAGAGAATATAGAAACAGCCTAATTTATCCTGCAGTGGGAAAACCTGACTAGAAGTTGATTATGTCAGTCAATGCTAATGTTTCTGTTTCTGAAGACTAACTGTGAGCAAAAAATGATAGTGCAGAACCTTACTTGAAATCCAGTTTCTCTTTGTTCCCCCTTCATTTGTAGAAAGGGACGCTGTGCTGGGGACCTGTACTAAGTTTTCTTCAGCAGTTGGATGCAGTGATTCCCACTAGATGGAGAGGCAACAGGCTGCAGGATATTTCATCTATACATGATTCAGAGGATTAGATCTGTTCTTCTTGGTGGCATGTGACTTATAGGGAGCACTCCTGTGAAATCCTCTTTACCGTTGCTGGAGAGTGGCTTGAGCTGCTGCTTCCAGCCAATCCCATCTCCTGGCTCTTAGCTCTCCACTTTCATATCTAAACCCAAATTTTCCCAGTTTCTCTTAAGTGGTGAGTGCCCCCAAGAAACAAGTTTTTCTCAGTAAGATTTCCAGTGATAATTTGTAGTGACTTGTCTTGACTGAAAGGAGTTGAGGGAAGTAACAGTCGTACCATTTACTCACTATTTCAAATATTAGCAGGGGAATTTTAAGGATGGCGTGCACTGGATCAGTACTTTAGGCAGGTCTAAGCCATTAATATCATTCCTTGGTCTCCAGATCTATCAGTTTATGTCTTTGCAGAAAATTGACTCTGACTTTTTTGATAGACAGTTAGCAAATATGCAAATCTGTGAAATTACACATTACAGATGACTGCAGATGGCTTTTTAGGTGTCTTTTAATCCAAGAGTTATATATTGAAACAAAGTTGATGTCCCTGCCATTGCTTATCATCAGGAATAGTCTGCAAATGACATTGTAAAATACTTTTACATTACAAAACCTCATGTGCCAGCTTTCATATTTTTTACTTGGTATCAGAAAGTATTTCTTTTGTTGCCATGTTTTCTACAGACTTTCCATGTTGGCATAACCCTGTTAATCCCATGACACAGATGTGAGCATCTTGGATCAATACAAACTGTATATTTTTTTCTTTTTTTCATAACAAGCTATGCAAAATGAAAACCAGAAGACTGAAAATAAAAGCAGCAGGGAGCTGCTGACAGACAAATAAAAGAAAGCATTTTTAGGTTGTACCAAAAGAGGCCAAAACCTGGTGTGCAATCACAAGCAATCATCTGAATATTTTCCACACTAAAGAAGGAGCTTGCTCTAAAATATTACAGACTCATTCCTTACAATTAAAAGAAAATAATTTACTTTCACCCTTAGATATTTTTGTCTTGGTTACCAGTCATGTTTTAATGTAATTGGTAGAACCCTCAGTCTTGTCAACTTTCAAAACCTTTTAATACTGTAGAAAAGCAGCTGACTATTTCTGGAAATAGGTAACTGAGTATTTGACCTATATTATCTTTACTGTACTCTTTTCATTAAAAAAAGCTGATTTTCATTTAGTTGCTGAGGAATTCCAGATGTAGAGCTTTAACATGGTGAATGTGTTTAAAGAAAGAATATCTAAGTTCAGTGTTTGGTTCTTTTCTTCCAGCTCCCAAAACAGACAAGACTTTCTTGCAGATCCTCATATAATTGTTTTTCAAACATGCATTGACTACTTTCCACAAATAAGAACTGCTGAGTAAATTCTTCATTGGAACTACTTTTTCTTAAAGGAATGAAAAATGGAGAATTTCTCCCTAGGGAATACAAAACAGAGGTTTTCATTTTAAGCAAAACTCCTAGTCTTGAGTATAATCATGGGAAAAAGAAAATTTGTCAAACTCACTTATCTGAAGCTGCCCATTGTGACAACTGTTTTTCCTCAGTCTTGGAATATGTGTAAAGCAAACCAATGCCATGGAATATTGTTCAGGTTGTAGAGTTTGAAGCTGTCACAGGCTTGAGTGGCACCTTAAGAACACAAAGAACAGCAGGGATCTCCTCTTAGGCTTTTTATTTCCCCCACATCACCTGCTGCTAACACCATCAAGTTCATTCCAGAGTAAATTGTTGTGGAAGAGGCAATCTTCTGCCCATTTTTAACAGGATCCCAGAAGGCTCAGGCTGTTTTGGCAACAAAAATAATCCAGATGTGGGTGAGATGGCTCAAGAATAAGGTGGTTAGATGTCTATGCTGCGAGTTTGGAAGCATTTGCAATAGCAAATGGGAAGAAAATGAGAGCTGAAATCCTCCTTTAAAAATGATGTGTGATTTTAAACTTTCTTTCAGATATGTTTGAGTTGAGTCTCATATTTCCCAACAGATATGGGGATCTTCTGGCATATTTATATATGGATTTGCAGTTCTGGTTTTGTGTTACCACTGGAGACGGGGTTGCTGCAAACAGCGTTGGCAGAGAACTGGGATGTTAAATGGAGAAAAAAAATTCTCCTTTTCAGAAATTTAACTAAGATGAAGTAAAGCTGAGCAACTCTAATGAAGAGAACTTGTGAGAAGACTTGTAGAATTTTTATATTTCTTGGAATGGTGCTAACAGGGAGCCTCTTAGACTGTTCTAGAGCTTTCTCTGGCTTCTGTGCAACTCATGGTTACTAAAACTTTATTAAAGGAGTTATTTGAAAATAGTTCTGATTTAAGGAACAGACAAAGCTCAGACCTTTTAAAAAACATTTAATATTTGACAAGCCATGTTGAGTGTATGCCTTATTTGCAGATTATGACTTGTAATTTATTTTTGCCCATGGTATACAAAGTTTTTGGCAATTCCTCACCAGTCAAGTTCATCATTGCACATTGAAGTCCAGTGCCTGGTGCTGCTGCTTTGTTTTAGAAATTCTGATGCTTACTCCACAGTAAAAAAAATGAGTGTTTTGTCAGCACTGGATATGTAAAGATATCTTTGCTGGACTGTGGAAACTCAAATTTTATACAGCTTATCTCTGTCTTCTTTGGTTTGTAGTGCTGTGAAAGCCAGCATGCCTGCTGAGGGGCACACATACACTGGTCTGTATCTATCCTTTTTTCAGGGGTTATATTCAGGTATACAGGGCTGTTGTTGTCCCAGCCACACCTTTGCTCCTTTTGGGCTTACTATGAAATAATTGTAAAAATTTGGCTTATAGTTGATGTGAAATGTATTCCTCCAGGTTAATTGTTAAAAAGAATTCAGGATGAGCAATATAAAATCCAACATAATTCTGAATGAGAGTACCTACATGAGGATTTAGTGGTTTAAGTATTTTATTAGATTAATTTGGATTTCTGAGTGTACTTAGGTAATTGAGCTTTCCAACGTATGAAATAATTTCCTGCTGATTTCAGTACTGTGGAGCTTTGTAACTTGAAGATATTTATAATTTTTATTTCTTCTGCCCCTTAACCACACGACTAAGTAAATTTTGATGCTGTTGTTACTTCTCAACTCACTCCCATGTGATACCTCTTAGCCATTGTATTTTAGGGGGCCAGAGATATTAATAAACTCCAACAATTTTGGTCACCTCAAAACTTGTCTTAATGCTGCAGGTTTCTCTGAAGTTGTGTTACTTTATCAGAATGCTCTAAGTTTGCCACTGCAACAACTCAGCTGGGGTGTAAATGCTTTGACTGTACCAAAAAGTTGCTTTTATAAAATTTCTCTCTCTTCAGATGCTATTAATGGGTAGCACCTAGGACTCTTGCTGAACAGAAATGCTCCCTCATTTTTGGTTATTTTCAGTTGGTGTTGGCATGGCACATGAAAGGCTGATGAGACATGAAAAAATTAGGGGTTTTTTGTGTTTTTTACACTTTTGGCTGCCAGTGCCCAAGGTAATGATTGGTAGGTTTCTAGAGGTTCAGCCAATAGTTTGGCTGTGATTCAAGGACTTCAGCAGTGTGTTTTGGAAACACATTTCTGTAGCAGGCACGTGCTAAAAACAATCTCATTCCCAGTGCTGGGGCAGGGAAAGGAAATGAATGGCTTATTCTACATGATCTGTTACATGTAAATTCTACCGTGCTGGTTAATACACAGGACCATTCACAGAGGCATCTTTTGGCTTCTTTTCAAAAAATCAACACTGTTTCCCAAAGAATAGGGCTGGTTTGTTTATTTGTGCTCTGGATAAGCTTACGAGGGCACCAATGTACACTGCATTTCCTGACAGCCAGGGCAAGGTGTCCCCAAAGAGGCAAACAGCTGAGTTCAGGCTGTAGCTGACACAGGAGAGCCTCTGATGCGACAGCACCGTGGCTGTTAATGACAGGTTTGCTGCTATTCTTGCTGCCCTGAAGGATTTTTTTGCTGAAGGTAGGAATACAGTGCAGGCAGTGAGCATTAGAGGGCTGCTGGTTCAGATTGCTGCCTTTGCTTGTAATGCTGCTTGGCAGAGCTTGTAAGGAGATCTTTTGTATAACCTGAAGTTTGTCTCTGTCAGCTCAGCTGCAACTGCCTTGTCTCTGGCTGCAGTTCTTTATTTGGTGTATGAAGAGCTGAGATTTGAATTACTGAGAGGCAGGGGAGGGAGGGCAGGGCCTGGGGCAGGTGGGGAGAACTTCCCTGTGCTGGCAACAAGGAATTATTATCCAGGTTTAATAATGTGAAACATCAGAGGAATGGTCACTGCATCAGGCTCCAGAGGAAGGAAGAAAGGGTTGGCTTGAGACATTTTTGAGCCACCAGACATAAATTCAAAGTGCCTTTAAAACATTGACTCCAGTGCTCATTTTGTCCAGGTTTTAAAATGTGGCTGTGGAGGGGGGCGCTGGTTTGACTCACAGAAGCAAAGGTTTATCTGTAAGCAGCGCTTTTTTTTTGGTGAGCTATAATTTTCATAAACTAATCCTTGAGGGACTGCCAGTGGAGAATTTGTTCAAAAACCTCGGAGCAAAAGCTTTAAATGAATTGCAAAAAGAAGAAGCCTTTTGATGTTTAAAGAAGTTTGTCAACATGCTCTCAATGTGTCAGGATGTGTCTCTTCCCCTCACCCTGCCTCTTGTTGAATGTCCTGTTGCTTGATCTTGTGAAATAAAACTGAGCTGTGCCTAGGACTGGGAATAAACTTGGTTCTCCTTCTGGGCTAAAAGACATTTGTTTTTGTAAAGAGGTATATTCACATGAGAACAAAGAAAACCTAAAAAAAAATAAAATGTCCTATGGTAGCAGCTTTTGTGAATGAAAAGTGGTTAAAGGAATAACAAAGAACAAAGTCTTTTTGTTGAGCCTGGTGAGAAGTGCCAAAAGGAAGCTGGAGATGAATAGAGGAATATGAATAAAACTTATTTTATGTTACATTTCTGTCAAGTTAAACCACCTATGACACTGAATGCAACTTGTCAGTTTGAATGTTGTAACAGACCAAACAGCAAAGCTGCACTTGGGACAGACAATATTCTAAATGGTATTTGCAAGGACAGTCCGTTCAGCTCACAAGTTTTACACACATGCACACAGCTATCCCAGTGTGTCACTGTGGGCTTGTGCCTGAGCAACCACAAAGTTGCTTTTCATGTTCTTTTTTCCCTGTTCTGCTGGTGGTGTCACCTGAGAAAGCCTCTAGTGCTGCAGTGGCCACTGAACTGAGCCACTCCTGATCTCAGACAGGAGCCAGGTCCTGCTGCTTTTGGTGGAGGCAGCCCCTGCTCATATTAGCCCCTGGGCCCCTCTGGGCTGTGGCATCCAGGTTTGCATACACTGGTGCTTATTTCCTTCTTTTCCCTCTTTTTCCCTATAAAACTGCAGGTTCTGCTTTGCACACAACTCCTATTTTGTTGGTGTAGACCTCTCCCTTAGCCCTCTTTCTCATCTCCTGCAGCTTCTCAAAATGTCCACGAACCACGTGTTCAGGACTGTCATGGACTAAAAATCTATTGTTACCAGACTGTGAATATCTATTTATAAAAGAATTAAAGACAGTTGGATGCCCAACACATTTGAATTTCAATTGGAAATATTCAGTCTTGTTAACTGAATGTAATATTTTGCCAGATTTTCTTTAAATGACATAATGATAAAAGAACTCAACCTGTTTTCAAATGGCTGCATATTAATAGCTTTGAGCAGGTGCTCTGGAAATCAAGGGAGTCTGTGAAATTTCAGAATGCCCCCTCCTCCCATTGAAATCTTATTTCTAAAAAGTGCACATGTCTTTAGTCTGGTGTAGCAAATGTGTGAGACTATGATCTGTTTGTACTTCTGCTGTTTTGAGATTGGTATTTTTGTAAGGATTCATTTTGCATCTGTCTCAAGTGGAAATTCCACAAAAGCTTTGTCAAAAGCCCTCTAAAACATACCATTTTAGGGTCCCCAAAGTGCAAAAACAGTTAGCATAAAGCTTCCAGGAAGAAAAACACCAAACAACAAGAAAAAGCCCTAAACTCTCTGAAATGTCTTTTGTCACCTGACCTGCAATTGCTCCAAAAAGCTGGCACAGAAAATGACAAAACTGCATTTCATCTGCAGTTACAGACTGATAGATGCTCTTTGTGGCTGACAGTAGGCAGTGAGGCATAATTTTTTTTTTTTTTTTTTTCCCTATGGCTGTTTAGCACAGTAAGTAAATTTAGGTCAAACTCTGTTATTTGATCATATGCCTGGAGATGTAATACATTTTGCCTAATAGCCAGGGGAAAGAGTCATTTAACCATGTAACTGCTTCATTTCTTTAAGTGGCTGATTTGATAGATGAGGAAAACAAGAGATCCTCCAAAGGGGGGTTCTTGGCCTGCCCTCTGTGCCCAGTGGACACCAGTGGGGTCTGTGAGCATGGAGATGTTTGTCACCTTGAGGGAAGGGTTTCACATCATACCTGACACAGTGACATCATGCAGTGCATTGCATCACGTGGCTATTACAAATTATTTGCCTCTCTCTTCTCCTGACACAAGATTTCTCAAGTAAGGTACAAAGACAGAGCATTTAGTTAAAAGAAGAGCAAACAGTTTGCTTTACCTTTAGTTTCAGAAGAGCAGGGGCTGCTTGTGTATTTTTCACCCTTCTTGATTCTTAAAACGGAATTCAGCACTTTATTGCACAGCTAAAACAGCAGGTGGATTTAAAATGAAGGGACAGCTGTAAGGATGAGCTGCTGTATAAGCAGATTATAAAATATTCAGTTTGTAGAGGTGGAACTTATCTACCCTCAGTAAGGAACTCTCTGCTGGTTGTTATTTGACAAGTTCAGCCATCATCTCCTGAAGATAAGTGTTGGTATTGCCATTGTAGCTCTGATTAATTCCACATTGGCCTCTTTATCATCATGGTTTTGTCTCTTTGGAAAGGTTTAGTTTATAAAGGAAATATATTTTGCTGGTCTACTTTAATCATTATAAACCGCCTGTACTTGTAGTTTAGCTCTGTCAACTGAGCATTTCCAATTATTCAGTACATCATGTTCTTCAATGACACAGTTCCTTTTCAGCTTGGTGATGACCCAGGAGAGAGAATCTGCATTTATATCTGAACTGAAAACCACCAGAATTACTGCTAAATTGCATACTTTTATATTCAGATTTAACTGAAAAAAGACTTTCCACTGCAATTTTTAATTTAAATGTGGCAGAAAAGGCTGCACAACTAGCTTTGCAAATTGTTGTAGACAGCTGTTGAGGCAGAACAAGAGTTTTGCTGTTGTACCCCACCTTTTATACCAGGCTCTCTGATGAGCCACCTTGAGGGAAGGTCTTTATTATACCTTCACCTGGGATGAAAGTTTGTGGCAATTACCTTTTATTATTTTCTTTCTTTAGAGCATAGTATGTGCAGGATTTTGTCAAGTACATACCAGCAAATAAGCATATTTAAAATAATTAGTCCCAAGGACTGGAAAAAAAAAAATTAATGTGTACAATTCGGCTTGCAAAAATCTTTGTTTTCAAACTCGAAATTTATTTCACTGTTAATCATATTCCTTTTTCTCTGCACTTTCACCTCACACAAGGTCTTAATGCTGTTGCATTAAAGTCTTATTTTATGCTTCTTTTTTTGGTAACTCATGAAGGTGTCATGATCCCAGTGTTAATTTGCCCATGGCTCCAAATTGTGTGTTGGACTGCCTGTTTTATCTTCCTGCCTGGTCAAATCCAATTTTTCTCCCTCTCTCTCCCTCTCTCTCCCTCTCTCTCCCTCTCTCTCCCTCATGTCCATCTCTGTTTCTGCTTCACTTTGGGAATAGTTTTACACACAGGCTTCTCTGGAGAGTCTTCTCCCTCAGTTTTCCTATTATTAACATCCAAATCACTGCTCTTGGAAGTGAGAATGGAGCCAATTTTATGATCTCTCACCAGAGTCCTCTTAGTCTTCTCTCAGCTGGGGAGAACAAATGGGCCTTTTAGTGTGCCCTAAAAGTCAATAAACTGGAACCAGTTTGTAGGGGGTGGGGGGCAAAGTCCCCAAACTTGGGGGGTGAGAGCAGAGAGGGCACATCTGCCCTAAGTGGCATTCCTGCCCTAGTGCTCAGCTGCTCATGGTTTGGTACAAAGAAATTGTTGTTTGGTTTGGCTTTTGTAGATGCATCCTTTTCCCAAATACTTTTAAAGGCAAATTTCCGAAATACTTTAATAATTTAATTGGCAAAAATAAGTGTCTTAAACACCATGGCCAGAAGAAGTTGATATAAGTATCAAAAATGTATTTGAAAAGAAATGGGATGTTGATTCTGCCTCACTTTGTAGGCAATTTTTGAAGTTCACCTGCAAGGGAGAAACTGTACTGAGAGCTGCAGGATGGAATCTCTGCCAGTCCAATGGCAGAGAAAAACACTGATTATGTTGTAGCTGTCACCATATTTCTGGTTTGGGCAGAAATCCATTGGCTTCTTCTTTTCTTATTGTAGATGCAAGTTTAAAATTCAATACAACATCACATTTTTTCCCCCGTTTTGTAATTTATTAAGTTTCTGTGTAAAAAGTTGTGAGGGTTAAAGAGAAAAGGAAATAAATGCGCAAAAATTTATTGCATGGATGTTACTGGAAGAAAAAAGGAATGGCTTTTGGAAGGAGTGTGAAAGTAAAACAATATTCCTATATATCCTTAAAGGAGATAAAAGGGAAAGGCAGTACAGTAGCTTAACAATAAAGACCATGTCTAAAGCAAATGTGTTTACTCTTAGCAGCTGAGATTGATTAGGCAGGAGTAAATGACTGTTGCTTTGCAAGCAAGCAGTGCTAAGGACACTCCTCTGCTTCAGAATGGCACAAGTGCAGTTCTGCAGTGAGATTTCCTCTGGGCTCCAGGAGTTACCAGGTCAGGCCTGAGGATGCTGCTGAGAGCAAGGCAGGGCAGGGCAGGCTTGGCTCAGGCAAAAAGATGTCAAGTGAGTTTGGAAAACAAGGCTGCTCCACTCTGTGTCTGCCAATGGCACCACAAGGGCTCTGCCAAACTTCTGGGGTGCATCATTTTGAGGTGAGGTGTGTTTGGGTTTTGTTTTCCTTTTGAAAGAGAATTTCCTTCCATGCTTGCTTCCTAATAATGTTGGAAATGATAAGTTTACAAGCTCTGGGGTTTAAGAGCTCTTCCATTTCCTTTAAGTGTAACAGAGGTGTTACACCTCTACCACATACACAGAAGGTATTTGCATCATGTTATGTGAACATAAAGCTTTAGATGTCTCTTGAGAGCAAAGATAAAAGGCCTTAGTTTAATCACCCATTTTTATACCAAAGTACATCTGAAATGAGGTATCCATTTCCTTCTACCCAGCGTCTGTATTTTCTCCAGAAAATTCTTTAGGAATTACAAGTTCTCAAGTACTGGGGTTTGCCTTTGCAGAAAGGAAGGATTTCCACAGAGGAACCCCCATTTCTTCCAGCAGCAATAATGTGTTTCCAGGCTTTGCCTACCTGTGATAGATGAACCACAACTGTGAAATCCCAGGGGAGGAGGCTGCTGCTGGGGGGCATTTAAGGACAGGGTTCACTGGACTCATTTGTTCATGGCTGACTATCTGGTTTGTTTAGTGATAAGACTAAGACTCTCTGTAGACTAGAAACTGTCTCTACTAGTGAATAAACAAAAGAAACTCATTTCTGGCAGTCAAGACAGAGCCATAATGTTCCAGATGGCTCACAGTATTTGAAATAACTCTAATATTAAATAGATACAGCGTTTCAAAAACTACAAGTGCCTTGTAGGGCTTTTTGTTCCCTTATCTCTTCTTTTTATTTTTTTTAAATTTCCAGTTTTGAGATTATTTGACAGAGACCATTGCTAGGGAAAAAAATCGTAAAAATATGTGGCATTTGACACCCAAAGTTTATGAGGCTGCAGAATAAACCAGACCTTGTGGTAGTCTCATCACTGGAAGAAACAACACAGTTCTGATGTTTGTAAATGATACAGACTTGCCTTTGTGTGTGTATGCTTCTCTTACAGTCCCATAACTTTTCCTGTGTGTTCTGAACATTTTTTTCAGAAGGAGTTTAGCAGAAATGCAGCATCTTAAAATAAAATCTGCATTTTGCCCAATAGTCTTCCTAAGTATGAACTGCAAATCTGAATTTTCCCTTGAACAGTTATTCAACAAGAAAGACAAACAATTAGGAACATGATGCAAATGACTGGGCAAGTTACAATAATACAGTAGTAAAGTCCCAAGCAGTGCTGGAAGCAAAGTATTTCCAAAGAAATGTATAGAACCCAAATTAAATGTGGGTAAGCAAATGGGAGAGTGCAGGTGGGCCAAAAGGTTAATTTGATTGATTCTTTAATTTTCCCTCAGATTCCTGGGACTCTCTTAGATCAATGGAGTAGGTGTATTATTTAAAGTGAGCTGTTGGGAAAAGGTTTTAGAACTACAGTCAGTCTCTCCTTGGCTTGTAACAGAACTTGGAAAACACTGGTTTGAATCTAATTATAGCAAGAAGTCGATTCTATCAAAAATTAACTTACTGAATTGGAGTGAACATGAGTCTAAAATCTGGACAAATAACCAGGCAAGGCTCACTTAGCAAATTTGTCTTGTACTGTGCTGGTTATGTAAATTCCATTAGACCCCCATGTGATGATGAGATGGGGATAGCAGGCCACAGTGAGTTGTAGCTGATTGCATGAATCCCATGATTTATTGACATGAAAAGTAGGAATGACTACAGCTTAGTGAACAGCAGTTAAAAATCTCCCCGTGGGACCAGCAGCAGTAGGAACTGACCTCGGTGCAGTTACTGTATCTCAAGGACACTGAAATTTATGGGAGCTTTTCAGCTTTATTAAGAGAATGATTTTTGTGTGTGTGTGAGTCCTTATTAGCTGCTGAATTGCAACTTGCTTTTTCATCTTCCAGAGGCTCCTAAATCCACAAGAATATCAGTAGCACTTTGCAATTAAAGGTTTTCTCAGGTGTGCCGTGCACAAGAGCTATAGCCAATAATGCAGTTTTGGGAAGATTTGTACTTGGCAAGTAAATTCTATGGGGATGGTCCTCCTTTGCTCCTTTTGCAGAACCCTGTGCCCTTGAAAAGCTTTGGAGCATTTCTGTATGCATAGGTGGTGTGACTATGTCACAAATATTGCACATGACCCTTCCTAGTTCAACATCAAAAAACTGAGAATGTGCCTTAGACTTCACAGTCCTTAGGATTTACAGTGATTTTCATTTTTTATACTGAAACGTCAAGATTTTCTTTTCCACAAAAGTTAAAATAGTCTTAATTTGTACCTACAATATGTACATCACAGGCAATGATTTTACAGGTTTACTTGCACTGCCTAATACATTCTCTCCAACCCTGACTCCAAGAACAAAGTGAAAAACAAACTTGTCCCAACCCCCTCTCCCAAACAATTGCAGGCATTTTTTTTTTTTAATTCTGAAAGCATGGGAACTCTAAGCAATGGATACTCTATTTATGCAATGACTGGTACAAAGGGAGTGTAATCCTTAATTTTAGGCTTTAGCTATTTTCAATAGAAACCACAATCTTTATATCAGATTCTGTGTCTATTTAATCCTTAGACTATGAGGTTAAACAAACCTTTAGACACCTGTGGTGATTCAGAGGAGGGAAGTTTCCTGGCAAGGCAATGGGTGTAGTTTGTTTAGTGGTGGATAAAAGCATTTGTAAATGTCAGATACTGGGTTCTCCAGATCTAAGTACAAGAAAATAATTATCTGTCTGCAAGAAATAGCAAAAGAGAGAAAATACCTGGCCAAGATTTAGAACAGTAATGGGAAGACTAAAACTGAGTATACATTAGCAGCTGGATTTTAAATATGAGTATGGTTTTAAAGTGAATTGTTCCAATTTACTGCATATATGTTCAGTTCTCTAGGGGATCTAGAAACAACTAGATTCCTCTGGGAGGGATCTGACCTGGAGATTCAGGTCCAAATATACCCCAGTGCTGGGGTTTGTTGGGCTCTATCCTTCAGTTTGGGGTTTGCCACCATGAGGGTTTCTTGGAGGACTAAATACAGAAGGGTCAGGATGAGGATCTCAAATGCTGATGCCTATCACTGGATCCTGGAGAAAACTTTCTCATTCATCTGCACCTATTCAGAATTGAAATCCTTTCCCATCTTTCTCTCTCTGTCCTCCCTTGCTGCATTCCTATTTCTCTTTGGGTATGGCTTTCAGACTGTTGTGTGTTGACTTCAGCCAGCAGCTGAGCACCCACCCAGCAGCTCACTTGGTTCCTCCCTCAGTAGGATGAGGGAGAGATTAGGAAGACCAAAAGCAAAAAAACAATCATGGAACAAGATCAAGACAGTCTCACAAGTTAACTCCATCCCAGACAGACCCAGTACAGGAGTCCAGAGTCACTGGGGGTCTGTAGCACATCCCATGGTATAAATGGGCACCAAATGCTGCAAAGGATCCTCTCTCTTCCTTGTGTCTCACTGCATTCATTAGTGAGGTTAATGTGGTCCTGGAGTATTTGTGAGGGGACAGAGGGTGCTTGGAGGGACCCTCAGTTTAAGTTGTGAAGCCCTGAAGGATAACTGCCCTTCAGAAAGTGTGAACAGGTTTGTGAAGATGCTTTGGCCTTGGGCCAGGCTGTGATCCAAAGTGACCCTCCCAAACCAGGTACGAAGGAGATAGGAGGTGTTTCAGCACCAACTTCAAAGGGCTGCTGAACAGCTCCCTTTAGGCTGAGAAATGGTGAGAAATAACTTAAAAGCCAAAATGCTGTCCCTCAGTCTTGAGCCATTCAATCTTCCTCCTCCAACTTGTTTTGTTTTGTTTTTGAAAAGAGTATCACCCTATTTCTGCATCTAAATACTCAGAAACTGATCTGTTATGACTTGTGAAAATTGCTCCAGTTTTAATTGAAAATCTCCAGCCCTCATCATGACTGTTCTCTTAATAAAGCAGCTGCACAGATGTTGGGATCCCATTTATATTTACAGACTTAACTGGAGGGTTTCCATTCTCAGGTTTGGTGTGGCAAGTGTTGCTGAAGTGTATTACATCCATCCTGAATATTCTGATTCAGAATTGGCCAATGGCTGTGCTTCTCTAAGTTGTGGTCGTGTCAATGTTTTTAAAGCAACAGGATTTGAGCAGAGTCATTACTTGCATGGAAAATGCCCTTGGAATAACCAAAAGTGTTCAAGGAAAGTTGTCTGGATTGCTAGACAGTGATTTCTCCTTGCCAATCAGTACTGCATCCGTGGTGTAGATGGGAGGAGATCTCCAAGCTCGTATCTTTTAAATGTCAGACTTTTTTAATCTGGATGTGGTAATGCAATACCACAGTGACATTTACCACCAGCAGGGAGTGTTAGTCTGGGCATCCTGGCCCTCTCCAGCAGGCAGGAGGTGAACTTGGACAAGTTGTCTCTTCAGGATGTGACAGTGACAACACACTCTGATACTTGTAGCGCTCATCTTTGCTAGGATAACACGAGCAAGCAGAAGCTTTTATAGCTATTGTTTGTTCTGTAACCACATAAGCAAATTTAAACCAAAAATCCAGAGCTGACAAAATATTTAAAGTTAGAAACAATGCCAGTAAATCCAACTGTCTTTCCATGTGGCACTGAAGCTTCTCAGACAGCTCTGTGGGAGTGTGTCTGTCTCACCCTGCTGGGTTTGGAGGTGTGTGTGGCACAGGGGGGATGTTTGCAGCTGAGAGGAAGAAAAGGGGTAGGGCTGCTGTGTTGGCAGCCTTCAGAAATAAAACTGGGTATGGCAGAGGGTCCAGAGCTGTGCAGAGAAATCCAGGTAGAACCAGTAACTCTCCAAAACAACTAAAATTGGGTATGGCAGGGGATCCAGAGCTGTGTAGAGAAATCCAGGTAGAACCAGTAACTCTCCAAAACCTGAAGGAAGGACATACATCTCCATGGCTGAAACGGAGCTATCTGGAGAGATGCTTAAGAGAAACTTAACCTGTTTTAAAGAGAACTGACTTCCAAGAAAACCAAATTAATTTGAGCCATATGCTCAAATTCCTCAGAATTCCTGGATATAATGATATAGCAAGACTGTTCCATATTTCTCCTCTGTCTAAATATCAAGGATAAGTTATTAACAAATGACCCTGCATCTGTGACTTTGATTTTTGCACATGCTTGCTGTACCTTGAAATGCAGGATTTTGCACACCTAATATTGCACACCTTCTTCAACATTTTGCTCCAGGAAGCACAGCAGAAGTGGACAAGCTCCAAATAACACAACCTGTAACCCACATACCAAAGCTTCACATGCACAAAGCTCTTTGGCCAGTATGTAAACATCCATAGGAGTCAATGACTCTTAATATACCCAGTTATTTAAACTGATTGGTATAAAAGCAAGTTGGTATCAGATTCACAGGTATTGATACTAATCAGTTGATATTAATGTCTACTGATGACTGCCATAACAATAGGTATCTCTGTCAAAAGGTATCATATTGATAGGTATCAATTCTTATCTAAATCACTGTATCAATACTTACTTATCAGTAGGTATAAAAATTATAAATAATAACTGTTCTTGCTTTTGAAAGGTGTCAATATCAATAGGTACAGATGCCTACTGATATCAAAACCAGCATCAGAATCAATAGGTAACTATTACTATAGGTAACAGATAATTATTGAAAGGAGTAGCTCTTTAAATTGATAGATTTTCATGCCTATCAATGTCTATTGATGCCTGTTGGTTTCAAAATCATTACAGAAATTGATAGGTTTTAATTCCTATCTTTTGATACCTATTGATATCAGTAAGTATCGATGCCTAATAAAAGAAAATCAACACTGAAATTGATAGCTATGGGTGCCTACCAATATTGAGATTACTTATGACAGACATTTATATTAAAGGCATTGATTCCTTTAAATGGACACCTTAATCTTTGAATGCCTGTTGATATGAAAATTCATATTGAAATAGGTTTTGATGCATTCTAATATTGAAATTTGCTTTCAAAATTAGGAGGTACTGATAACTTTACTTATCAATGCACTAAGATATTGAAAATAGCATTAGAAAATAAAATAATTGATGCCTATTGGTATTAAAAGGTAATGATGTGTATAAATATCAATATCACAATTTTTGAAATCAATAGGCATCAATGGGTAGGGATGCCTATTGGTATCAAAATAGGTATCAAAATTTATAGTATTAATATCCTTAATATGCCCAGGTCCATGGGCCTAGGTTCAGTTAGAGAAGATGAGATGGCAGTGGCTCAGTATGTCAGAATTCCTGTTTAATTGCACTGATTGGTTATATCCTTTAAGTTTAGTGAAGATAAATGTGGAATGGTCAGACTAACTGGGAGATGTCATGTGGTTAGATGTAATGATGAATGAATTACAACTTGGGGAACTCCTTTATGCTTTAGTGATGGTGCACTCCTGGAATGAAAAGCAGAATCTGTTTCTCGTTCTTCTTGAGACAATCTAGACCTGTATACAGATATGAAGTTCACATAGTCCTCAGCATCTGCATTTATTTCTGTATTTGAAAATATCTGTGTCCTACTACTGCAGACAACTCCCTTTCTTTCAAAAAAATGTCCTAGAAATGCAACTTTTTATTCCAGCTTTTTCTACCACTGTCCCATTTAAATTTCCCTAGAGTGCTTTAATTCGGAATGGACATTTTGGCTTTTTTTCTCTTCCTAAATGGTTACTCCACAGTTAGCAGGCTTTATAATATTCCTGAAAAGCTACTAGGTTATTAAATCAAGGAGAGCTTTTAAGGATAGAATCCTCATGGAAAAATGCTGTTTCTCTATCCTTTTCTTCCATGGTTTTCTGAAATTGTTTCTCCTCGGGTATCTCTGCTGATCACCACGGGGTGCCCGTGTGTTCATGTGCCAGCTCTGAGAGGGATGTCCTGTGACAGGGATCTCCTCATCCTCCTGCCCTGCCTCTGCTTGGTTTGTGCTCTCAAACTGGCTTGGACAGCACAAACTGAGCTCCTCTTAGATAAACTAAACCCAAAGGCAGCTACAGGACCATGGTTTCGTAGTGCTAAAGGTCACTCAGTGCAGGGCAGAGCCACTATAAAGCATTTTTTCTCCCCTCCAGTAACATCTGGAAGCATCAGGTTTGAATTTACAGCTACACCTGTTTTACTGTTCAGAAAGAATAGCCTCAATTGTGCTGTATTCTCATCCACTTTAAAGACAAATATTTAAGGTATGGTGTGAGTTGTAAAAATAGGCTTAAATAGTTGCATTTTGGTGCTGTTATGCAACAGAATAACATTTCTTACTGAAAAATGCAGGTCATCAGTACAGTACTTTGGTGCCTTAGTCTTTAAAGCATCTGTTTAATCCTGGTTTTTTTCAAGTGTATGTGACAGAATTTTAGTAGGGAATTCTGTTGGTGGTTCCCAGAGTGAAATAGAATTCAGTTCTTCCACAGATACTCTCTGGTGAATTAAAAGAGCAGTAGGTCTTATTTTCACCACTAAAATAACCTCAAGGGATTCTTATCTGTATGGAAGGAACACATTTCTAAAGTGCAGGAGGACTGTTTTTTAATTCTGATGACTTTAATGGAACTGTACTTGCAGACCTGAATTTCACTCACTGGCATCATAGAACCCCAGAGAGTTTTCCCAGAGAAAATCCTTCCAGTTTTGGGGCTGTTTGTGAGGTTTTTTTCTTCTAAACAGCAAGAATATGGACAGCATGACACTTCCACAGCTCAAACCATGGCATGAATGCTTTCAAAAACTGTGCCATTGTGGTTTTCCTCTGAATGTTTGTTACTAACCAAAAAACCCAAAATTGATTCCTGCTGTTTTCTGTCTGCTTCTGCAGATGGCTTTTACAAGGAGGTAATCCTAAAGTATAAATAAACATCAGTATTAACTGATAAATTAGCAAACCCAATTTACTTTGGGAATTCTCTTTAATTCTTACCAAGTGTACAATAATTAGAAAAATACACTCTGAGAAATGGCAGCTTTATGGTGCAAAGGATAAGGTCACTTCAGAATTACTTCTATGAACAGTTCCACAAGTCCAATGTGATTTATGGCAGAAGCAGTGGTCAAACCAAAACCCTCACCATCCTGCCAGGTGAACAGGTAATGGCTCAGCTGGCAGGTGAAAAGATATTTTGAAAAGTGTTATCTGCTTTGACCATGTAGATTATAAAGGCTTTGATGAGTAATACCATGAGAAGAAATCTGAATTTACAGGTCTTTTGCCAGCTGCATTTGGGATGGTGAAAAGCACATTGAGAAGTGAGGAAAAGCTGATGCTTGGTGTGCCCTCTGTTTCAAACAGCAGCTCTGTAGAATAGGGATAATTGTGTGCTCAAAGGACTTTAATCTTAGTCTTTTAGACTCTTTAGAGGATCAGGTTGGTGTGCACATGAATGTATTTAGAATTTAAGAGACTTTTAAAAGCTAAATCTGAAAACTGCTTGTGGTTGCTAAAATAGAGATTTACGAGTGGTATGTTGCACACAGAGTTAAGGATCAGTTTGCTTCAGTAACCATGAGCTCCCTGGAAAAAAAAAAAAAGAGCTGGAAACTGGAGTGTCCTGAGGCACAGATGTAGAAAACAGCCTGTTTTGGGGAAAGTTAGAATTGGTTGATTTGGAACAGCAATTGGGCTATGATAAATTGCATTAAAGAGTGACTGATAGAGAGCTGGTGAGTGCCCTGGACATGCACCAAAGGTGCCAAAGAGAGAGAGAATTCTTGAGCCTGTTCCACCCAAGCAAGCCTAGACTGCCTGGACTGTGATGCTTTTGAGTGGCAAACAGAGTCCAAGTGCCAGGGAAGTTGCTGGGAGGAACAGCTGCCAGGAATGGAAACAAAATAAAGGATATCCAAGAGGAACAGGAGAAGAGGAAATAAGTATTAAAATGGAAGAAAAGGCTCAAGACAGGCTCTTCTCAATTAACAGAAGAATTTAGAAAGAGAAACCTTGTATTGACTGCAGTAGAGTAATCTTTAAGGGAATATATAGGCTGTTTTGGCAGACAGAGCTAGCCTGGGATTTCTGGTGAAAAGATAGTTTGAAAAGTGTTACCTGCTTTGACTATACAGATTATAAATATTTTGGTGAAATACTGTTATGCTTTAATTACCTGCTTCCTAGGAAAAGATGGCTCATCAGATTTTGGGTTTAAGTTTGTGCACTTTCTAGAAAAACTTTACAGCCATCTGCTGCTTTGAAATAAGAAACCAAAAGTTTTGCAGATTGTTTTCTTGGATGTTTGGAATTTTGTATATCTTACAAGCAACTTTCTCCTGAAAATGTTATTATGCTCTGTATCAATGGAATTCTTTGCTGCCTTTGCTGTTTATTAGAGGACTTTCTGTTCATTCAAGAAAGGTTTACTGTAATTTTGGCATAAATTTGGACCTTGAAGTAAAACAACTATAAGTGTCTGGAAGATATGGAGTGAGAGAGTTCTTTTAGTTGTGTAGGATTTGTTTGATTGATTTGACCTTTAATTCAAAGTACAAATGCTGGTATCAATAAGTGTAGAAGGGCTTTGACCTTGTATCATGGAGCATATTTAGATTTCACAGAGTACTCCAAGAAGATTCTAATAATTATTTCTTGTCATTATGGTTTTTGGACAGCTTAGAAATAACGACATGGCTCTTGATATGATGATAAACTGAGAGCAATCTTTATTCTTCTACATTGTCTTTATAGAGTACTTCAGCACAATTCATATTATTGGTTTTCAGAGCCTACACCTTTTGTAAACATTTCACTTCCCAAGATTTGTTTTGGCTTCCTCCTTAAGATTTTCCCAGGCCCCTTTCTCAGGCCTGTGTGAAGGTAAAATGTGAATGGTTTCACACAGACTCTGCTGCTGCCCGATGCCCAAATTCAGACCAGTTGTCAGCATCCATAATGTCTCAAAACTGAGGTAAAAAGAAAGATGGATAGAGGCATTTTATGTCTGCTTTCTTTCAGAAATGCTACTGTAACAGTAGAACAGAAGAATTAGTCATTCCTAGGTCTCGCACTTAGAACATCAAAGAATAAGTAATAATAATAATAATAATCATCTCTCTATCAAATGTGGCAGTCAGCAGTTCTTCCACAGATAAATAAAAGGAAAAAAATTTTAGGAAATGGGGACATTCCTAACTCTGGATCACACATTCTGCACACCCACTAAGGGACATGTTGTGGTTTACAATTTACCACCAAATAGCTGTGGGATTGCCCTTGCATATGTTTCCTTCTGATTTGGGTACATTTTGGGTTGATTTGTTGGTTGCTTTTTTCCTGAATGTGGAGATAGAAAACATGTCCTGTGCTCCTCAAGTGTCCTGTGCTCTGATAGTACGGGCAAAAAGAATGCCAATAATATTTTTTTTCAAACTCTAAATAGAGCTCCACAAGTATCAGAAATTATTTTTGGAAGATGATTTTGAATCACCATGAAAAATCAGTACCTTTTAAAATTAACAAAAATGTGTGTACCTTTTAAATAAATGGCTGTGGTGACATTTCACTCACTGCTTCTGCTGTCTGTGTGCACACAATAGGCACAACATGTTCAAGGGCTGAACATGTGTTCATCCCTGCACATGTTTATAAAGTTTTTCTCTTGGAGTTCTTTCACTAATTTCAATGCAATAGAAGCCTCTTTTGATTTCTGCTGTACTAGTGAGATTCCTGCTTTCATCCTTTTATGATTGTCTTTGCCACTAAAAGAAAACTGTGAGTGCTTCTGAATGCAAAAGCAGCAAATTGCTGGTGACACAGCCACTGGTTGCCCTGGGAGTACTTGCTGCATCCTTCAGTTTAATTTGCTTAATATATGTAATGAATTAGGCAACTGCAAAATGATAGAAATGTATTTGTGGATTCAGCCTCTGTAAATTAGTGATAAACAATTTGATACTGCAGGACGTTAGTGCTTTCTCTGCGGGACTAATGATGTCTAATGCCTCGGCAGTCATTTGTGGAGCTCATCATGTTTACCTATTAAAATGAAGTCATTACATTTTGCTGCAGAAATCTTAGAATGCTTTTGGTGCTACCTGCTGGGAATTTGGCTGGGAATTTCTGATCATGAACAGCCCCTGAATCCAGGTGGGCAGGATCTTGTCCACTAAAATAAGTATTTTCCACCAAGGCAAGAAGAGGTCTCCTAAAGGGTGGAGACCATTTAAAACCCTTGGTCTGCATAGCTGGAAGTGTCTGCTTGTCTGCAGAGAGCTTTTAGTGCAGCAGGTGCTGTGCCCACATTGTGTGCAGCTCCTGAGCCTGCCTGCACAAATGATAAATCTTTTGTACATGAAAAGATGTAGAAAAAAATTTGGAGGCTCAACAGAAAGAATTTTTCAATATTAAGCTCAAGACTAAGCCTTCCTAATGTCCTGTACAGCATTCTTGTTTTTCTTGCCTCTGACTATTTTGGGGAAAGTGATAATTTAGCTGTGGTCCAGGCACATGGTTATGAATGTCATCTGTACTCAAGAGATAAGTGACGTAACCTTAGTGCAAAGAAAAAAAAATTGCAACTTCACTTGTTTGCAAAGGTGCTCTTCTTCCTTGAGAAAATTCTTGTGGGTTTTTGGCACTGTCAAGCAGCATAAGAAACTTAGGAACTTAATCATAGAATCAGCAGGGCTGGAAAAGACATTTAAGATCATCAAGTCCAGTCAGGATGGCAATTAGATGGGACCCTGCTGGGATGAGTCTTTTGAGTCTTTGGGAGTGTCTTTGTCCCTTGTCCCTTAACTTGCTCCACTTGCCAAATCTGTTAGAAAATTGATTGTTTGTTTATTTTTGTGAGCTGTGGCCTAAAAATACAGGAGATCTTCCTGTATATGAAATTAAATTATTTCTCAATAGTGAACTGTAAGATCAGCATAGTAGAATAATTAATAGAGATTAGAGTACAAAAAAGTTAAGATATTTTAGCTGGTGTCGTATGCATGTAGTATGTAAAGAAAAGTGTTGTTTTTCACAGGGTTGAAAATGTCTATTTTTCTGCTGTGAAGTGTGAACAGGGTTAGGATCAGCAAACATCTGTTTAAGTAGGATTTCATTTGATGCTTATGTTGGAAATGACATACAGCTTTTAAACCCTTTGTCAACTAATTCCTCACTGGATGCTGAGGTTGAGATGATGGTTTTTTTTCAATCAGGGCACAGTGTGTTGTGTGAGATACATGAGTTTATTAAGAAATATCATACAGTTCCAATGGCAATATAGAGTTCTTTGTAATTATAAAACACAGGCTTGGGGAAAAGCCTAGCTCCACAATAGTTAGGGGCATAAACACCCATTTTTAAAGAAAAGAGACTTGCAACTCATGCTTTTGGTTTCAATGGTTGCTTACAAACTCTGAATACGTGGAAATAGTTTTTAAAATAAGACAAGTATCAGTGTCTTCTTTCCTTAGCTGGGCTTGGAGACACCCAGGCTTTGAGATACTTGGAAAAAAAAAAAAAACAACATGTGTGAATGGAGTAGCAAAGGATTTTGTGTGTATGTTGTACCTTGATTTTCTGAACTGATATTTTTTTCATGGAAAAAAATTTAGAACTCAGGATATTAGAGGATCTTTGGCAATTTTAAGGGGCGTTAAAACATTTAACCAGCTAATGTTAATTGTATTCTGAAGGACAACAGCTTAGTTGGTCAGTGAGGCTCCTTCACTGGGGCCTCATGTAAGTCATTTTCAATACTTATTCATTCCCTTCACCTGAACTGCCAGATCCCACAACCAGTGATTGTGGGCTCTGTTTACTTTGCCCAAGGTGAGGAACCTTTTTGCTATCCCTCATTTCCTTCACTGAAGTCAAATTCCTGCCCACAAGTGATCTAGGATCTCTAAACCTTGTGTCAGGCACTACTGAGTGCACCGTGCTCACAACATTTTATTAAGGAAGGTGTGAAGGATGCTTAATTGATTCCTTTAAAAAGAGACACCCCAAAGAACCCACGGGAGCAGCTCTTGCAGAAGATAAACTTGTAAAGGAGAGACAAATTGAGGCTCTTGGCTCCACTGCCAGCATGCTGGGAGAGGAGAGCTCCCTTTGCTGTCCCTGTGCAGCCCGTCAGTCAATATGTGCTTTATTACACATTATTGATCCAAATCACCAGTGCCAGCACACTTTGTACTCTGCATGGCACTGCCTGCTCTGGGCTGGCACTCCTGCAGCTCTCCTGAGCTTATCTTCTGTAAGCTCTGGGTGCTGTGGCCTGAGACTCGATCTTAAGGAACTGAGCCTTTCCCAGAAGGGATCTGAGCACTGTGGGCTCACCTTTAGCTCTGGCTGAGGCAGAGATGCTGCTGTGGCTGGGTGGTTTCCTGAGGAGCTGAGTGGGCTGGAACTGAGGCTTTGGCACTCATGGAAGGACTTGTGTGCCCACCATAGGATGTCCCTTTAGGGACACCAGATCACAGGCAGCTGGCACACTTACTTGTCCCAGTTCTTACTCTTCCACGTGAAGAAAGTAACCTGCCTCAGACTGTGTCAGAGACATAAATGTGAGATGGTTTAAAAGCATGTCCTGGATAAAAGACACAGAGAATATTTTCTGACTTGTGCAATTTGAGGAGCAAACATGGGTGTTTACTCTGTGCCAAAATCTGCCCACATAAGCAGATCAGACTTTTTTTTTTTTTTTTNCTTAGTAAAACAAAGTTCACAGAAAGCAGAATAATGATTTGATCTCCAATTTTTCTTCATTCTTCCTGGTATGCTTAGTTAAATATAAGTGTGGCACTCTTGTCTTTGAGCAAAGATGCTGTAACTTCTAAATAAGCAATAAACTCCTTTGTCTATTTTAAAAAAGTAACCTCAGAATTATTGATATAAACGGTATGAAATTGCTTGAGGGCTGTTTACATCCTGAGCCCTGAAAATTTACCCTGCAGCTGTTTGGGGTTCTGCCTCTGGACATCCTCATGCTCAAAAACTGTGCCCCCTCCTGTAACCCTCACTGCTCTCGTGGGGTCTGGAGCAGAAATTTGGGGTTAGACACATTCAGTGTGCAAATGCAGTGTTAAGGGTGGCCTCCCCCTCGTTCTGTGTGTGCTTCAAACAGCACTGAAGGATTAGTCTGCTGTAAAGTGTTAGGGCTGAGTCATGAATTTGAGTCTCTTTGCTTTGCCAGGGACAGTTTTTGTTTGTATCTCTTTACAATTATGTCTCAGTACCTTATTTGCAAACAAGATAACAATTCTCTCCCTGATAAGGGTACTGCAGCTTTTCTGATGTTGGGGGTTTTCCTGGGTGTGTATTTCTGATAAGCTCTTGGCAAAGTGGGAGTGTAGCAGTGAGAGCTGTGTTGGTTTGGGTCTGTGTTAATGACAGCTCAGGCCAGTTCCTGTAAGGTTATGTGCTCCATGGATATATGGCATGAACTGCCCTCTCTATCCCAATAGATCCCCCCTCTCTGTGGGGGTGAGAGATGGAGGGGGGTTAGATAAGGGCTCAGCTTTCCCCTGTTCTGTAAACATTATTTTGTGCTGAATATTCCAAACCTCTTGTTGTGAGTCCTGTTTGATACTGTCGAACCTCTGAACATAAACAGTAGTGAAATCTAAGTCCATGAGGTAGCTTTATAAAATTGATGTTGATTAAAACATCCCAAACTGGGTTTTGTGCTTATTTACACAGTGGAGCTTGTAGAAAAGCTCAGCAATCAATATTGCCACAAGAAAAAGATATTTAGTTTTTTTTTCTCAGTAATTTTTCCTACTTGTTAAACACTGAATGACTTCATTTCTAAAACATATAATTGGTAAAGCAAAATAGCTGAAATAAACAACAGTTGTCTATTTGCCTGGGATTTCCTTTATCTAGTAGTGATCACTTCTTTACACCCTTTTATTTTGTCTACTTCTGAGCTCAATCACTAATAGCTGAAGTAGGTTTCAGGACAGTTGCATCTGAAATCAGTGGATCTCTGACTATTTAAGGAGAAAATTTGCCCTTTGTTGAAATCGTGATTGCCACATCTCCTAAAAGGGATTTCAAGCATGGAAACTGAGGAGAGGGGCTTATTTATCCCTATTGAGGACAAACAGAATATCTCCTCTGCATTGTACCTTATAACTAATTGTGCTAGGTTTGCTTTTTGCTATGGAGGGTGCAGGATTTCTTGGCCCTTGTGGCAGACCTCAGTTTCACGGCCTGCAAACAGCTTTAAATTCAATGAACTGTGAGTCATTGCACTTGGAAGAAGTTTCCCAGGAGATACCACAAATAGAAATGACTCTGGTGACTCCATTGGGTACCAAAGGGAACCCAAAAGGACCATGTGGGAAGTTACTTCCAGGATTTCTGCTCTTTGTAGACGTTATCACAAACTGCTCAGAGCAATTGGAACAGCTGAACTTCCCTTTTTGAGTTAATATTTTCCTGATTCCTAAAGATACAGAGTTGCAAATTTTTTTCAAATTCATTTTGGCACTAAGTTGTTACTGAAAAAAATAATTCTGATTTTTTTTTTTTGTACTTCCATGATAAATTGATACCTCTACTCCACTTCTAGCAACCAGTTATCAGGTTGCACTCTGCAATCAGAAAATCTGCAATCAGATTCTTTTGAATTCTTCCACAAGTCTTGGCACAGCACCTTTCTTTCACTATGTGATTTCTGCATGCACAAACACAATTTAATGTTGAAGTTCATTTAGATTAGCTGTTGTAATGTTGCTTGATGAGCTGCCAGATAGGCACGTGTAGATACTTCAGCTGAGATTTGATCTGTTGCTGCTAAACTCTCACTTGCCTGAGGTTTTCATAATCCTTAGGGCATTACCTCGGCTGCTAATTACTTCTCTCATCATGTACAAAATTGTGTTATTTCCCTTAAAGGTGATGCATCATCCTCATCCAGCTTAACTTGCAGACCTGCAAATCTGTTTCCTGTTGTTCCATTGAGTTTCTTGTTTTACTGGTTTCCTGTCAGCTTCTGCTTTTCCATTACAATAATTTGGAAACACGTGATTCCAGCACCTATACTTTTAGATTTTTGAATGTACTTAATTTTGCCTATTGGGCATATGTGTCCCTGCTTCCTTTTCAGATGAATGCACAGTGTCAGCAGTTGCATACCCATGCAGTGATTGTGTCTGACTTGCAAAAACATTTTAAGATATTGATGTGCAAAATGTCATGGAGGTATACTTTGTACTGTGTTCTGCACTGCAAACCAGGCCAAAGGAGAGGATATGGTTTAATCATTAAAAACCTTGGACTGAGAGGCATTACTTCAGGTTTCTATTCTTGGTTTTAATGCTGACTTAACATGTGACTTGTGTGAGTGATATAACCTTTGCATGCCCCTGTCTACCCACAGATAAAATTAGTGTTATAATCTCTACTTCTCAAGTTTTGTCATTAAAAAGAGTACACTGGTCTGTCTGCACAGGCCTTGTCTGAAAGCTTGCTAAATATACAATTCAGCTCTGAGGATTGATTTTCATCCCTTTCCATCCTCATCCTTCACTGGCACAGCTTCTCCTTCCTGGGGTCCTGGCCCATACACCCAGTTAGTGATATCTCATGACTTCATCTCAATAAGCCAAAGGAACTATAAACCAGGAGAATGAGAGTTGTGAGCACAGGAGAAATCACATCTTTGGTGTATGGCCTATATAATATATATTAAAAAATATATATAATATGTATATATATATATATACATATAAAAGAATATATATATATATATATAAGAATATATATATATATATAAGAATAAACAAATTACTCTCACAAGCAATCCTGGTAGCTGTAAACCTCAGCTTCAGAGTCAAAGGCAATAATTTACTACCTGAGCTTAGCCTTTTTGACCTGCCTAATCCAGACACAGCAAATTTTGGTAGCTGTAGATAATGAGAAGGACAAATCAGCCAGAGCATCAATTAGTGAGGAGTTCTGTGTGTAGTTTTGTGGTCAGGTGCCACGTTGCCATAAATGATGTATTTGGGTTGGGCAAAACTTTGACAACTGTGTCCCTCTATGGCCATACAGGAGCTGTGTTGAGTAAGTTTTATTTCTGCAGGAGTTAAAAATATTGCACTTATGCAACTTGTAAGTGGTATGGATTTACATATGCATGAGTCAAAATCTTTTTTTTTCCCTTGCTTCTGTGATTAGATCAGCTAGAGACAAAATGGACCTCAAAAGGAATTGGCCCAAGTGTGCATGTGTCTTATGGCTCTGCTCTATAAAACACCTCTCACAGGAGACAGGAAAGCTCTCTGGAAAATCCCACTCTTTAAGTACAATCTAGTGTTGACAGTGTGGATTTGGATCTGTACTGTTCTTCTCCTCAAGTTTCTAATCTCCAAAATAAAAAGAGAACATGCCAGTTCCTGAAAGCTGGAGCCAAAAGAGCAAAAGAACAGTTTTGAGTTTTAAGTGATACTCTTGGGCTAAATTTAACATTGAAGAGAAACTCAGTTTTGTTAGCTCCATCTTCATGTGTGATGAGTGCATGAACTAGTGGAAAAGATTTCAATTGTAAAAGGAGTATTATCAAAATAAAAAATAAAAAAGAGGAAGGAAGATATTTTATTAGCCACTGCTACAGATTTCCACAGAAGGGTGGAAAAAGTGCTGAAAGGCCACATAGTCTTTCCTTGGATTTGTGCATGTGCTAAAAAATTACCAATCCAAGAGGAAGACATTAAGACACTAATCAAACAATAAAAAACTTACAGTTTAATGTATGAGTATATCAGATGAAACAACTTGGAGAAAGGAGCAGAAGTTCTGTGTGCTAGCACAAAGCCTAACTCTAAGCCTGATACATATTCTGAGTGTTCCTGGAATAAATGATAACACTGATAGAAAGACAAGTGAGAGAGGCACTGAGCCTTATGACATCAGTTATTATACCCAAGTGCCTGCTTGGCTGAGAGGGTAAATACTTATTAGAGACAAAGGCTGATGTCAAAACTTGTAGTGACTATTTACAGCAGAATTTGCCTGATCACCTTGATATTTAGAGCAGGTAACAGGTTACTTTCTTGTTTGACCATGGCCATACTGGTATACAACTTCATACCTGTACTGAAGCAGTAACCTTTCCTTTTTGTTTCCCAATCACTTCCAAAATTATTCTTCCAGTTCCCAGCCCTTTGATTTTTTAAAATATTTCCTTTTAAAGCACAGAAGTGTTTTATTCCAGAGAAGTCTCTGTGGGTACACTGTACTTGGAGACAAAATAGCATCTTTGTTCCTGTTGTTACCTTCTTGTAAAGACTGGGCTAGCTGCTCATGGAGCACAGAGGACTCACATCTGGGGAGTTTTTACAGTAATGGAGATAGTTGGTACTTTTTAAAAACACAGCCCATCATTCATGGTACCATGAAAACATTCATGTTATCTTAAATGTGAAAAGAATCATGTTATCTTAAATGTATGGCCTCACATGGCTTCCAAGAGAAATGTTTCCTAAAATACAAGGTGTGATATAAACTTGGCTATATATGCAAAGGAAAACTAATTACAGGAAAACAAAAATACTGCCTCCAGTCCAAGGAGCTTGAGACAGGAAAGTTTCTGTCATTCCTCTTGAGAAATTAGAGCCTGTTCACATTTAAGCTCTTCTCAGAAGCTCGTTCTGAACTTCTTGGAAAGACTTCAGGAGAGTGGAACAAATAGCATTTCTGGTGATTCTTCAGTCTTACAATGGACAATATTATTTAATTATTTAGAAGAAAAATCACCATATTAACCCAGCAGAAGTGCATACATCTGTATAATAAATGCCAGTAATCACAGTAGTTTTGCTAACTGTGATTACTTTCTGTGAACTTATGAGAAGTAGTCCCTGAGCTCCTGAGGGGCCTGCAGACCACTGAGGGGAAAAAACTCCGACCTATTCTGTTCTGTGGTTCATACCATGGCACAGCAACAGGTATATGCTGTCTAGGAAACAGAACAATTAAGTCTCTAATCACTATTGAAAATTAACACCCCTGGAAGTTCAGGGGCAAGGTGACAGGGGTGTGTCAGTAAGTTTATAATAATTATCAGGCACTGTGATGGGGTGTGTTGTGTAGATTATCATGGATGTTCCTAATTAGGCTGCTGATGTACAGAAAGCTATGCCAACAGCTATCTTTACAGGTCTGGATGCCAAGGCAAGTGCAGGAAAAAAGCAGGGAATGTGTGCCTTTTTGTATTTTCATGTAGTAGAAAACAAGAGAATCAAAGTCTGGCTCTAAAAATGTGAAGGTGCTTCAGGGTGTTCTGTGAATAAAACCACGACTGTCTGATTTTCACAGCAAAAGAATATCTCCGGGGGGGAGGATGTTTTTGTAGCAAAGTACAACTTTTTAGGATGTGCGGATTCCATGTAAGTTACTGTTTCATTATTGGCTGGGTGGGTGGGTGAGACGGCAGATAAATGACTCGGTTTGCACGGATGAGTAACGACCCAATTCCTCTGCTGAACTAAGGTGCGATTCTTTGGCAGACTGATGTTGCTGTGGAGGCTGCATTAATTTGTATTTGCATACTATGGGGATTACTTTACACAGATCGCCTTAATTCTGTGTCTCAGCTTATGGTGAATCTTCTCTGTGGTGTTTATTACCTCAGACTGTATCTACTCAGGAATTCTGCTCAAAAGGGGGAGTTTTTCACTCAGGAAGCACAGGTGTATGGCGTGAGGTAAAGCGAAAGGAAAAATAAGGAAATCTGCATTCAAACACGCTTTTTAGGTAATGGGAAGTTTAGTGTGTCATTTGGTGCCAATTTAAGATAATTTCCTCTCTTGCTAGAGAGATGTGAACTGAACCGCAGATCGTGTTGGCTCTTTCTAGTCTTTGAGAAGTATCAAAGTTAACGAGCCGGAGGGATAACGCTGGGGGCTGAGAATAGGGAGCGTGCGGTTTTATTCTTGCCCCGGCAATTATGCGCTACGCATGTGGCCACAGCGTTTAACTCCCGGTCCCCTCAGTTTCTCTGCTTGACAAATAGTGACTCATGCGTTCTGCACGGGGAGCCAGTGCAGCGCTAGAATCCCTGCTTGCGAAATCGCCTTAAATCTTTGGGAGAGAAGCGTTAATGGTTGCAGGGTAAGGCCAGCAGTGCCGCGGGCGGGATGCGGGCGCAGACACGTATCATTTCCCAGCTGCCAGCCGCACGGCGTTGCCTCCCATCCGCATTTTGCAGCCCGCCGCAGCACGGGCGGGAGGCGGCGGGAGGCGGGCGGCCGCGCTCCCCGGGGGCTCCGGCGGCCAGGGCCG
>VXBR01008108.1:162552-311130 GCA_013400215.1 Cisticola juncidis
GCGGCGGGGCCCCGGGGCTCAGCGCACCTGCCAGCAGCGCCTGCTGCCCGCCGGCTTCTCCTGCCGCTCTCTCCGGCTCCTCAGCTCCTCGCCCTATTCTGAGGAAGTTCATTAGGTTCACCCGCAGGTGAGAGCCGGGGCATCCTGAGATCTGTCAGCCCCCTCCAGTAAAACAGGTTGTGGTTGGCCCGGTATGAGCGGGCTCATGGAGCTGTGAAGGAGTATTAGAAATTCCAGGAGGATTTAGCAACACATTTTTGTTGACGTTTTAATGTCAAAGGCTGAAGATGCTTTTATGCCAGCCCCATTTTTTAGAGAAAGATTCAGCTGTTATTTGGAATAATTTCCTTTTTAAGCAGGTGCTGTCTTTTAACTAAGTCAGAAGCTGCCCACACTTGCAAACCCAAAACCTTCAGGAAAGTTATGCCAAAATATGCTTGTTATGATTCTATTTCTAGAAGTTTCTCACACTCAGTGGGATATTGTTGAAACAGCAAGGATTGTATGTTTTAGTGGCAGGATTTTCCCTTTGGCTTCAGATACCACTTGCTCCCTGCTTTTGAGCTATGTTTAATACAAATGTTTAAAATAAAATAATAATAATAAACTCCCCTTTCCTCTCACAGCTGCAGATTTCCCTTCCAGCTTCTCTGATTTCATTCCCAATTCACAGAACCTAGTAAAAAAACCAACTTCCAGTCTTTCCTCAAATGTTTTCTCCATGTGGTTGGTACTGCTGCTTCCTGCTCCTGTTTTCAGCTGGAGATGACCAAGCTGGCACCACTTCATAGGTGGAAGAGATGAACTGCAGTGGGTGCAGTTGGCTTGCATTAATTCATGGAGCCCAGTTTATGCTTTGCTCCAGATTTTGGATGGTCAGCTTCACTCACTCCCTCAGTTTGGGAATAATTTGCTCAGGTAGTAAGTTAACATTATGAGCTGGCTTGCACAGGTGCACAAATGAGCACATGGATTCCTGAGAAGTGTTGGGTTGATATGGCCAAATTGTGCTTCTCTCTTGTCTTATGAAATTTTGGATAAGTGTTCTGAATTCAGGAGAGATATTCCTTGTGGAGAACACTGTTGGCCTTGTTTGGCCAAGTACTTCTCTGTTTTGTGAGACTTGGAGGATTATTTTTTCCTCCAGATTTAAGGTCTGCTGTGGCTCTTTGTACTGTGGACGGTACTGGAATATTTCATTTCAGAGCTCTCCTTGTATCCTTGTGACTGTAAAATGTGGCTGTGAAAGCTTTTATGGCATTTTAAAGTTTTAGGTGGATTTTAGTAATACAGCTTATTTGTGATATACTTCCTTCTTTTTGTTTTAGTTCCAGGGTAGAAGCAAAAAAGCTTCTTGTGATGTCAGGTGGCAGTGAAGAAGGGGGGTGTTATAAATAAGCTATTTAAAAAGAGCCCAGCAGTAGAAACCAACTGTCTCCATCTTCCATCCATTTTATTAAGCTGTGTCACTCTTCACTTCCATTTGTACAATAGGTGTTCTGAAGCAATTTCTTGTGTACTAGAGATAATTAGGTCTTCGTTTCATTGCAGTAGTGGGTTACTTTCAGGAAAAGCCAGTTTTTCAGTTTGTCTTCAGGGTGTACATCTGTCATAACTCTGCTTTCTTCCCATTCTGTCTCTGCAGCTGTTCAGTGCAGTTTGTTATAGTGACACCCGTTAACATGGTTACAGTTAATTGTCTGTCAGAGTTTGAATTATACACTCTTTTACCCAGGGGTTTATGCAGCCCTTGAAAATACTTCAGTAAGATTTGTGCTGTTGAAAACCTTTGACCTGAGGATGTACATTTTTCCATGTATAATTTTTTTTTACAATCTGGTTCTGTTTAGCTATTTGCATAACAAGGACTGGCACACTTTACATCTTTCTCTTTGATTGCCTCTCTGCTTGAGGTCAAACTGAGTGAGGAGCTGTGTGGGGTTCTTAACTGTGCCCGTGGGATGTGGCACAGGGGTGTGTGTGCATGCTGATGTCCCAGTTTCATGGGGTAGTGTTTGGATTTCTGCTCTTGACATTTTTTGCAATCTTATCAGTGCAACTCCTGCGACTCCAGTGTGGGAGAAAAAAGGAAGGGTCTTGACATCACTGTCCAGTGGGGTCTTTGGGTTTTGTTGGTCATTTATCTCTTGGAGAGGTAAGGATGGAGTAGCATGATAATGCACACTGCTAAAAATAGTGAATTTGCTTTACTGTGTCAGGTTGCTGAGTCTGACCCATTGCACTGCATCTGTCATCAAATACTGGGCAGTGGACAGCAAAGTCTGTATGCCTACCTGCATCTAGGTATTTGTGTAGATTTAGATGTTTGTTGCTCAGCTCCACAAGGACATGTAAATTCAAGTGCTGTTTTGTGGCCTGACATTGGTTATATTGGATTATTGTCTAGTCAATTCATTTGCACAGCATCTACAGGTATTTTGAAAAAGGCTTACTGCTCTCTCCAAAATAGAGAAGCCAGTTTCAGGTGATGTAATTTTGGCTTCAAAAACAATTTGAGCAAATGCACCATTGAAGTTCAGAGTTCCATTCTTATGTTTAAAGTTTGTATCTAACCAGTGAGTAAAACCAAGAGCTAAACTTTCAGAGTAAGCACAATTAAAAAGGATGGAAAAGCAGCTGCTAACTTGTTTCTGTAAAACAGAGCAGCCCCTTCAGCCTCTGGAGCAGCACAGCAGGGCGTGTTGCAAGCTGTGCTTGACCTCACCGGTGCTGCCCTGGCGTGGCCAGCTCATCTGAGGGTGACTGGGGATTAAAAGTCTTGGTCTCTGTCCCATTTGTGCCATTTATCGTGGTGCTTCCATTGCATGAAGTGCTCTTGGGTGCCTTGCTGCCTGTGGAATTGGAGCAGCATTGCCAGCAGAGTTGTGGCTGTTTCTTCAAAGCTGTGTTTGGCTGAAGGCTGGCATCACTCTGAGCCCAGTTTGGTTCCTCCCCAATGCTTGGGTAAATGTTAGACTGGAGTGCTCAGGGGAAAACAGGGTCAGCGTGCTGTGTGTTGGTCTGACTGATTTCTGAAAGGATGGTTTTAACAAAAAAAAAAGGACTTTGGAGGAAATGAAACTGAAAGTTCACGTACAAAAGTTGCTGAGTTATTAAGAGTTCACAGGAGTTACTGGAAATGGATGGAGAGCGTGGCTTGGTGGTGCAGCCTGTGCCAGCTTAGGGCTTTGGACTGCGGAGCCTTTGCAGTGCTGGGCTTTCCCTTCAGGTGAGCTGTGTTGGGCAAACCCCTTTTGGGGCTGCTGTGAGAATTTGGGGAACACAGCTGTAGAAGTGTTTGACAGAAGACCCAGGGTTCACTCACACACACTGCTTGGCTGTGTCCTTGCTTCAGAGCACCATTTGTTCTGTGAGGGACTTTGGGAGGTCACCCTGTGCCCTGTGTGGGTGCAGTGGGTGTTTTGTGGAAGCTCCTGGGCTGGACAGCAATTATGTGATTGCACCCATTGGGAATTGAGCTCAGTCATCTGGGTGTCTCTTCCTGCCCTGCAAGTGTTGCAGGCTGGGGTGCACAGCTTTTACCCCTGGTATTAAAGCTGGCTCAAATGTTTCACTGTTTTTATGCTTACATGTGAATTCTCTTTGCTTACAGGCATAGTGATCGTAGTGTGTGCCTGCTGGAAGAGGGGAAAAAACTTGCAGCATCAGTCTGCATCTAACCATCACTGTCCAGATCCCATGTTTAGTTTTAATGTGCACTTTTTAACATGTTTCTTGTGTGACTTTGAGTCACCACCCTCTGACAGAAGGCAGTAGCCTTTGAGGCAGAGGTGCTGTGATACCCTTAAAACCAGAAGCATTTCAGTCTGTTGTAAGTCTTATTAGCTGTTCCAGTGTTATCTCTAGAACATGTGTTCTGAGCTGTGGGTATGAACAGCTGGTGGGAGCAGTTTAAAATGATTTTAGAGGCTGGAAAAAGCTGTTCTAATGACAAAAGTTCAAGGGGGTTAATCTTATGGGGTTTGAGTCTTGCTCTAAGAAGGTAAAAGCTGTTTTTTCATCTGTGATTTAGCTCCCTGTAAACTCAGGTTAGGTTCAAAGATGGGAAAATGAGATCTGAATTTTAACTCTTTTTTTTTGTTTGTTTGTCCCTGCATGGATCTATAAAACAATCTCACGACAATCTCACAGGAGCTTCATCAAATGGGATATTTCTTTTAATGTTGCTGTTGACAAAATAGGCTTTTCAGTGTGGCCAACTTCAGATGCCTGACTAGAGTGGACAAGGAAATTAGCTGCCTTATCTAATACTCTGTGCTCAGGAAAGTGGCTTCTGTTGTGGTTTATTGCCTGAAAAACTCTGGAGAGTGCTTAACTGGGAGGTGTGATTACCACTCTTTTCTTTAAACACCAACCAAAAAGATATTCTGTTCATTTTTTAAAGACACATGGTAGGAGGAAGAAGGTTCCATCTCTTTCCTTATTTTTTTGAATTTGCAGTAGGTATCTTAGGAGAAGATCAACTCAAAATGCACTTGTCCAGAAAGATGTGAAGGAGCAGAATTCCAAATTTTCTTGTTTGTTGCAAGTTCACAGGTGTGTCTTAGTGAACATAAACTCTGTTGTTTTGCTTTACAGTGTATTATGGTTTTCAGATGATGTGGGAAATAAACCAGGAAGTGAGGATTTTGACCAGCAATGTACAAATTACACTTCTGAGATAGGACAATTTTCCTGTATTTTCTTCTAGATTTTCTTTACTTTGTTTATGGCAGATCTTTGCTAAGTGAATATCTTCTTTTACATTGCTGTTATTACTATATGAACTACTAGAAAATGTACCTTACAGATAGATATTCACCCCCCTAGCTTTGGCTTGGTAATAGCTAATTGATTTTTCAGATCTGTCTTAGCGTGTTTTGGATCTGAATATTGGCTTTCTGTCTTTCCAAGTGACTGTATAGGATCTTGGCTCTGGATCTCCTGCATTTCTACCAGATCTGTGTTCAGTGGGTTTTGATGGGCCTGGCTGGTCTGTGTGTTCATCCTCTGGCAGCATTTCTGTCTGCCATACACACAAAGTTCTGGCCTGCTTCAAAGCAGTTTTTGGAGAGGATTCTTCTGGCCCTGTTAGAGGCTGCCACTGATGATTCTTTATTCTCTGGCATCAGACACTGTGTGTGAACTTTTACTCTATGAAGAGGTGACAGAAGGTCTTGGTGAGGTGAACCATTCAGATTCTCTTTATGAGCCAAGTTTGCAGTTCAAAACTGCTGTGTGTTTCAATGACAGGTGTATTAAATCCCACTCTTAAAAGTCAATCTGTGGGAGGGAGGCTTCCCCCCAGCTCTGTTTACACATGAAATATGAAAAAGGAGGCAATCCTGCAATGCTCATGCTTTTAGAACTGTATTCAGTTCTCTGGAAGTGTAAAATAAAGTCTCAGGTTCAGCTGCTTGTGACTTGCTAGCGGTGACAAAATGAATTCCCTCAAAAATGCTGATTTCTTTTTATATGAATCACTTCTGGAAGAGCAGATATTTTTGGTGTTCTATTGTAAATAGTGTCAGGCTTTGTTAGGCCTTTTGGGTTTTCTTATTTTGGGAATCAGTCTTATAAAAGTTGAAGGCATTATTGAATTTCTTACAACGAGCCATGTTCTTGGTGAACAAAGTTGAGGCAGTCAATTCTTACATGAAGGACCAGTGGAGAGAGTGGTTGAGAGGTTTCAAGGCAGTCCAGACTCACATGGAAATAAGGTTAGGTTTTCTACACTCAGCTGGAAGCAAAAGGGTATTTTGGCCTCTGATCTCCAAATCTGTGTACAGAGGTAGGTGTGAGGGGTTTGCTGCTAGCAGAGTGCCCAGACCTTGTTGATTCCACAATTGATATGTGGTAAGTGAAGATTTAGAGATACTGATGTGCATCCAGAGTCCTTTTCAGTTTAACTTATGGTGGATATGCCTTTCTGGACTTCTCTTGTTTTTCCCTGCTCTTCAACTTGCGCTTTTTAATAGCTTTTTTACTTATAAATGATGACTAGCTATTTACAGCTTCCTTGGGTTTTTTATGAATTTGGTTTTGTTCCACGGGGAATACATGTGAAAATGTCAGCACCCTGAGAATAGCAGTTAAAAAGATTTGGAATTTTTGGCCTTTTTATCACAGGCCCATGTGTCCATGAATTTGGTATTGGCAGGAATCTGGCAGTTTGGAGGAACCTCTGAATAATCATGTGAATAATCTTACTCCCAAAGAACAGTTAGTGTTAGGCATGGTGCTAGAAATGTGCCTGCAGGAGGAAGTAACTCTCTCATTTAGAGGGTGGTGCTTTCCAGGGCACAGATGATGCATGTTTAGTTTATCTGGGAAAACTGGGCTCGCTACTGCTGATGTTTCATTTTTCACGTGTAAGTGGATGGCTTTAATCTCCGATTTCGTAAATCTGGCGCTTTAAACAGGAATAAAATAGCTTCAAAAATATATTAGCCAAAGTAAATATTTACACAAGCACTAAAACGTTATTGTATTGCAAATCTAGCGTCAGAACAGGCAGGGGAAGTTAAGCACGTTGGCTTGGGATGTTCAGTGATTTTAACACCTCTCAGGACAGTTTTTGGTGGGAGGGAGGCATTGGTGGGGTTGTCACTGCCACTCTCCAGCGTGTTCACCTGTCCCCATGATAACAGCCTAATTAAGAGGTTCCCTGTTCATATTTCAGCTGCTGTGGGAGTTGTTTGTTTTCCTTTGTGCGCTGTGAATGCTGGCATGCCATCAGCAGCCCGAGTGATGAGTGTGTGTTATTACCTGGGGTTAAGTGCTGTCTCATTGCTTCCCAGGCTGCCTGCTGTTTCCCGGGGAGATCATGAAACGACAGCGGCTTCCTAGCAGCAGTGAGGACTCTGACGACAATGGCAGTAAGTGCTCCTTTGTTGTAGAGTGCAGGAGGTTATGGGGTGGAAAACGTGTTCTGATGGGTGCCAGAGGCATTGTGCACATTGGTGGAACTGGCAGGAATGTGTGGTGTAAGCATCAACCTGAGCACAGGTGACAGCAGGATCCCCCATTGAACTGACTTTAGTTTCAGTGAATAAGGTAAAACAAGAGCAAAAAGTCAGTGGTCATCTTTGGAATCTTGGCAAGCAGAATAATTTGTCATTATAAGGGCAGAGTGAGCATGGAGTCAGCTGACATCGCCCATAGAAGTTTGCATAAGGGTTTTAAATTTGCTTCAGTCTTCTCATACCTTCTTAAGCAGCTGAAATAGTGCTTCAAGCTTAAGCAGAAAAGATTAACAGAGCATAAAAGTTGTTCCTCACTGCATTTGAAGATTTTCTTGGAGGAATTACTTAAAAGAATTTGAATTTAGCAAATCACTAATTTGGATACAGGACATATTTGTGGCTTTTAATTATTTCTGTGCTGATGTAACTAGCACACATTGTAGTATCTCTCTCTGTCATGTGTTTGGATTCCAGTGACTGATAATCTTTCATTTTAGCAGAATCTTAATCTTTCCTTTAAACAGAAAAAGGAAGGGGTGGGGGCAGGGGGGGGGGGGGGAGACAAAATCCCAGTTTGGGGAATGTGAGGTGTCTTATTTGCCCAAATGAGCAAATAGATTGCACTTGACAATACTGCACCATAGCCAGTTGTCAGAGAGGTTTTCGTGGTTTTGATTTGATCTATCTGGGTGCACATCTTCAAACCTGAGGTTTTTTGTGAAATTTCAGTCTGAAGGTGGTTGGGGTGGTTTCCTAGGTGCTTTTGAAAGGCTCACCCTGAGAACTTCTCCCTGTGGCCCCACGTAGGTGACTGCATCACCTGCATGCATTTCTGAGGTGTGTCTGTGCTGTGGGGGCATCTGCTCAGGTATGGCCAAATCTGCCTCTTGAAACAACCCTAGTTAAAGCCTTGCTGAAATCAAGTAGTAAAGGTGAGGGGATTAGAGGAGGTAAGAACTAGCAGGCTGATTAGCAGTTAATCCAAATAAGGATTGAGCAAAATCTGTTAGAGGTGAGGAATTTGGCTTGGGTTTGGAGAGCTACCTGCAATTGGGGGATTTTGGAAGAAAAAACCCCAAACAAATCAGACATGCTTTTATTGGTAAGAAGTTTAGTTGAGGTTATTGAAATTGGAGTCAGTGTACTTCTGAAAGGTGACGTGTACTGCCCAGAAACAAAGGTGTGTTTTTACTTGTAAGATAAATAGCAGCAAACATGGTGTCTTCCATTAGAGTTTAGCTTCACCTTTTTTTCATTCCCTAGAAACTTTATAAAATAGTCTTTCATATTAATAATAGTCTTTATTTTCACTCTCTTAGCTGTTTTTTTAAGCCTTTGATCTCTTCATGTGCCTTGTGTAACAGCTTTTACCAAATAAAATATGAAGCAGTTAATCTTGGAATTGAAGTTCTGAAATAGATACAATTGACTGACCTGTTGCTGATTACAGTGCTTGTTTGTAATGTCATTTAATGTATGGCTATTTGGAATAGAGTCATCAACTTAGTGAATTATATTTTCCACAAAATCTGTTTCATAGATCATGATATAAGAGAATGAGTTTGGAAAAGAAAAGGAAACCTCTTGACCTTTCATGATCTGTCTATTTTAAAGCCTGTTTATTGCAAATAACTTTGCTGAATAAATTGCATGGCAAAGGGAGTGAAATTTTAAGTGTTTTAAACTGTTATTTGAAATATATATACGACTTCCTTTGCATTACACTTGTTTTTTTCTTGATTATGGGTTTTTTCCTGCCTCTTCTTACTGGGTGAATTCGGATACAGGTTCCTGCATATTCATTCTGTTAATATATACATGTTCAGAAGGATCAAGGGTTATTAATCAGAAGCCCAGGTAATGTTTAATGTGGGGTCAGCACTTCCAAGGCTTTTTGTCATTCAGACTTCCCTAAAAAGAATGACTGACTTAGCCTGGGTCCTTTCCACTTTTCCTGTTACAGGAGATACCAGTGGTTCCTTGCAACTGTGTTTGAATGTCAAGGGTGTCCCCTTACAGGTTTCACCTTCACAGGATCTCCTTGCCTTTAGTAGAATTACTGATGACTCTTCATTATGTCTGTTTCTGTATTCTTACTTTGCCAGTAGTATCTCTGATCCACTGTACTTACAGTAGTCTTAGAAAGGTAAGCAAGTTTCCCCCCCAAAAATATAAAATTTTCTATTGAGTTTTTGTGATCTGTGTTGAAGGCTCCAAGTTTCCCACTAGCTATTTTTCCTTCTCAGAGTTTCCAGAGGCTGACAACAATTACATCTGACTATTCTGGGGTTTCAAACAGACATCTCCTAACTGAAAAGTTGAAATTTGAATCAACATCTAGCTGGAATTCTGTTGGCAAACACCCGCTTCCCTTCCAGTCAGTGGTGCCTCCTGACCCTCCAGTGGACTTGTTGCACCATTATGAGCTCTGCAGTCCTTGAGCTTAGGCTCACCCTTGCTCTCCTGCATCCTACAGGATGGGGATTGTGCCTCCAGCTGCTGCAGTTGTGCAGCTCAGTTTGCAGACCATGCATCCCTAGGCTGTGATCAGCATCTCAGGTTCATCCTGAGGGTCACTGAGTAAATGTGTTTGGGGTGACCTGAATGATGGTGGCTTTTTTTGGGCTAGGCTCTAGCATGTAGGCATGTGCAACCCAGAAAATACTTCTAAAAAAATCTACATTTTATTCTCCTGATCTCAGGAACTTGAATATTTGGAAGGTAATAGTAATGGTGCCATTAATAATGGAATTTATTAAAAAAAGAAAAATGTTGTTTTCCATTGGATCACTGAACTGAATCAGTTTCCTTGGTAGTCACAAGGAAACAAAGCTCATACCCAAGTGCTAAAAATACATTATTCTGGAGACACAGTAGTACTTCAGAGGGAGAAAAAGGTGCTCTCATTTTGTGAGATGAAAGAAGGGAGAATGCCTTTCATTTAGGGGCAAAATACAGCAGAGAAGAAAGCTTGACAACCTGGCTGCAGTCCTAGAGTATATACATGTATTTACTGACTCATGTAAGATATTTTAGTGTGAGTGGTTGTGTGTTTTTTGCAGTATTTTAAAGCCTTGCAGCTTAAAGTCACCACCCTTGCTTTCCTCATCGCTTCTTCTTTGCCCTCAGACTTGATTTTTTTCTTAAAGCTAAGCTCCCAAAAGTATTTATTGCATGTACTTCAATCTAACTACTTGAAATTGTTAAGCTGTGTCCCCTTAGAATCAAAATTCCAAATCCTCATTTCAACACAAAGCAAAAATGGCATATTTGAGGCACTGGGCAAGAGGTGTCAGTGCCAGTTTTGCCTGGCAGTTCTGCAGCTATTCCCTGGATAGCTGAGTGTGTTCTCAGGGATTTCATTTCCTGAAATTAGAGGTCACTTTTGAACCTCTTATCCGTGAAATATAATTGAATGAAAAATGACTGCAGGCATTGCTCTGGATTTTGAACTTTTGTCTAAATACAGAGGAATGGTGCTGAGAGAGGCTTGGGGAAGTGCTTAAGAGTGTTTTCTTCTGAAAGCTTTTTTCCTTGGTCACCTGGCAGAGCCTGTTTAGTTCTGTGGCCTTCCAGGTAGTGTAGTACAGCAACAACAATGGGCATTCCTGTGAGCCAGGCCCATCATAAAAGCCTGGGGATGTACATACTGCATTCTTCAAAGCCTGTGGAAAGGAAATCAGTGATGTTTACCTCAGATCCATTACACCCCTGTTTTCTGGTGGCTGGCTAGGGTTTTGATAGTTTTTAAGCAAATTTTTACACTTCATTTCAGCCTGCTCCTCTACTGCTAAACTTTCTCTTGATGGTTCAGAGTCTCTAATGAAATGTTAGATACTGGTGCTGTTTGAGCTTTCCTTCTCAGTGTTTGACATACCTGGCTTTTTAGCCTCGTTGGTTGGTAAATCTGCAGAGGTGGTCTGTGCTGAATATTCCATATGCTGTTTCCTGGTGAGATCCAGCTGTGCAGTGGAGGAGTTCCCATTTATAGCTTCAGGGCATTCCTTTTTGCATAAATTGGTTTGACATGTGGACAGCTTGTTTTTGAGGAAGGTCTGAAACTCATGGGCATCTGTATAAGGAAAAATGTGTGAAATCCAGGCAAAGAAAGTTTGTGCACTGTTTTCCATGAGCAAGGAATTCAAAGCATGATTTTATTCAGATTTTACTTGCTCCCATGATGCTTTTTCATTTATCCTTGGAGGGGCTATCAATTTATAACACTCCTACATGCAGAGTGTCCGAGAGAAGAACCGAAGACACCAGCAGATGAAAAATACTTCCAAGATTTACAGAGTTTCACGTGAGTTCTGAGAAATGAAAGATTTAATACCTATGGATTATGGAATAGAGTTCAGTAATTTAGGCAGACCCTTATTCTATCATTGCTAAACAAATGTTATTTTAAAGTTAAACGAATTTCGCCAATATCCATTGCACTGACTGAACGTCGGGGATCTTGGATTTAGAAAGGGCTTTGAATCCCAGTGGGTTCCTGGAGTGTTTGAGAAGGATCCCAGGGTGCCTCCACAAAGGTTACCGAGTACATAACCTTGGGGGTTGTGTCATTTACTGTAGAATTGGTGATTGCATGTGCAGAGCTTTGTGGAAAGGAAGGGAGGAGCATTTTTTAGTTTTTCATTTGAACTGGCTGGAAGGAAAGGATGGTGTGACTGAACAACAGAATGTAGTTACAGTGCTCAGAGTTTGGGCAAAGCAGTGTAGCGGTCACTGTGTGCCTTTGAAAAAGGATTGGTGAGTGATGGCAGATGGTAAGGATGAACATCTTACCTGAAGGGTAATCTCAGAGTGGGGCAGAGTGGCTTGTGGGGAAGTTGCTGGAGCAATCTAGAAGAGTGATTTGAAAAGCTTATCTTGGGTGATACTGTATTGGATCTAAGGGAGGCACTTCCCATAATGATCACCATCATTTGACAGGAAAAAAGATTTGACAGAAGGAAAAGTGCCAGGAAAACTGCAGCTCTGGATATGAGGAGAGCAGACTCACAAAGCTGCTCAGGGAACTAGTAAGCAAAGTCCCCTGAGAAAACGTTTTTGCAGGTGCTGGGGTCCATCAGTGCTTGTCAGTTTTTAAACACCACGTCCTAAGGGCACAGGAGNCTGGATATGAGGAGAGCAGACCACAAAGCTGCTCAGGGAACTAGTAAGCAAAGTCCCCTGAGAAAACGTTTTTGCAGGTGCTGGGGTCCATCAGTGCTTGTCAGTTTTTAAACACCACGTCCTAAGGGCACAGGAGCAAATGTTGCAAGTCAAGAGGTGAGCCAGAAGGCTGGCTGGGCTGAACAGGGATGTGCTCTTGGATGTAAGGCAAAAAGGGAAGGTGCATTCCTAGGAAAGCAAGGTCAGGTGACATGGGAAGAGCACAGAGATGCTGCTTGCCACTGCAGGGAGAAATTCACATGGCCAAAGCTGACTTGGAGTTGAACATGGCAAGAACATGGGAGACAAGAAAAAGAGTTTTATTAAATACATTAGTGGCAAAAGGCAGTATTGAAATAGCATCAGCCTGTTACAGGATGAGGGTGGTCACCTCACAAACAGGGACATGGACAAGGCAGAGGTGTTCAATGCATTCTTTGCCCCTGTCTTCAGCACTGATGATGGACCAAGGGGGTCTCAATGCCCTGAGCTGGAGGATCATGACAGTGAGAATCAACTACTCCTGGTTAACCCTGGACTCGTGCAGGATGTGTTGCTGCAGCTGGATCCCTACAAATCTATGCAGCTTGATGGGATTCATCCCAGAAACCTCAAGGTGCTGGCAGATGTCATTGCAAAACACCTCTTGATGATTTTTGAACAGTTTCAGGAATCTTGAGATGTCCCAGCTGACTGGAAGCTGGCAAACATCATTATAATTTTCAAGAAGTGCAAGAAGAAGATCCTTCTGGACAAGATGTCCAGCACACAGCTGGGCATTGTGTTATGGGTGAGCAAATGCCTCATGGGTCAGGCACAAAGGATTACAGGAAATGGGGTAACATCAGCTGTGTCCAGGTTCTGCAGGCTCCATCCTCACCCTGGGCTCTTCAACATCTTCCTAAATGACCTGGGCACAGAACTGTAAGGGATGCTGAGGAAACTTGCTGAGGACACTTTATTGGGAAGTGCTGTCAACTCCCTTGAGGGCAAAGAGGCCCTGCAGAGACCTCAGCAAATAAGAGAAATGAGCAATCACAACCATATGAAGGTGAGTAAGGACAAGTGCAGGATTCTGCACCTGGGATGGGGCAGCCCTGGCTGTAGGGACAGAAGAGAATGAGAGGCTGGAGAGCAGCGCTGTGCAAAGGGATCTGGGGCTCCTGCTCCATGGAAAGTTCAATGTGAACAGCCTGGGCAGCCAGGAGGGGCAGCCCTGTCCTGGGGACACCAGGCACAGCACGGCCAGCTGGGCAGGGAGGGAATTGTCCCCTCTGCTCTGAGCTGGGGCGGCCTCACCTTCAGTTCTGGGGGCAGCTTTGGAGTGCCACAATATAAAAAAGACATTAAGCCATTAGAAGACATCCAAAAAAGGGCCAAAAAATTTCACCTTTCTGTATGGTGAAAGGCCTTGAGGGGAGGCCATATGGGGAGTGGCTGAGATCACTTGGTCTGTTCAGCCTGGAGGAGACTGAGGGGAGCTGTTGTGCTCTTCAGCATCCTTGTGAGGGGCAGTGGAGGGGCAGGTGCAGATCTCCACTCTCATGGCTGGGACAGGACTCAAGGAAATGGCATGAAGTGGACCAGGGAGGGTTAGGGTGGGTATCAGGAAAAGGTTCTTCCCCCAGAGGGTGGCTGGGCACTGACACAGCTCCCCAGGGCAGTGCTCACAGCACCAAGCCCAGCAGAGCTCACAAAGTGTTTGACAAAGCTCTCAGGCTCATGGTATGACTGCTGGGCTGGTCCTGTGCAGGGCCAGGAGTTGAGTCCATAATCCTGATGGGTTCATTCTACCTCAGCACATTCTGTGATACCATGATTCATTTTGGGAGAGGCACATTCATTTTTCTTTACAAGACTGGTAGACTGAGTACACTTAAATCCACTGGACTTTCAAGACCTTGACAACATCATGTTATCAGCCTATGAATGGGAGGTGCTCAAACTGACTTTGATAACCTGAAATAAACTTGAGTTAAAACTGTCTGCTGTTATGGTAAAACATGGCTACCATGGGAAGCTTGAGTGGCCCTTGGGTCTTGTGCTGAAAAACAAGATGAGTTCTAGGAATTCCTGACTGTTACAAGAGTGACATGTGCCTGTGCGTGGCTGTGTGTGTGTTCTGTGAGATGATAACACTCAAATACGTGCTCTGAGGAAAGGGATGACAGGCTGGAACTTGTGGGGAGCTGCAGGGATGGTTCTTTCTGTGTGTCACAGACTGAGCAATTGTGCTGTGGTGCTGTAAAGCAGAGATCATATGGATCAACGCATTGTTCAGCAGCTGCAACTGGGGAGTCATCAACTGAGAGTAAATTTCAAGTAGCATTGCTGTAGACAAGAGATAAAAGGCTATTGCTTCTTCTGTTTTGATCTTGAATGAGATTATTGAATGATAATATGCTGTAAAGATAAGGAAGATAGATGGGCAAACCCTCCAGCAACAGAAAAGCGAGGAAGGAAATTTGGCTACGTGAAATGATGTCTTAGGTTGTGTTTGCTTGCATGCTGCTCTCTCTGATAAGGCCTGAAGACTTCTGCCCAGCCAGCTCTTCTGTGACAGAATGGAAACCTCCCACAGAGCAGTTTGGTTCTGTTTGCTTTGTGCTGGAATTGGAGTCCAAGAATGGAGGTATTTCCAGGTGGCTGTAGGGAGCTGTGGGCCAGGCACCAGTGGGGACACCGAGCACCTCTGTTTTCTCCTCTTTTTTCTGCAGATCTTTGTGACAGCATGGCAGGGGTGGCTGGCTGGTCTCAGAGGGAGCTGCAGAGCAGCACAGGCTGGTGGCAGGGCTGGTGTTGAGCAGCAGTGACAGCCAGCCTGGGCAGGCAGTGACAGCCAGCCCTGGGTCTGTGGCAGGGCTGCTGTGCTGTAGCAGCAGTGGAGCAGTGGCTGCAGTGATCTGGGCTGTGCAGTGCTCACAGGCTGCAGCAGCAGGCAGCTCTCCAGGACACAGCTGGGTGCTTACAGGTGGCTTTACAGCAGCCTTGTGCATGATACCCAATAGCTGAGACTTCTCTGCTCATGCTGAGCAGTGTATTAGTTGTGGGGTAGAATTCCCTGAGGGTTTGAATTGTTTTATTGATTCCAAGCAATTTTCTGTTTGATTGGATTTTTTTTTTTTGGAATGAAAACGTATTCTTGACAGATCATTTAATAAAATGATGCAGTTAAAATTGATTAAGTTTTTCCTTTTGGGAAGCATGTGTTCTTCACAAGTGGGGAAAAAGAATGCACACTCTTTGATTGCTTTCTTCTATTATCAGGAGGCATGTGTGTTACATACACCCTGTGGCAGTATTATAAGAACACTGTATTTACAGTGTGAAGTGTTCATAGCAGACTTGGGAACAGGAAAAAAATCCCTATTTGAGTCTGGGAAGTCCTTTGCAGCACCAGTGGTGTGTTGGAGCTCTGCCTCCCGTACTGAGGATTACACCTTTTTTGTGGTCTGGGATTTCTTTTTGCTTTTTGTCCTTAAGTAGATCAATGCAAAAGGAAAACTAAGAGCATGCAATAGGAGTATGATCCTTTTCCTGTTGTTCTCAGTGATGAAGTAATTTTAAAACACACAAACACCTTGGTCATCTGAATGAATCCAAGTGGTCTTGGTCCCTCTCCCAGTGATGATGCACAGTAGGCTACTGTGTTCATCCTAGGCTTGCTGGGATCATGTGACATTTAATAAGATACCTTTTATCTCTGATGTCTAACCATGATGGAAATGCATGTTTTGGATGTGTTTATTTGGCTTCACGCCTTGGAGTTGTGTATTTTTCATATTTACTGTTTCTCACATGGGTTATGGTAGCATGGGCTCTCTTAACATCTCACTGTTTTTCCATCTGCTGTGAAACTCATTCTTCCCATGAGGTATATAATGGTATCTTACAGAACTTTTATATCTTCCAAATCCCAGTGATTCAGACTTGCCGTATGATTTTTAAAAATTTTAATTTTATTTTACTATAACTGAGTTTAACTCTTGTCTTGATCTTTAGTTGTTTTTCTACTCTTGGTGATGTTAATCCAGTGGGGGACTAGGGCTAGTACTCAGAAAACTTGATGAACCCAAGTGATTTTTGATAGTTAATGAAAGAGGATGATTTTGGTGAAGTGCCTGGAATCTTGCTGAAATAACTGAACTAGGTTCATACAGAAGAGCTGTTTTGAATCCTTTGTTTTGTTTTGACCAGAGTAGACTCTGCCTTCTGTATAATCCAGGGATGGTTCTTTCTTCATGCACACTCAGATGTACAAATCAGATCATTAACCACTGAAATAGGTGTAATGGGCTGTGAATTTCTGCTTTCAGTGTGGTCTCTTTTCTGGATTAGGTATGAAAATATGGAAAGGATGCTTAATAGACAAATAACATCCTTACTTTTCCTCCTGCACTTTTATTGATGTAGGCAGAGTGGGTGGATGGCTTACTAATGAGAGCAGTTTGGGAAATGCAGTGACTTGGGCTGGGCACTGGTGGGGACAGTGACATTTTGCCACCAGCTTTGATGGAAGCAGAATTGAAACTCTCGTTTGGGATTTCAAAAGTAGTTAAATTCAATTCTGTTATGGGCAGGATATTTTGCTGTCATTTGGCTGGCTCCTTCCATTTCTTACTTTCTTGTCTAAGCAGTGGTGCTGGTTTGAATCTGTGAATTCAAGGCTTACAGTCTGGCTTGTTTATTCAGTGAGTAAATGTTTTCCCTATTGACGTGAAGCCCTTGCCAAAGGTCATCTCTTAGCTGCTGTGTGTAGTAAAACCTCAGTCCCAGGAGGAATTCTAGCCTTTTCTCCTGGTATTATGGAGTTTACACTGCTCAGAAAAATCCTCTTCAGCCTCTTCAGTAACAGTGTTTCCACTGTGCCTTCCCTGTTTTTGTGTGCTGGGAAGTGGCTGTTACAGAGCTACCTGAGAAACTTTCTTTCCTTGTTCAGTGTAGCGAGGTTGGCATGGAAAAAAACACTCACTGGAATAGATCCTGAGGAAGGCTGGCTGTGTTTGACTTGTCTCTTACACATGGAAATTTTACATCGTGTGCTTTCACATACTACTTAAAAAAATCATAAAAAGTGAAGCTCCTGTACGTGGATGATAAGAGTTAGCCTTTTGTGAGATGTGGAACAGTTAATTAATCCAGTGACCAAACCCTCGTGTACATGGACATAGAAGTGTGCATTTAAGACACGTGTTCTGATGTGTAAGATGACACAGTGAAGAAATGGAGATGGTGAGATATGGCAGGGATTGTCTTACTCCTCACCTTTGCAGCTTCTTTGTGGCAAGAGAGAGACCTGGAAAAAGCTGCACATACTCTTTTTTAATTCAGTGTATGGTAAGGTGTTATCAGAGCTGAAATAAAGGACACTGGTAAAGACCCAGAAGTACATCACACTGCCACTACATTAATTTTGCCAGATGCTTGCCTTATTTGGGAACAACTGTGCTGAAGCCTCCAGACTCACAAGCTCATCTCTCACAGAACTTGGATCAAACACACCCTGCCCATACAGCTTATTCTTAATTCTTACAGTTGTTCTTAGTTTTTTCTCTCGTGTGCAGGCTCTCTCTCCCAGCTCCAGCAGTGTACAGAACCCCTCAGATCCACAAATAAATTGGGTATTTCCAGGTGCTGACTGGCTGGTGCAGCAGTTTAACTTGCTGAACACCTCAGTGGCAGATAGTTGGTCTGATATTAATGTCTTGCCAATGGAAAATATCAGAACCCATGAGAGCTGAATGCTAATCTGTGTGGGTATGGATGTGGTCTGTGACTTCTAGGGAGGCTGTTGATTAAAGAAATCACATCTCTCTGAGTGTTAAAATGTTAACATTTACATTGCTGCATTGCAGGAAATAAATCTGGATTTTTGTCGTGCATTTTAGCTGTATATCTCAGTTTTTGTGAGGGATTTTACTTGTTCCCTTCTGACCTTAAGTAGAGTTTGGGGATTGTCTGATAGGATCCTCACAAGAAGTTCATACTCCTGCTTGTGTTTCTTTTTCAGTTTTCAAAGGAACATTTAAATGGAATGGTAGTTAAATGATCTTGGGAGTCTGGCTTTTCTCACAGATTGATAAATGGCTGTCAGTCACTATTTTTCTTTCTTTTTCTTCTTTTTTTTTCCCTTCACAGAATGAAGGAAGAGGGCTGATAACTTCACCATCTTTTATATTAAAACATTTGCTTAAAATTATCCTCTCTGTATTCCTACCTCAGGAGATAAGATTTTTAGCTGTTTGCTGGGAACATTGCTTCAATTTTGACCATTATGCGTATTCTGTGTAATGTCTGTTATTTGTTGCTGTGTTCCAAAGGGGTTTTATTGGGGGAGAATCCTTAATGTATCACTAATTGAAAAGAGAATACAAACAGATAACTAAAACATAATGAATTCAGACATATCTTTCCAATGGAAGCCTTGGACAGTTACTTCAACTTCACTTCTAAATTTTTTTTTTTTTAATAGAGAACTTATCCCATCCTGTGTTTCTGAGCAGGGCTTTCTGATCCTTGAGAGGTTTCTGTGGGCTGGTGTGAGGCAGTGCTGCTCTCACAGACTGCAGCCTTATTACCCTTTTTACTCCTGCCATGTCTGTGCACAGACAGTGATGGAATGAGCACTTTGGGAAGGCCTTTGCATCAGTTTCCTTCAGTTTGTCTACAATTAATGTCCACATTTGCAAGTTCTGAGTTAATAACACAGGTCTTAGCTTCCCTATCAGATGGGCCTAGAATGAGTCCTTCATCTCTGCAACACAGAAAGATTTATTGGCTTTTTTTTTTTCTTACTGCTGTGTAGTTGGCAGTGGAAAATACCTGCTGTACCTGTAAATCTTACTGTGTTGAAATCAGTTGATTTGCAGAGGTATAATATATTCTGGTGTCAAAGCACTATCTTGTCAAAGGAGCGCAGATTCTTTCTCTTTTTCCTTTCCTCCTGTTACAATATTTCTGAAAGCTGACAGAAACTCTGTCAAACGGTTTCAAGGCAAAAAGGTATAATTTGTTTGGAATGTAGTGAATAATTATGCAGGCAGAAATCATACAACCACACTGAGAGAAGAAACAACAGCTTGTTCTGTGGGCTCTGCTGTGTGTATGTGGCAGCTTGCTTCATTTTGCAGAGGCTTATGCCAGCAGAAATCAGGTAACCAGTGTAGGTATCTAGGACATTAACTTCAAAGAGTACATCCCAGGCTATTGGCAGAGCTCCTGGTCAGTTATTAATCTGCAAGAAGTCATTTATTGATGCTCAGGGGGAAAGATGTTATGAAGTGGCTTTTTTGGAGTGCTGGCTGGAAGGCAGGTAAGTACAGTGCAGCCAGTACAGGCACACCTCAGTTAGGAAATGAGAACCAAAACAGACCCAGGAGAGTGATCACAGAAATTGAGCTTTTATTTTCTGGTTCATTTTGAAAGAGTTTCCTGGAGGTTTGTCACAGAAGCCTGCAAATGATCATTCCTGTATCCTAGGTCTGTCCACCTGGTCCCAGCATTCCAGATCTCAGCGCCGCAGGACTTCGTGTTCCAGAGATGAAGACCGGAAACCTTCAGAGGTATTTCTGGAATTTGACCTGCATTTTGTTACAGCTGTCAAAGTACCTGTACACACAATATATACAAACCTGTTTTCTGGTAATGGATGATTTTTTTCTGATTTTCTTTTTTTTTCTTTCTACATTTTGGCTGGCACATACCTCCCCTACTTCTCCCCCCTCCCCTGAGATTAGAGAGTTCAGCTGTTGGCACAGCTACTGCTACCACCAGTTTCTATCTATGAATTTGTTGTAGTCTGACACCCATTCAGCATAGCTGCAGAGTCTCCTCGTGCTATTTTAGGCATCAGGCTTTATTTGCAGCTTGATTTGTGAACAGTGGAAATTTACATTAGGTGCATTTATTTCATAGTTTGTAGTAGGGCTTGGTGTGTGTGATCTTTGCTAAAGTGCTTGTCAAACTAGAAATCTGCTCACTGACAGCTCTGTCTTGTCTAGTGCTTTGAAGAAATACTATCAGGGGAGATAAAAATCTTTGAACTTTCCAGGTTGGATCAGCTGTTAGTAACACACAAAATGTGATCCATTTCTTTGGAAATGTTCTTGCTGAATCTTCCTGTCTTCAGGCAAAATACTACACTGCAGACTTTATAGAAGCTGCAAAGAAAGGATTAGCTCTGGGAAATGGAATTTCTCATTTATTGTACTTGCCCAGTACATGTATTCCTTACACATTAGTGAGTGGTGCTGAGGAAAAACTGCTTTATTAATCTCCCTAATGACAGTGTACTTGAGTCTCAGAGAAGAGTTTTCACAAGGGGAATCCCATTCATTGTTCAGTGTGAACCAAGCCTAGTATTGGTGATTTCCCAGCTCCTTTGATTGTTGGCTATTTAAGACTTCTTTTTTTTGTCAATGTGGAGATCCCTGGTGAATTTATTCTTGTTTTTTTTAGTTGCCTTTTGTGCATCCTTTTGAAGTAGCCCCTTATACCTGCTTTTGAGAACTACCTAATGAAAGGCTATCAAGAAATTATCTGAGATAATTAGGAGTCTTGCTGTCGGTTTTTTTGCGTGCTTCTGTTTTCTTCTCTCCCTTACCATGTTTGTGCTGTCAGAATCTTTGCAGTTTGTGCTGTTCTGATGTTTTCTCAGCCTGGATGAACTTCCCTTGTGCTTCAGCTCTGCTCACAGCCTTCCCCTGTGCTGGCAGGGAAGTGACACTCGGGAGCTCCCCGGGTGACACCCTGGGCTCACTGGAGCTGGTGGCAGAATTCCCACTGACTGCAGCGTGGCCAGGCTTTCACCCTTCAGCTTTGAAGTGTTCATTGCTCCTGAGAGCCAGCGCCTCTGTGAGCTCTGCTTTCCTTCAGGCACTCTGATTGCATCAGCTGCTAGAGCAGAAGGAATGGTGTCACAGGGCCACTGGCCTGGGAAGGAGTTTCTTGGCTCTCAGGTGCTGCATTAGCTTCTTCTGAGGGAGTTTTGTGACAAGTTTATCCAAGAGCCTGAGTTATTCTGGCTCTGAGATTGAGTGAGGTCTGCGTCCCATTTTATATTTTTAGTCTTCTTTTAATTTGACTTTTGATTGCTTTAAGTCAAATCATTTAAAAGTGCAGAAGGCCCTGGCCAGCCTGTTTGTTTTATGAGCCCATTTACTTTGTGGCTTACATTTAATTTCTTGATTGAAGCCTCACAGGACTTGTAATTGAATTGTTTTAAACATTTCATTATATTTCATTACCAGCATTCACCCTGTTCTTCATATGGCAATCTTTTCCTTTACTTTTTAATGCTGGCGGATTTTCTGAACATGTCAAGACAAGTGTTGAAAAAATGTCATAATTTTATGCTATTTTAATGACAAAACCAGAGTAGAAACAGAAACATTCAAAGACAGAAGTGGGACAGTACGTGTGTGTTGGGAGGGAGGAGAAATTTTGAGATGCACAGTGTGGCAAATCATACAGGAAAATATTCTCAGGAGTGTAATGAGCCATGAGATACACTAAAATACTTCCCAAAAATCCTGGATATTTTAGGTGTGTGAGCAGTGAATGACAGGAGTGGCTGCCTGAGTGCACACAGCTCTCTGTGTACAGCTGGTTGTGCCCCAGCCCTGTGCAGCTGGGCTGAGGTGACAGCCTGACCCCTGGTTTGGGGCTGGCAGGATGGGTCACTTTGCCCCTTGGCAGCCTCCTGAGGAGTCTGGGAGCCCTGCCCTGCAAATCCAGCCTTTCCTGCTGGAGCTGCAGCCTGGGGCTCGGTGGATGCTGTATCCACCCTGGACTGAGATGTCTGCAGGGAGCTCTACATGTCACCATCTCATCCTGGTGGTGCTTATTTTCTGTCACCTGGTTGCTTTTTAACCCTTTCCTTTGAATGAGGTATGGATCAGTTAGAAATCAGTGCTGTGGAGGTGAGGAGGGCCTTGCCCTTTGCGGGGAGCAGGGTGGGAAGGGCTGGAACTTGTGTCAGCAAGTGCAGGCTTGTAGCTGGGATGCCTGTGATAGCAGCACTGGGCTTTCTGCAAGGCCAGCAGGCTGAGGCTGCCACAGCAGGGCTGCCACAGGAGAGAATCCCTTTTTATTTCATTCTGTGGCTTGTTTGAGACAGCATGGCTGCTTGTTCATGCCTGCGAGCTCACAGATTGCTAAACATCCTGCTGGCTTTAGAGCTGGATGCCTTTGCAAAGGCAAATTACAACTGTGACACAGAGGTGATTGAATAAATACCTGTGCTGAACGGGGAGCTGCCACCAGAATTCCAGTTTGGGTCTTATTTTTTTAAAACTTTTGGGTTATTTTTGTAAGTACTTGCACGAAGAGTCATCTCCTTAGAATTTCCTCTTGCGGCTGGTCATGGTGGAGTCACACCTTAGATTCTACCACAGGGAATTTCTAGAATGTCTTATATTTCTAGAATGTAAATTTTTTGGTATGAGTCAGAGCTCCAATTATTTAAAAAAGAAAAAAAACCAAAATCAAAAAAAACCCTCGAAAAGCCTGGGAGCAAAACTGAATCTTCCTTGTGCTGCTGTTTTACATCTGGGAGCTCCAGCAGTTTTTATTGCAGCCAATACTGAGGTAAAGGTGGGTAACACCTTTCAGAACAAGTCTGCAGTGCAGGAGGAGTGCCAGGACCTGTAGTGCAGTCAGGTGAAATCATCCTGGCAGTATTTGTGCCTTCAGCCACCCCTTTCCCCCCAGTTCAGCAGTGGGGAGTGCACTGGTGGTACAGTGACCTTGTTCCACTCCCTGCTCCATGGTTACCCTGAAGCTGTGAATTGTAGAGTGTCAGTATCAAATGTCAGTGTCTCTGTTTTTCTCTCTTGGTCACTCTCTTTGCAGGTGTTCAGAACGGACCTGATCACTGCCATGAAGTTACATGACTCCTTCCAGCTGAACCCTGAGGAATACTATGTGCTGGCAGATCCCTGGAGGCAGGAGTGGGAAAAGGGAGTGCAGGTGCCAGTTAGCCCAGGGACCATCCCAGAACCAGTAGCCAGGTATAGTTTGGAGGAATGGGAACAAATACACTCACATTTGTGCTAGCAGCTTGTGCCTACACTGCCTTGCCTTCCTGAGCTTTATTGCACAATGCCCAGCTAGGAAAGTCTTGATTCTCAGAGATGAAGAGCAGCCTGCCTCACTTTTTGGAATGGTCAGAGAGGTCAAGGGTCAGGCCTGTTCTGCTCATGTGAAATACAAGTGTCAGAGAACTGTTTTTGGCAATAAACTAGCGTGGAGTGTGATGACAGAACCTTAAAAATAGCTTCTGTTTTTAAGCCAGACTTGAGCTCACTTAGCATTGCTGGAAAAGCCCTTGTCTGCTGTTCCCTGTGCTTATTTCCAAGCCACAGGTTCTTTTCAAGGACTAGTTGGACAAACCAGGCTTAAGGGCTACAGAAAACACAGCATTTATTTTGGGGTTTTTTTTTCTTCTTTTTTTTGTGATTTCTTTTATTAACCTTAGAAATTGATTGTACAACATTTTAACTGTTTCAAGAACCATCCAGATGTTCATGTAACTAAATCATGTGAGATTTTCTAGCTCTTATCCAAAACCCCTTTCTTTTCCTTGCCATGTTTGTTACACTTAGATACTATTTCCTGTTTCAAATTAAACACTGTGGTTCTAAGGGCAGAGTTGTGCTGCTGCCCATTTTATGCTTACTAGGGATTGGAGAAAATAAGAGCAAAGATTTTTGCCATTTAATCATTTTGGATCTCTTTGAGTCAGTCCAGGCTGGCCCATAAGGTGTAACCAAATGACCCTGGTGTGACCACAGCAGCTCAATCCTTGGTACATAGCAAAAAAAAAAGTGATGATGGAACACTGGCTGCTTCTTTTTAGGTCTGTATCTGTCAGCTTCAGCCTTGGATTAAGGGGGCCACAGGAAAGTTTGTTAGTGTTGTTTTTGTTCTGTGCAGCAGCCTGCAGAGTGCCCCAGTGGGTCTGTGCAGGGAGGACCTGCACATCAGGTACACCCTGTCCTTCCTCCTTCTAAAGGACTGGACCCAGAGCTCCAAGGACAGCCTGGCATTTTGCTCTCTGCCCTGCAGTTCAGGCCACGGGAACAGAGCCTTTCCCTGGGCCACACTGACCTCTCCCAGTCCCTGCAGAGGCACACACATGGTACATGTGCCCTCACACTGCCTGCTCCTCACTGATTCCTCTGTTAAGCATCTCCCAAGGCTGTGGGAGGCCAGGACACCTGAGGACCTGAGCAGAGGAAAAACCTCCCGGGGATCCCTGTGTGTGTCAGGGAAGTGCTTTGGTGGCTACAGCAGGGCCAGGTGCTCACTTAGGAGAGAGCTGTTCTCTGCCAAAGGCCAAAAGAGATGTGGCTCCAAATTTAAGATGGTAAAAGACAGGGAAAGAAGGCATCACAGTTATGGGTATTGGCACAGCAGGCACCACTCCTTGTTTTCTGCTGAGCTATCTTGTGTAATCCTGCTGCTGAGCTGGGCAGAGGGCCCATGGATGCCTGGTTATTTCCTTTTTGCTCCCTCCCTCTCAGAGAGCCCTGCCCTGGTGCTGCTGGAGTGCAGGAACTGCTCTGTGCCTGACTTTGGGAGGGAACTGGGGGTGTTCTGTACATGGAATAAGCAATAGACAGATCAGAGCTGGTGTAGGATAGAAGCCAAAGCTGTACAGGGAGCTGGTGCTGGTAACATAACAGTGAATAAAAGGTGTGGTCTGGTAGTGACTGGGCAGAGGGGCAGGAGAAAGGAGCGAGGCTGTGTGGAGATTCACTGTGAACACGTGCTCAGGATGGACAATTCAGCTTTCAGTATGCAGTAAGGGCTGCCCTTTTTTTTTACTTTTTTCTAGCACAGAAATAAAGCCAGGAAAAGGAGTTGTTTTGAGGTCAGAGTCAGTGTGCTTGTTTCTTCTGTGCCACTACTGTGGCAGGTGCTGCCCAGAGGTTATGATTTCCACAGAGAGGTGCTCTGTAAGGAATTTATGATAAAGAAGATTTGGAGAGCAGTGCCCAGTTTAACGTACATTCTCTATGAAGATGCAGTAGTCTGCAACATTTGAACACTGTGCAATATGACCAGAAACAGTTTGGGCAGTGCAGTTAGGCTGGCAAGGTCACTCACATTTGTATTTTTCACAGCACCTCAGAAGCTCCAAATTCAGCATTTGGCTCTTGCTCACCGTTTCTCAGTGTTTGAAATAAGCTAGAAGAGGGGAAGCTTTAGGGATGTGCAAGACTGAAATAGGGAAAGGATTTACAGAGATCTGTTTGTGCAAATACAGCACTGGCAGTGCAGGATTTCTGCAAGGAGTTAAAACACTGGATCTCAGATGAGGGCAGAACAGAGTGGGGTGTGGAGGCTGCTCCTTGTAGAGCTCAGGCTGTTCCCAGCAGAGAGTTGTGGCAACACAGAGTGTTGCAGTCTCCTCCCTTGTAGCACTAGCACCCCAAAAAATCATCTCCAGTGGCAGTGCAGGAGGCAGGAATTTGGCAGTGTGACCTGTTGCTCCTGGAGGTACCAGGGTTGTGTTGTGAAGCAGGTTTCATCCAAGCTCGATTTCAGTATGTGCTGTTAACTAAGATAAAGGGCAAAGTCCTCTACTGAGACAGCCAGAAATACTCCTTTTTTCCTTGAATGTTCTTGTGGTCAGTATTTTAGGTAAATAGATTGATTGAAAAAAAGTCTTAAATCAGAGTTTAATGTGTGTATATATGGCAGCCACTGTGTAAATACAGTGTCCCTGCTTCAGCTTTTAACAAGTGTGAATTTCAGGTTGGAGTAGTCACAGCTCTGTCCTCTAATATTTAATTTATTTGGAATTCTGGCAGTGAATTGGATTTCTAGACAACTCCAGTTCAGTTTCAATACCACCAGTCAGTTATGGAGGTGCATGGAGCTGCTTTCCCATCTCAGTGGTGCCGGGTCATTGCTGGGGTGGTTATCTGGCTGCTGCTGGTGGTCGCTCTCACTTAAAGCATTTAAAGGAATTCTCTAGAGCCTCTGGGCAGCCCAGCCCTCCTGAGGCCTGCCTGGCTCTGTGTTTCAGGGTGGTGTGTGAGACAAAGGCCGTCACCTTCACGCGGCCCAGGAAGTTCATCGTGTCGTCGGGCGCGGAGCCGCCGGAGCTGGGCTACGTGGACATCCGCACGCTGGCCGACAGCGTGTGCCGCTACGACCTCAACGACGTGGACGTGGCCTGGCTGCAGCTGGCCAACGAGGAGTTCAGAGAAATGGGTGAGCAGCCAGCGAGCTGGGGCCTTTTTAAAATATTTTTTTTCCTTTTTAAAGCTGGAAATCTGAAGAATAATTTCAGGGAGGGCAGCAGTGGGAAGCAGTAGAGGTATGAGGAGATAGTAATTGTAGGAGTTGGGGTAGCCATGGTGTCACCGCACGGGCCTTCCAGGGAAATGAGACTCGGGGCACAGGTTCTGGGTTCACAGAGCAGGCAGGCAGGAAGACCCACTTTATTTACAAAATGGCACTTCTATAGATTTGGTATGAAGCCTGTGGATTGGAGGATGGAGTTCCCATCTCCCCACCACATTGGTCAAGGGGATTGTCACACAGTCTTGTTTGGCCCAGCATGGAATGTAAAACAATGGCTATGTTCCATAAACATAGCTGGTATTTACATTAAAAGAGCATGAGAAGGTACAGTCTTCTCCTAATGTGAAACGCTCAGCAAAGCTAGGAAAAACCTCATGGCAACAGCATGGGAAAGCAGATCTGATGGGATTAAGCCCTAACAGAGATGCCTTCATAACTCCTGTGTTGTATCTGCTTAGACCTGGTCAGAACCTGGCCACGTGTTTTGGTTTTCTTTCTCTGCTGCTTTCCATCTCACGAAGTTCCCAGTTTGCCATTTTGGTTCTCCAAGGGAACATCAGAGAGGCCACTCAGGTAGTCCTACTTATTTCTTTTAATCACAAATCTGTGTCATCATTTTAGCTCATGCTGTTCAGTGCAGAGGAGGCAGGACAAATTGTTTGGCAGGTTTAGAGAATCTGTGTCAGCTGAGTAGTGCAGGGAATGGGACAGGAAGGAATTCCTGCACTGATTTATTGGAGGGAGCTCCCGAGTCTCACTGTGACTGTGTGCTGTAGTTCCAAAGCAGGAGGAGGAGCTGTGCCAAGGGGAGCTTTTCTGCAGAATGGGTTGTGTGTGAGAAAGGACAGGAGAGAGGGGTGAACTGGAATGTTTTCTTGAGTGCTGCAGGAGAGGGTTTCAGTGGAACTGAATAGGATGTAAGTCAGCACAGAACTTACACCACATTGTCTGGCTGATGGAAAACACCGTGCCAAATGGAAGAGGCTTGGACATATTGGTGAACATTTTTGGGTTTTGTTTTGGCACCGTGGCAGTTCCCTCCTTTGTGTTGCAGTTCAGTCAAACATGTTTTACCTGGCTGTAGCCCATAGGTGGCATGGCTGAAGAACTGGTAAACCACAAAATGACCATTTATAATTCTGTTTTTCCTTTCTAAGCTGACGCATGAAAGAAACAGATGATGTCTTGGGCTGGTATCTTATCCAGGCCTTTTTTCCAGATCTCTCATCAGCCCTGCTCAGGTTTAGTGTTGGGCTTCGAAGATTTCAATTTACGATTCCAGAGTTCAGGTTATCTTCAGGAGAACAGCAGCAGCAAGTTCCCTTGGCTTTCCTTGAGGGAAAAAGGCAATTTTTATTGTTTGTTTGGTATCTTTCTATCCAATCTGTCTTTTGCCAAAGCCAGATGAGGGCTCCTACAGTGGGGTGTGAGCAGCACAAGGGGGGCAGATTTGTATCTTTGCAGGGAGCCCCTTTCCATTTAAAAGTACGTGCTGCACATGGCACAGTGAACAGCTAGAATTTGTTGGATCTTATGTTTTTGTGTAGTTTCTTGTAGTTTGTTTGCTCTAAGTCGTTACCCACTCAGTTTTGCTGTATGCAGAGGGAAGGAAATGCTCCTGTCAGCACCAGGCAGCGTGCTGGGGGTCTTGGAACAGGTACATGGGTTCTTGGCCAGACACTGCACACTGCAGACAAATGGACGTTTGAAAAGTGAGCTACTCCCTGATCTGTGCCTGGAGCACTTCCTGATGGTGTCCCTGCAGCCAGGAATTCCCTGTGTTTTCTTTGATCCCTGTAGGACTGCTCCAGGTACTGAGAACATAGAGTGGTTCTGTAAAAGAAGGATTGTAAACATCAGAGCAGGAGCTGAAGCCCCTGCTTCCCTTTGTGTAACCCTTGCAAAGCACAGGCAGTCACATCTCTAAGGTCACTTACAAAGTGAGAGCAGACAGAACTCAGCTGCAAGCTGGTGTAAAACCTGCCATCATCTGCTTTGCTGCTGCAGCAGTTCTGGGTTGCAGGGCAAAATCCTTTCATCAGCAGGATTTTGGATGTTCCCTCTTGCTGCTTTTCAGCTGCTCAGCTTGGGTAGCGGGGGATGCATTGATCCCTGCTGTAAGGATTTACCTGTCAGTAAGGGAAGCTGGGAGTGCTTTTGTGGAGTGTTTGTCTTCTGATCTGGAGGAGCTAGAGAGGTCTTGTATTCTTTGTTTTGTGGAAATTTTTGGTTCAGTTTTTCACAGGGAGAGCTGAAAGGAAAGTGTTCTTGTTAAAACACCCATCCTGAGGTTGTCATCTCCTCTCTGTCTGTCCTGGTTGCAGCGAGGGTAGAGCTCATTTCTTCTCAGTACCTGTTACAAGTGCTGTGTTTTGGATTTGTAGTGAGAATGGTGTTGATAACTCACTGATATTTTGGGGTCTGTGGTTATCCCAAGTCAAGGACTTTTTTTCCTTGTGTCATGCTCTCCTCCAGTGAGGAGGTGAGCAAAAGAAACTGGGAGGGAGCATAGTCAGGACAGGTGACCCAAACAGACCAAAGGGATATTCCACATGATAGAAGGTCATGCCTAGGATATAAACTGGGGGAGTTACCTTAAAAGAGAGGCCTTTATTTCAAAACAAATCTGAATTATAAAATAGCACATCATAATGTAACTGTGTGTCATGAATAATTTTCTGATGGATGCTGTCAGAAAAGAGCAAATTTCAGATTAGATATTGCATTTAGTTATTGTTCCAGGTTTGATTTGTATTTATCACAGCTATATTTTTCTCTTTTTAAAACAAAATGCTTGGTTATTATAGCAGAGTCTGATGAAGATCTCAGTTGGGATTGAATCTTGTTGCATTGGAATTTGTGATAAACCAACAACTGTTGTTAGAAACTGCAGATTCTCTCCAAGTATCAGAGCAGATTTTGTCACTGGTTTTCTCCCCCTGCTCCATCACTTCTGGTTCAAAATACTTTTAAATCTTTCATCAGAGTCACCATCTGAGTGGCAAAATTGGAGCAAAAGTCATAGACAGTGCTGTCCCAGAAGGAAAAATGAGAACAAGACCAGGAAGCCAGAACTGGTCTTGGAAAGTTTTTCTTAGAATTTGAAAGATTTGGACACTCCACTTTTGTTAGTTTAATACAGTTATAAGATAAGTTTGCCATTATTTTACAGTTTCCCTGTTTTGTGCTGGAGCAGGCATGATTATCTAGGAATGAAATGTGTCTGTGTGGGGATTGGCTGTGTCTACTCAGCTGCTCAGAAACAAAGTGGAGCTGTTTGTGTGATGGTTATCACTCTTTTTTTTAACTCCATGAACACCTCCTGTTTTCCAGGGATGCTGGAGCTGGACGAGTACACCATGGAAAGGGTGATGGAGGAGTTTGAGCAGCGCTGCTACGACAACATGAACCACGCCATCGAGACGGAGGAAGGGCTGGGCATCGAGTACGACGAGGACGTCGTGTGTGACGTCTGTCAGTCTCCAGATGGAGAGGATGGCAATGAAATGGTCTTCTGTGACAAATGCAATATCTGTGTGCACCAGGTATGGCAGCAGCAGCGGCTTGGGTGGTAGCAGGAGCTTTTCCAAGAGGGCAGTCAGTGAGGACACAGGTGGGGTTTATTCCAGGTAATTTGACAGAGAACCTGCTGAGCTGTGCTTCTGTGTCAGCTTTCTATTGTAGTTCAGAAGTTTCCTTAACATAAAAGGAGATACAATTTTAGCCTGTCTGTTTCCGTGGATGATTCTTACTCTGGAAGGTGTTTTCCCATCAGCCTGTCCTTCCTTCCCAGCTTTAACAAGTTTCTGTTGTTATTCAGTGTTTGGAAGAACTTGTCTGGTGAGCAGGAAACATTTTCTGGCATCACTTAACTGCTTTTGTACTCATGATAAAGGACTAGGCCTGTGACAGCTGTAAGAACAAGTGACTGTCCCACAAGATACACAGAGTAAAGTTGGTATTTTCAGACCTGTTGGGTTTCTCTGATCATATCAAACCTGCAACTTAAGTGCATTAAAGCTGATATTGATTGGGATAGAGGGCTCTGTAAAGACACAGTTCTCCAAAACGTGCTCTTAATTAGTTGCCATCCTGCACTTTTCCCTCTGAGTAAAAATAACTTGGAGAGTTGTGAGAGGCTGCTGCCTTCGTTTGGAAAGACAGGTATCTGTCAGGGAAAACTGGAGTTTCCCTTGGAATGGAGAATGTAAAAACCCCTCCTTCCAAATTATTATAATTTTGCAATTAGGAGCTTTCAGGCAAAAATATGGGAATAGGAATAACAGTTCTTTACTAGGAATAGTAAAAATGCAAATGCAGTAATACAAAAAAAAACAAGCAAGCAAATAAAAGTCCTAGAAAACCCTGACAGAGTCAGGAATATGACCTGACACCCTGTTGGTCAGGGTGTTGGGAGCAGCCNTGAGAAAGAAAATAGAAACCATCCCCCAACTGCTTTCTACAGACAAAATAGAATACACATATTTTTGGTTGCATAACCCAAGAGCCCTGTGTGTTAGCAGCTAAGAACCCAGTTGGTGTTTGCTCTCTCTCCCTGCTCCATGGGGACAGGCGTGCTACGGGATCCTGAAGGTGCCCGAGGGCAGCTGGCTGTGCCGGACGTGCGCGCTGGGCCTGCGCCCCAAGTGCCTCCTGTGCCCCAAGAAGGGCGGCGCCATGAAGCCCACCCGGAGCGGCACCAAGTGGGTGCACGTCAGCTGCGCTCTCTGGATTCCAGAGGTGGGTGCTGGTCCTGGCATTCCGGGAGAGAAAAACCTTCTTAAGGCACTGTTCGACTTAGGAGTGAAGTGTAAAAGCTTCTTGGTTATGTTAAAAGTCTGGCAGGGATGATGCTTCATGTGCAAAGAAATGAATTAAATCCCGTTTGTCAATCAGAATTAGGCCTTGGAAAATGAGGCCTTTGCTGCTGGCAGAGCTCATTTAACGAGGACACCAGGTACCATTTCACTTTGTAAACAGAACATTAAGGGTGAATCAGGAAAGTTTGAATCTGACAGAATTCCTGTGGGTTCTCAGAGTCAAAGTGTTCATCCTGTAGGATAATCTTAAATTGGTGAGCTTCACCCTCAAACTGGTTTGTTTGTTCACAAAGTCAGGAACTGATTTTTTTTTTCTAAATAATTGTAGATCCTTATATAAACGGGGGAATTTGGGACACAATAAGTTTTGTATACACACAAGGAATTTGACTTCTTTAATAGAATTGTTTCTCTTTTCAATTAACAGTGTCACAGTCACTCCATTTTTTTACCATTTTTCTCTTAGGTGAGCATCGGAAGCCCCGAGAAAATGGAACCCATTACAAAAGTTTCCCACATTCCCAGCAGCAGGTGGGCACTGGTGTGCAGCCTTTGTAATGAAAAAGTTGGAGCTTCTATACAGGTAATTTAATCACAAAAATATCCAGTTTTTAGTAGATAGGAAAATGTGTTACTGGTTGTTACTATTGACAAGTGATCTGCACCAGAGCATTTCAGTTTGTTTCACGTGCATGTTTATACTGTAAGGCACCTGTAGATCCTTTACAGTGGAAAACCACTCCGAAATGTTAAATAATCCTTTTAAGAAAAAAAAAAATGTAGAAAGACTGAGAAAACATTACCAAACCTCAGATTTTTGAAAGAGAAGATGCTGGGACAGCAGACAAGACTTTGATCTCCTTTACTTGGGAGTAAATGATGAGGGAGTGTAAAGACAGTGACCCATTTGGGGCAGTGTTGTGCTTGTGCAGAAAAAGACAGTAAGACTTAGCTTAGGGTTGTGGTGATGCTCCTCATTCTCAGCACTTCCAGAAGCCAAACAATCCTCAGGAAGCTCCCTGAGACAGAGGGAGGATACTGCAGTCTCATAGGGAGGCTGAAGTAGAGCTTTGTTCTGGGGCTAGCCTGGTGTTACAGGATCCACAGTGGTTAGAGCCGCGTTAAGACACAAAAATTGCTCAAGTCCTACACTTTGATATTAGTTTATATTCATTTCCCTTTTGTCCTCTGACCCAAGCAGAGGAGATTTATTTGATTGAAGCTGCCAGGAGGAGCTGTAAACCAGCAGTGCAGCAGTAGTTCCAGTGAAACCCATCACAGTCCACTTCCATGTGAGGAATGTATGAAATAGTAACTGTTAACTAGAGAAAATAAATCTGTCCACAGCATATAAATTTGCAACTGTAATCCCTTCTTACAGAGCCATCCCCTTCCTCTTGGCTGCTGTTATGTAGCTGAAGCTGCTTTTGTCTGTTCTCCAGGCCACCTTCTGATATGTGCACAACAATTAGGAAAAGTGGCAGCTGGAAGTGTGTGTCAGGCTGGTCAGGGAGCAGCTGCAGTAAGCTGGGAAAAACAAGACTGTGTATTCCCCAGGTTCAGCAGATTTCCTCCCAGTGAGACAGGCTTGCCCCTCTTCTCCCAATAAAGCATGAGCTGCAGTAAGACCTAATTGTGGCTAAAGCACTTGTCTGTGCTGCCCAGTGTTCCAGTTGGGATGCTCCTGGCCTGTTTGTTAGCAGGAGAGGAAATGGCAAAAGATGCTTTAGTATTTTTTAATTCCTTTTATACGTTGCTTTTATTAAAGACTGCTCATTTGAAACCTGTGCAGTTTAAACCCTGCCATACCTTTATAAGCCATCTGGCTGCTGAGTCAACCTGAGCAGGAAAACCCAGAGGAGAGAGAGATTTGGCTTCTTTTCAAAGCACTGTACCAACATCCCAGTGCACTGTGTTGCTCTTTTGGGGTCGGTGGTTTGGGGTAAGCACAGTTCTGTTTCCTAGTTAGGAGCACTAATGCTCATTTCTTTAAATCCTGTTCACCAGAGGTGTGAGTGGGTCCAAACACATGTCTGTGTGTTTGTGTATATATACATATTTATATGTATTTAAACCTCTCTGCTGGTGGTATGTATGATAGCATTTTGCAAAAGGAAATTAGATATAATGGAAATGAAGTGCTAAATCAGCTGAACCAGTGCCTATCACTCTATGATTGCTGGGTTGGTTCACTGAGTAGAAAGAAAAACGACAACATTTGAATTTCCTGTTCTTCTTCTCTCCAAGGTGAAGTAAAGGCTGTAGTCAGTGAAGTAATGGTTGACAGTGATTTAATATTTGACATTATAAAATTGGGATAACGGGGGGAAGAATTCCCTTTGGATGCGTCCTTTTGGATAGCCTAGGTCCAGGTGCTGGGAAAGATTTAATTAAAAGTCTCAGACTGGCCTGGAGCCACCAAAATGTTTTTTTTCCCATTGTGCTGGCACAGTCCAAAGGGGAACATTTGACTTTGGGTTACAGTGCTGTACACAAGTGGCTCTGGTGTCAGGAGGAGTATTCCTCTTGTGGCTTTTTGTGCATGGAGCAGCAATGCTGGGGCTGGAGGGGGGTTAAACACTCCTGTCCCTCTGGGCCACTGGATCCTTGACTGGCCTGAAAGCACTAAGGCATAACCCTAATTAAAGAGAGCAAGGAAATACTGCAGCGTAGAGCAGAGCACAGTGACAGGGTTCTTCTTCCAAAGCAGCCCTGACACCACCGACAGTTTTAGGCAGTGTGGCTTCTTACCTTTGTATTTATTTAGTTAATTGCAATCTGTTTTCTGTAGTGTTCAGTGAAAAACTGCAGAACAGCCTTTCACGTCACCTGCGCGTTCGACCGCGGCCTGGAGATGAAGACCATCCTGGCCGAGAACGACGAGGTCAAGTTCAAGTCCTACTGTCCCAAGCACAGCTCCACCAAGAAAGCAGATGCTGAGGCTTTGAGTGACAGCCCAGGTCAGGAGAACAGGAATGGCATTCAGGACACCTCTCTTCCTGCCCACATGGACCCTTTCCACAGCATGGATCAGAACCAGGAGGAGGCCCACAGGGTCAGCCTCCGCAAGCAAAAGCTCCAGCAGCTGGAGGACGAGTTCTACACCTTCGTTGAGTCTTTGGAAGTGGCCAAAGTGCTGCGGCTGCCTGAGGAGCCAGTGGAATTCCTTTACCAGTACTGGAAACTGAAGAGGAAATCCAATTTCAATAAGCCTTTGATTACCCCAAAGAAGGACGAGGAGGACAATCTGGCTAAACGGGAGCAGGATGTTCTGTTCAGGAGGCTGCAGCTCTTCACACACCTGCGGCAGGACCTGGAGCGGGTAAGTCTGGCACTGCCTGTGCCAAAGCCCAGTGCCCAAACTGCTCCCCCGAGCTGCAGCTCAGCTCAGAGCTGTGCTGTCAGGCAGGGAATTTACAGTAAATGTCTCTGGAGCACAGCAATTGCCCTTTGCACAGCGAGGTCAGTCCCAGGGCCAGCAGGTCTTGGCGCGTAGCGTTCAATCACCTGCAACTGCACTGTTGTGTTTTTGCTTGTGCTTTTTTACTGATTAACTCCAATAATTGTGGACTGTACTGCAGCCCTCAGCTGAAGGCTTTTCAGCATTTAAGGCCTTTTTCCATGCTCCTTTCATCCAGTGAAAAGGATGATGAAACTTAGCTTGGTTTGCAGCAGATCTGTTCTTCACATACCAGAGTAGAATGATGTTTCCCTGGACTGTCTGTGTAGGTTTGGGAGTTAAATGATGTTTGATTCATTTAGGTTTTGAATGTTTGATTTGGTAGGATCAGTTTGGTGTTTCAATAAGTACATCTGATCCTCAATTCCTTTCTTTTTGGGTTGATGTAAGAGCTCTTAGAGCCAGAAAGAACACTGAAATTAGTTTTTTGCATCCCTACAGCACGTGGCTCATGTAGGCCACAGATGAAAGCTGGCTCAGGAGGCCCTACCTCAGTAACCTGTAGGTGCACCAGAGCCTTTCTTTCATAATACTGTCTTATCCTTAAATCAGGACAGCAGGTTCTCGTGGATGTACTGCATCCTTTGTAAAGGATCCTGATGCTTAATTACTCTTATAATGAATTGTTGTAGTTTTTCTTTTGATTTTTCTCCTAGTTTCAACTCCCGCCCATGGCCCTTCAGTAGCTGTTCAGATGGCCCAGATCCTGGCTGTTACCTGGGGTCTTTCGTTCCTGCTCCATATGCTCAAGCTTTCTTGTCATCTTCTCTTTGATCAGCTAAATAATTAGAGTTTGTAACTGGTTCCTGGACCTTAAATTATTCTGTGTGTATCCTTTCCATTTCTAAATGGGATGTCAAAACAGGATACATGATTTTAGTAACATTTTTAACATTTTACTACTCTGTTCCCACTGATTGTACATTCAAGATAATTTGGATTTTAACAAAGAGACTTGCAAAAACAAACACACTTGTTACATTTCTCCGGATCAGGCCACAAGGTTGTAATTCACAGGGCACCACCCTGTACTGAGAGAGGAGCCTTGGAATCATCCACCTGCACTTCTCAGTGATTCCTTCATCTGGGGAGTATTTAATACGGAGTACATTCAAGGATTTCCCTGGATTTCATGTGTGTGTGACTCAGGTGTTTGTAGAAGTTACTTCTGTGCTGTGGATCTTCAAATCTGATGGAATAATCTGTCAATTAAATTTCCTGTCAATTCAACAGCTAATTTGTCAGTTAAATAGACTGTTCCCTAACAATTGTGGTGAAGGTGGTTAAATTTAAATACACTGCTAACTTGTTTCAATGGTCTATAGTGCTCCAGCTGAATTAATTCAAAGCACAAGGCAGGGCAATATCCTGGGAATAGAATTCCTGTAAAACCCATCCCTTGCTGTCTTCCAGGTGAGGAACCTCACTTACATGGTGACGCGGAGAGAAAAGATCAAGAGATCTGTCTGCAAAGTTCAGGAGCAGATATTTAACAGCTACACAAAGCAGCTGGAACAAGAAAGAGTTTCAGGTAAGCCTCAGTGTTCCCTTCCTCACGTCAGAGCACAGGGACAGGGTGTGCTTACAGGCTGTGAAGGACAAACATTTGTTCTCATTCCTTCCTCAGAAAGATACCTTCAAAATCACTGCAGTGGCCAGATTATCCTTTAACTATTGAGGAACTAATCAGCCTTATTTTAGATGGCATCAGTGAGATTCACTTGCTGGTTGCTTTTTGCCTCTTGTCTCTGAGGAGTGTCTTTGTCTTAGTGGACAGAGTAATGCTAGGAGTTGTGTTTGCTACAAGTATAATTAGGAAAATAAAACCACGCCAGCAGGATATTGTGAAACCATGACACAGCCACAGAGCTGTGACCTCAAAGTGCAGGACAGGCAGCCAAATACCCATTTCTGATGTGAACATGTCAGGCACAAGAAGCAGAGTTAAAACAGGTACACTGCAAACCTGTATTTCTGCAGCTGTGGAACTGCTTGACCTGAACTTGGTTTGCTTCCCTGCAGGTGTGCCTTCCTCGTTCCCCATGGAGAGCACGGTGTTGTTCAACAGCCCGTCCCTGGGCCCCAACGCCCCCAAGATCGAGGACCTGAAGTGGCACTCTGCCTTCTTCAGGAAGCAGATGGGCACCTCTCTGGCCCACTCCCTGAAAAAACCGCACAAGAGAGACAGGGTAAGAGACAGGCCTGGCAACGACAGCAAACCCCTGCTGGGGCAGCCCAGCCCCAGGGAAGGGGCTCCAGGCAGCTTTCTGAATTTTGACAAGAGCTTTGCCGAGGCGCGGATCGTGCCGGCGCAGCAGAAGAACGGCGTCGTTATCCCAGAGCACAGGAAAAGGAGAGACAATCGCCCGCACTGCGAGGCGGCCAAGGCAGAGCTGAAGGAAAAGACTTCCAAACACAACCACAAACTGCTGAGACCCACAGAACTCTCTCAGAGGCAACTGGAAAACAAAAGGGCTGTGACCCACTCGGGTGGGAGGTCAGCGCCCGGCACTCGGAGGGATATAGTGCCTAAATGTAACGGGGGTCTCGTCAGAGCCAACTCCAACCAGACTGTAGTCAAAGTGCCTACCACGCCCACCAGCCCGGGGAAAAACTGGGGCGGATTCCGGATTCCAAAGAAGGGGGAGAGGCAGCAGCAGGGGGAGAGCCTGGAGGAGCCCTGCCGCCAGAACTCCGCCTACCCCTACCTGGGCGTGGGCAGAGTCCCGGCCAAGGAGCGGACCAGGAGCAAGTTCAAGGCCGACAGCGAGAACGACGGGTACGTCCCCGACGCCGAGATGAGCGACTCGGAGACAGAGGCGGCCGAGGAGAAGTGCAGGCAGCAGAGGCTCAGCCCCAGCAGCAGCATCGGCAGGAGGACGGACATTATCCGGAGAAGCATCCTGGCCACCTGACCGGACACGGGGACAGGGCCTTGGAGTCACTGCCTGCAAGCCAACCCCACCCGACTCAGTGTGAGAGAGGAGCGTTCTCAGACAGAGCTACAGACTGACTAACTGAAAGCCCATTTTTCCTGAGTTGTATAAATATGTTTACATGCACTTAAAGCTGTTTTAAGCTCTTTGATTTTGTTTTGTTTTTTTTTTTCCTCTGCCCGATCCACACCCCCTCACCCTCCCCATTTCTGTGGGAGGTTTGAGTCTCCCTTATTTGCAACTTTCCTGAGTAAGCTGAAAAGTACTTTGCTACTAAAACAGGAGTTGGGATGCACACAACTCACAAAAATCTTCTAAAAGGGGCTAGGGTGGGTAGGAGGAATCAGGCTGCATTCATCCCTTCTAGCTAAAAGGCACTGAAAATTTTACTTCTGGAAAAGCACAAGCTCTTAATTTAACTGGTGTGTATTGAATGGAAGATGGTTGTTAGACCACGCTGCACTGCACTGGTAAATGCCATTGCAAATGCTCTTTCTCCTCTCTTTGCAGGATGTGTTGTTGTGTTCAGGTTGAGCACAGGTGGCAGCTCAGCACCCTCCCGATGCTCCAGAGTTTACAGGTAGATGATGACCAGGCACAGGCACGACTTGCACTGGGGGAGGAGGAAGGGAGAGGGCAGGGCTTGAAGGACTGGGACTGACACAAAGGATGTTCCCAAAGGGCTCAGTCCTGAGCAGGGGGCAGCTCTGGGGGTTCCAGCCCTCCTGGGAATAACCTGTCACCCTTAGGCACTGCCTTTGGGATTGATGACAATGGCAGACAGAAGTTTTCTATGGCACTAGGCAGGAGGATTTCCAAAGGCCACCACAGATGCACTAATGATATGTACTGGGAGAGTCAGGCTTATGACACTAAAAGGTTGCTTTAAATGGACACGAATATATATTTTTAAATAGGATAAAATGCAAAGGCAATACATTGTGATTAGCTCTTTACAGTCAAGCAAAGAAAAAACGATTTTGTTCTATTGTGGACTAGATTTGATGGAAAAGGGAACTCGTATTCTGATTGTGTACTTTTTTAATAATAATTGCAAGTGGCAATAATGAGTAAGCTGTGAGCAATAATCTGACCAGGTTGTGAGGATTCTGTTTTGTACCGAGCAGAGCGCACACATCACAGTGGAGAGTTAGGAACCTATAGAGTTTGGAATTTTTCATAGATGTAGGAGAGGTGTGTAGTGGTGAAGAAATTTTAGCAGTAGCAGTGTGTTCACAGAGACAGGCATAAGGAACCTTCTCCTCCCCTTTCCCACTCCCAGCCTGCTGTTATAGCACCCACTCACCTTGGAATGTCTGACCCTTGCCTCCTGAGCAGGGAGCACTGGCAACACAGAAATCCTCTGCCACAGGACTGAGAATTCAATCAGAAAATAAAAGAGGCTTAACACCCTATCTTGCTATGCAAGTTAATATTATCAATTAAATATTTCACCAGATTGCATCCCTGTTTTAAAACTTGGAAGTCTTAACCTTTTGAGGTGTGGGAATTTTATGTGAGATAATATCCTTTCAAAATCCTGTTGCTGGTGCCAAGAAGTCAGAGTAGTTAGATGACTTACAGAGGTGAAAGTCAGGCAGGTGACTGAGGTGACACAGTCACTCTGGGGATGTGTTCAAAGTATGAAGAGCAGACAGACAAAAGGTAAAAGCCACTGAGTTCTACTCAACATCCAGCTCCATTCTCCAGACAGGCACTGGTATTTTCCCTAAGAAAGAAGCTCATGACTGCACAGGAATTGTCAAGCCATAGATGGAATACCCTAAATTTGGATCCTGAGGAAACCTTTAACCTTGCACCCCTTGGACAGAGGTACCTTGTTAATTTGCACTATTATGAACACTAAGGTTGTGCAGAGTGAACTTTGCCTTGGCTGCTTTGTCCCCTGGCACTGAGGGCAGAAAGCTCTGGGAGGTTTCCAGTGGAGCTGACCCCAAACCAAAAAGGCTGAGGTACGACCAGCTCTGGAGGTTCTGTCCCTGTGCTTAGCCCTCAGCAGGAGGTGCTGCAGGTACTGCAGTGACAAACCCATCCCTGTGTTTTACTGGATTTCTGGATTTGCTGGATTTCTGTTTCCAAGCGTGACCTTTCCTTGTGCTGACTGACCAAGAGCTCCTCGATCTGGTCTGTGTGTTCTGTCCTAGCTGAACGTCTGTAGAGATGCCTGGAATGCCATTTGTTAGGTTATAAACTCACACAGATCTAAATGAAGGGTTCATGTCGTGTACAAATCTCGATTGCAGAAGTTTGAGACAATTGTGATGACATTTGTAAAACTTGTACAGGTTTTTCACTATGTGCCTAGCATTGGTGTCCATTCAGCTGAAATTAATTAAAAAAAAGGTGCATGAAGAGAAACAGAAATAAAAAAGTATATGTAGAGATGACTATTTTATATTACATGGCCCAATCCTGTATTTATTTTCTCCCTTTTTTGAAGTATTTCTAAAGACCTAGTTGAAACAGCTGTATTTTTTGTTAAAATATTCTGTAGAATTGTGCCTTTTGTCTGTATGTGAATAAATGCTGTACATTTTTGCAGTATCCTTGCCAGCAGTGATTTAGACCTTCCCATAAGTTTTTGGGTTTTTACAAAAACACTTCAGTGCAATGATCTGAGCAGCTTTCATGGATTGGTACAGGTATCACTGTGCACACTGCAGCTGCAAGGTTTTGTGAATTTTTAAGGGTTTTTTTAGGGCTGCTTGTTACTGATGGCTGTGCCCATCCCATCAACAGCACACTGTGATGTTTGGTTGTGGTTTTCCCCTTGGCATCCTCCAAGAAGTGCTGCTTACCTCAAAATGTTTGTATTTGCAGACAGAGGATGTCCTTGCAAAGTCCATGATCTCTGTGATTTCCAGTGGAAAAGGAATGTGAGGTTTGAACCCGTGGATCTTTGGGATAATCAGGCTGAAAGTTCATTCACATTCTGAGCTGGCTGGGGTCAAGCAGCATTGGGAGAAGATTTGCTTCTATAGCAGGATTTCCAGGAGATGAGGATTCCTCTGAACTCCTGATGCAGGAATACAGAATGGACTTGGAGCTGAGCAAGAAAAGGCAAGGCAGCGTTGTGAAAGGACACACTGAGCAATCCATCTTGGAAAAACCAGATCTCCCAATGTGGGAGAATGTGGGAGAGGCTCCTCTGGACTTCCAGGGAAATGAAAGGAGCTGTGGGTGTATGATGAGCTCCATGTGCCCACATTCCTGTGCGTGGTGCCACGGGGCAGACCAGGACAGAAATCTTTTCCTTTCCTGTGCCAGCTGCTGGAATTGCTCTCGTGCCCCTGCCCTTCACCATGAGGTGCTGCTGTCATCCCTGCAGTTCCTGTTCTGGCAAACAGCCCCAGGCAGGAGCTGCACCCAAGGGGAGATCACAGACCCAAAATTACCAGGGAAGTGTGCAGGTGCCCTTCTGTGCCTCCAGGAACAAACACAGCCCCTGAGAACTGCCTGCCCCTCCAGCCAGGCTTCACTTCACAGCCACAGCCTGCCTGTGAGGAGTGAAGGGGATTGATGGCTCACACAGAATCTTCCAGGTGGCCTGTCACCATCTCACTGTGCTTTATGCAAATGGAACAAGGTACCTGGGACCTGCCTGCCTCTGTATCGCGCTGCTGATTGATGAAAATCTCACCCAAACAGACGCTGGGAGCTTCTGAGAAATGTGTCCGTGTTGTTTTGGAGAATCCTCGACATCTTTTAACCAAAACTGAGATTAAGAGATTGCAGTGGATGCAGGCATCTATCAAAAAGAAAAAGCAGCCACTGTAGGAACTAGTGGCTTTCCCTGCAGGAATTGTTTCTGAGGGTGTATCCATCTTGCAGGCTCTACCTGAACAGCCAAGATTCCAGGAGGCAGCACAAAGTCTTCCTTCCACAGGGGATCAGCTCAGCTCCATCCTCTAAAACAGAAACACCTTGAAGATCCACTGCCATGGACACACAGGTTTATTAATCCAGGTGAGACATTTCCATCAAGCACTGGGCAAGCACTACCAGCAGCTGAATGAGAGGTTAGAAACCAGAATTACACTCCTCACATTGAAGTGGAAGGACAAGCAATAATGTCAGTTAAGGCCAGGATGTGAGCCCTTCAAAATCAGTTAAACACCTATCAAATGCTTGTAATACATGCTAAAAGAGAAAATGGAGTTTGGCTGTAATTGTACAATGATAGCTGTGACAAAAAAACCTCATATACCTGAGGATTCCCACATCCTGGCACCTGCAGAATTGAAACCCACTGTTTCAAAAGGCAGAAGGGCTGGGTGACTTCACTTTTGTGCTAACTGAAGTAAGAGAATGGAAGTTCCCAGATATGTCCAAACCAAGGGGGCAGATCAATAGAAAAGCAAGGAATTGTAAAAGCATTATAAAATTAATAGTATATTAGGAAGAAAAAGCACAGCTGCAGGAAGTTTACAGAGCTTAGAAATGAGCTGAGTAGCCACAGCAGCATTTCCATTATTACCTGTACCTTAGGGGCATCACACCAAAGTAAACTGAATTCTTTACACTGAAAGGCAATGGAGTCATCATGCAGCTCACTGACCATCAAAAGGGCAACTCTCTGACATTCATGATGTAATGAGTCTAATTATAACTCATAAAGGATCTTCAGATTGTTCCAAACTTACCTGCACTCCAAAGAAAAAGCTACTGACTGCACATGAGCAAAGCCAAGATGAATTTCAATACAAGCATCACCTACTCCCTGTAGGTGACTCCAATCTCATCACAGTTGGAGTTGGTGGATTTTAGACCAAAAAACCCTGAATGGTCACAGCACTGTGCCAGATTTTTTCATTTGCTACATTAAAGGACATGAAAGACAAGTTTGCAGTCTTCTTCCAATCTTTATTGTGCATACAGAGACAGAATCTTCATGCACTCCCTTTCTTACCAGAAAAAAAACAGAATTTGTCTGAAGTTTTACAATTCTTGCTGTGCTTTTGACTGTAGCGCTCCAAGATGAAGTTTCTCCAGCAACCCTCTTAGCTGCCAACATGGTGAATGATAAAAACACGTGTTTAAATGTTTTCCAGATCCTTCAGGGAAACAGCTTTTTTATTCTGTGTAGTTATCAGGGTGAGCTGTAATGAAACACAAGCAGATGATAGCTTCTTAATAATCCTTTGTAGGATCAAAGTAACAGTAGAACTTCCATACTGAATGTGTCATGAAGGAGAGGGAACAAGCACAGGCAGTGTGAATTTGGGATTAACAGCAGAATTTACAATGTACTCTGTAGATGACTACTGCTTTTGTCTTGTTTCAGATCCCAGAGAATGCAAGATGATAGGTAGCAGGAATACACTTTAAAAGACACCTACAGGATAGATGTTTTAAACTTGTGCAAACATTAGCCTCTATTTTGTATGTTTCTTACTGAATCATCACTGTTATTTCAGAATTAAGTTAAGATTTACAGGCACTGAACAGACCACAATAAAATGTAATTTCTAAGCTCCCTCCTAGTCCAGCTCTAGTCCATATTTGATACAATTTTCAATGAAGGTGAATAATGTAGTGAGAACACACAAGTCAGAAATCAACCCTCAGATTAGGATAGAGAGAATCATCCCTCAGAATGTGATGGAATTCACACGAGAACATTCAGCCTGCTGGGGCCTAGGACAGAATAAATACCCAGATTCAGAAGAGGGGACATTCCTGCAGCACCACTGGAGCCCTTTAGCAGGGACAGTGCAGTCTGTGTTTTTTTGGGGTGGACAGAAAGGAAGGGGCTTGGCACAGCAGTTCTGAAGTCACTCCAGAGCAGGGACAGGCCCCTGCAGTAACCTCTGCCACCAGGGCAAGTCTGGCAACAAGATCGGGCAGCATTTGGGCTGCACAACATCAAATCTCTTTGTTATCTTTCAGAGAGAGCCTGGTGAGGAACAGCTAATTACCAATGTTTTCAGCAATAGCAAAACCTCTTCCTTGATGGGCATCAAGGCCAGGAGCAATTATTCCCTTGAAATGTGACATAAGCATGTTGGGATTTTTATGGGAAGACAGCATCTCAGAAGCATTAGAGCTAAACAAATCCACATAACAAACAGCATGTTAAGAAAAATAAATTCCTCTTTCAGAGCAAATCTTCAGCAGTTGAATAGACCTTGTCATGACAGGGAGCATTTAGAGCCAGGAACCACAGCTTATGTTATGACAGTTTGGCAGCTATGCCCATTTATTCACTGCTGTTGGGAGAAAAAATGCCATTTGTCCTAACTGAGCAATTTAGGTCAGCCAAACATTTCCTCTCTGCAGCTCACATGGGGTCACCCACATTAACAAGCTGCAATTTGCAAATGGTTTTCCTAAATCACTGTAAAAAAAGCAGGAGGCAGAAAGAGCATCTTTACTTAATAGGAGGCCAACTTGAGTAATGAACTTCCTTGGCAAAAAAATGAACTCAGTGCATAAACCCCCAAGGGATTTGCTTCAAGTGGTACAGCTTGAACACGATGGAAAAATTGAACACTGAGGGAGATACACTCTCTCTCCTTTACCTCTCCAATGGCTTGGAAGGAAACAAGCATTTCCTACTGTGTCTGCACAATTTTTCCCATTGCAGGAGCTGCTGCAGCTGTTCCACACAGCCAGAGGTAACTGCATGGGTGCACTCCAACAGCCCTGATCTGTGCAAACAGGAGCTGCAGTGATTCGAGGGCTGGGTTTTGTCTTTGCTGCCTTGCCTTTTCTAAAGCTGGAAATGCCTGGACACCTTCACTCACACATTTTGAACCATAGTAGGTTTAATTCCTATCAAATGGTTTCCACAAGCAAACCTAAGCTGGCAAATAAAGATCCTGCCAGAAGGTGACATGTCCAAAATCCAAGCTTGTTAAATCATGGTGGTATTAAAGCTCACAAAGGATCCCCTCTGCCTCAGGAATGATGTACAGTGATGTACAATGATGTACTCTGGCCTGTGCCATGTGCTTGGGTAGCAGTTTCTGTGAGCTGGGTACCTGCTGGGACGCTGTGGCTGCTCTCTGCTCCGCCTGGCTCAGCCGCCTCTGGAGCCGGTCGATGTATTCCCGATATTCCATCATCTGTGTCTCATCCTGGGGAAACAGAACTGTCACCACACTGACACATTCTCTACTGAATCCACTCATTCTGCACCAAAAACCAGCTTAACACAAGAGGAGTGTCACAAGTGGGACTGTTCTCCCCTTACAATTACAGTCTGAGGACAAACAGCTGATGCATCAGGGAATTTCCAGCTCTAATGTGACATCATCTGACTTTTCCAATCAATCTGCAGGAGAAGTTTTACTCATTTCACCATCTTTGAAGCAATATGCATAAAGGCTGACAGTTTAATTCAGGTTATTTAATCCACGCAACCTCACAACGTAAATGTTTTAGCTATGCTCAGAAGAAAGAAAAATACAGTAGGTAAGAAAAATGGGATGATAAACCTGCCACAGATCTCTGTTCCCTTCAAAGGGTCTGTAAAAAGCCTTTCTTAACTCACAGAAATCTGTTCCTGCATCATTTTTCTCCTCTAAATAACACAGCAGTAGAAAAAAAGAACAAGACAGAAGGACTTATCCTGCACAGAACTGGATGTTATCTCAGATTTATAAGGCTGGCAGGAAAGCCCTTTCCTAAAGTGGCCATTAATTATTGAACAATGCACATTCCAAATCAACCCTGCCCTTAATCTTCAATGGATAATGCTTTTAGCTATATGCACATATGAGCACAGAATGTAAATATTGCATCCACACAGCATGTGGAGAATTCAGTATCTCTGTCTGTGCCTCATTATCTGTAATCCCAGTGCCTGCTCCTGTTTCGAGGCTTGCAGGGATTCCCAGGCAGAAGAAAGTTCAGAAACATTTCCTGAAATTTGTCCAGAATTGCTAGATTAGTCACTTAGAAAGATAGAAAGATGATTTCTCCTTCCACTTTTGCAATTTGAGAGTAAAGTTCATTTGTCTTCCTGCCATTGGAACAGGTCAGTCAGCAAGAAACTGTGAGGCTTCCCAATTGTTACTGACTATCCCTGTCAAAAATCCTTAATTTTCTCTAAACCAGCAGCATAACTCACCTGAATAGGTTTGTGCTAAGATCTCAGTGTATGCACATCAGGCTGTAACTGAAAGTAGCTGTCACATCACTCATTATCTTACCTCAGCCACCTTCTCATTTGCTGTTTCCAGCTGGGAAATGAGCTCCTGGCTCCGGAGTTTTTGTCGACGCAGCTCACTTCTGGGAACCAGAAGAAAAGATGCTGATTAGCAAACAGTGGTACTTCAGTTATTGGAAGGTAATTCCATAGATAGTTCTGTGAATTGTGGGGAGCTTATGGTGGGTTTTAATTACAGGGTTCCTCTTAAAACACCGATTTCAAAAGCACCACACAGCACTTCCTCATGCTGTGCATTCAAAACTGTAATGGCAGAGGAACAAGATGTATTTGTTGGAATCAGCAAGACTTTGTCAAGAGCACTTGACATTTTACAGGGTTTTTCTCCTGTTTATTGAATCTTTCTTTGGAGGCAGGCTATCTAGTGTGCAATAAATACAAGCTGCATTTTGCACAGTAAGTTCAATATTGAGATTAACGTTCTAATTAGTGTTCCATAACCAGACCTCAACGTAGGTGTTTTTAAAGGTGCTTTGAAGTACCTAAAATAAATCATTCTATACTTGTGAGACAGACAACAGCGTGACACTTTGTGAGGAAAAGGAAAATACCACCTACTTCAAAGCAGTCTTTACTTTTATACTGAATGAGTTTTAGTGATCCTCAATTTACACAGTATTGAAGACAAAAAAAATCTGGTTATAATAGACAATCTGTGAGCTAGGGCCTAAAGGAAACAGTTCTTGCCTGCTGTCATTATAGGAGGGATGACTGAAGACACAACTCGAATCATTTTAGCCAGGAAAAGATGCAAACCTAAGTGAGCTGCTCTAACCTCTGACCATTCTCTAGCACCTCACCTCAAAGGAACCTTCACCTGTTGCTGAAACTGCACCGCAGGAGAAGCCAAAGCCTTCATTTTTGAGGGAATGGAGGTAAGGTAGGAGATACTTTAACCTCAGATTTTCATCTAATTTTATAAACTTTTAAACTTAGTACTTCATAAAAGTTTGAAAACTGATACATGGCACTTGAAATGCAAGGTTGCATCTGTAACATCAGGGCACCACCACATCTGGTGAGGAGTTTCCACTCACCTGTTCTTAACCCACCTTCTTCACCTCCTTCACCAGTCCCAGGCAGGTATCACAACAATTTTGAATTTTTATAGAGATGAAAGTACATAGGCAGATATTTCAATGATGTTAAACAGTTAAAATCACATAGAGATTGTACTTGTTATCACTTTTATATAAAGTAAGAATTAAAGATGGATTAGGACTGCAGGATCAAGACAGGATGTTAGTATGCAACACTCTTATTGTAAATTGTTCTCTGTAAATAATATTAAGCATCAAATGAGGCCTTTTCAGTATAGGAGACAATTTTTAGGTGCCCTATAAATTCTGAGTTCCTGAAAGGAGCCTGGCTCCCGTGCCTGTGCTGAGGTGTGGAATTAGCATGCTTAGCAGCACAGACCATAAACAGAGTTTATGGGCTCATACACAGCTGTGATCAAGGAATTATTTTTATAATGAGATCACACTGAACACATATTTAAAAGGAAACAGTTTAACCTTGTAAGCATAAGGAAGTGTGATGGCTGTTGAGCTAGACAGTTGATTCATTCTGAGTGTTAACCCTCCCCCAAACACAACTCAGGAGATCTCAGTGTTAGAACTGAGCAATAACCACAACTGCTGGATAATTCCATCAGCCCCACTGCACATTGTCTTTGCTAAGTGAGTAGGAAACAAAAGGTGAGCTCCCAGCACTTCAGCAGACGGGTGATAAATCCACCAGCTGCAGCAAGTGCTTTCTGCAGAGCTCTCATGACAAATATAGCATGTGCCAGCTGTTTTTTTGCTTGAATTATACTATAATATGCTTCAGTTACTCTTAGTAATTATGAATTTTGTGTACTGCCAGTACCTGCAGCTGTCTCTCATCCTGTTAATTTTTTTTCTTTAATGAACATCTTAAAATAAGCAGCTATGGCTGCCAAACATTACACAAGTACAGCCAAGAATAATATTTCAGAGAAAGAGGCAACTTCTTCATCTCAAGATGCCACGCAATTCATTCCACTGTACAGGATGCAGGAAAAAGGAGAAAGCATTCATGGCCAACACTTCATATTTTGTCACCAAAAAAGGTCATTCCTCAGAGGCAGATTCTTTTCAATCACAGAAAAGATAAAAACTGAGAACTCCAAACCCCACACATGCCTACTGATGAGTCAGGCACTCTAACTATGACAAAGAAATGTGTCAGAGGCAAAAACTGGAACAAAGACACCCAAAATAGCTGCAGTCAGATGGCTTAAGCTAAGCAAAGTCTTTAAATATAAAAACAATATAGCAAGGATTCCCTTTTGTTAAGTACTGACAATTCTAATGCAAGTGCCTATTAAGGAAATTAAGGCATTCTGTATAGTTACTTAAATAAAATGGGTTTATGCTACAAGTGTGTTTTATTTTCCCCATCTCCAAAAAGTTATATCTTGCTGCTAGACAACATTGGCAGATGAATAGGATTATTAATTTATTAGCTTGTTCACACTGTGTATTGTTCCTGAATTTTATTACTTTTGTAATTAAAGAGTTCAGATTTTAAAGCTCCTCAAATCCGATATTTCATGGAAGCAAACTCACCCTCCCTTATTTTTTAGGCCAATGTTTATAAATTGTTTCATGTTCTGTAGGACAGACCTGTGTATACCTAATTCTACCCCTATTCAAGCTAAAGTCCACCTAAAATGAGCAACCATCCATATGTCTGACAGGCCAAAGCAATATCCATGGCAAAGCTGACAGAACTGCAATTTCCTGTCAGGTTTTCAAGTTAGGGATCAACTTTTCCCTGTCTGCACTTGTCCAGATCTGCTCCACTGAAGGGCACTGTGTGATGATTCAGTCATTTGTGTCAATATAAAACTTTGTTTATCCAACAAAGTGGATAAACACCAAGAGCTCATTTTTGTTGAATGTGATTCTGGTTGAGGCAGGGAACAGAGTAAGATTCACGTTAAAACCTTGCCCATGCTTTCCTCCCTTCTTTCAAAAGTAAATTCCTTCAGATGAAGATAAGAAAAGTAAAAAGCTGCAGGCACATGATACTGATTTTTTTTACCATGGCTTTCAAAGGCAGATCACCTTAATTTTTTGGGACATTCAAATGAGAGCCTCAAGTTTTACAATGGAAGCTCTACAGAACTCCCTGTAGATCAGCAACAACAGCAACATGGATTGCTGTCAGTTCTCACCAAGTTCTGCACCCATTTGTGGAGGTGACACTGGAGGTCAAAGGAGCTTTTTCAACATTAAGTCTGATTTGGTTATTTAGATTACTTGGACAACATTCCACATATACAGGAGGAGGGGGAAGGAAAACAATTAGTAACTCAAATATCAGTTAAACTAATGAAAATGAAATACTTAAATTATTCACCAAGACTTAAAAGCTTTTCTTTGTGTGTTATGAAAGAAATTACATTTTGAAATGTTCAACAGGTTTACAAAATTTCTATACTTCTGTTTTCCAATTAAACCTCTGTAGAGAATATAAAAGATGACTTTTTTTTACAGCTTTTTACAGTGATCACTCACTTGATATGATTTTACTACTATTTTATAACGTAAACATTTGCTGCCTAAGTTCACTTCAGTACACATCATTAGAACTGAAATACATTTAAAATGGATGCAATCAGGGGTCACAGCAGTTTGGTTTCTGCCTTTGCCAGCGCAGACACTGTGGGAATAAAGGGAATAAAGGGAGTAAAGGGAATAATAAAGGCAATAAAGCTGGCAGTGAGCTGTTAGCCAAGGTTTGTATTTGGAATGCTGGCCTGTGTCACAGGGAGCACTGACTGGCACCAGGGCACTGAAGCAAAACTGGCTCCTTGCCCTTCTGCAAGGTGAAGATGAGGTCTGTTACCCCTAAATCCTCCTTAAGATTCATGCAGCATCTTAAAGTGCTCAGAGGGAAGAAAGCTTTTCTTAAAAATGAAGACTGTAATAGATTTGTATGAAGAAAATGGTGTAATTTAGTCTGCAGGTTTTCAGTGCACTGCCTCCTGTTTCAGCACTGGTTCTGAATTCCAAGTTTTATCAGCAACAGTTGCATGTTTAACTTGAATGAGATCCAAAGGTCCAGAAAAGCACAGAATAATTTTCAATGAAGCCTGGAAGTATCAATTTACTTATCAGCACTTCTATCTGCAGGTTTTTCCTTGATCTACGAGATTCTTCTTTTATTTACATTACATGCTCTCCCATTACAGGTTGCAAAATTTACTTCTTAATTATTTTTCAGATCAAAAATCCCCTAACATTCACTGATGTTCCTTCATTCCTTAGAATTATTTAATGCTTCCTTCTTGCATATGGATTTCACCTCACCAACAAAACCAAGCAGCCCAGAATGTGGAAAAGTTAGCAGCTGCTGCTGGTAGTTTAATAAAGAAGGCAAAATGTTTCAGACACCTTCACATGGAAAATGAAAGCAATGAGGACAGAACTGGAAAACCATCATGACTTTTGGGCAAAGGAATGGGAAACACCTACACTAACAAATGGGACACTGAGTCAGTGTTTGCAGGAGCTGCACTAACAGCAGCCTCCTGCTGAAATGCAACCTAAAATGCTTCCCCCTACACATGGACAGGACTTGGTTAGGAAGTTTATGATTTCCTAGAAAACCACTCAGCTATAAAACACATTAGCATGCTGCAAGAGTAATGATTCTCGTTAAAAACTGTATTTTTGTTAAACAATTAAATTCTGCTGTGTATCACCAACACATCCTCTGATTTGCTCATGTATTTACATGGATCCTCCTTTCTCTTGGACCTTCTCTTGAGGCTTGGTGAGAACATTTCCTTCATGAGCCTCAAGAGACCTTCCAAACAGAGCATTTAATTAACAATAGATTAATTATTCTATTACCTCAGTCTGTTATTTTGTGTTCTTACTGAAGTTTCCCTGATAAATGCATTTGCTGCAAAATTATTCTGCTTTTTAAATGATCAGCAACTTGATTTTAGTTCCCAACACAGTAAGAAGCGATTTGCTGCTCTGTACTTGCACTCAAAATGTAATTGTGCTAGATGAAAAGAAATCTGGTAATTATTAATTTATAGAACAAGCAAGGACCTTTGTGCTGAATAACTACTGCAAAGTGTATTTTGGAGCCAATTTTGATACCAACTTCATTCTGCACTACATTGCTGAGTGTCTGTCAATGCATAGAAGGTGAAAAATAAGCTGGCTTTACAATTTCCAGATAATATTGATAAGGTTCAGTTAGACTACTTGTCACCATGATATCAGAGCACAGATTTAATACCAAATTCCTGATGCCAGGCTAAATGACAACCTTCCTGTTCCTACTGCCAGCTTCCTTGCCAGGTACAGCAAAAGCCTGATAAAGACTTCTATTTCTGGCTTTTGCAGTATGAAAAAGCAGAACACACAAAACCATATCATAAAGTAACTGACTTAGCTTTCAGTCTTGCACCAAAATATCTCCTGAAGTCACATAAATAGGGACATTTTCAAAATTTACTACCCATTTTTCATCCAGGTTCACAAAGCAGACTTCCTTGAATTTTCTGTGTCAGCATTTTGCTGCAGATAAATAAGGTCTGAATCTTTTGGTCTGTGTGACAACGTTTTAACACTGAACAGTAAAGGTTTTAGAGGGAAAACAGCTGCTTCACACACAACTTTAATTATTTTGGAAGTCTGCAATTCTCCCTTTTTAACTGGAACTTGCTGAACCACATTCAGGATCTAGTAATGAACCTAGATGTTCAGCTGTGAGTTTTTGCATTTTGATTTACAGAAAACAAACTGCAAGTTTCAGAGCTAAAATTTACCTTACCATGAAAGATTGCAAAATAATTTTCTTCTCCAGCTACTGTATTTACAAAAGGAGTTAAAAAAGAGTTAAAAGAAGTTAAAAAAGTTAAGAGCCAGCTAATTACATCCAGTGAGGCTACACCACTGAAACTGTCAGTGAATCAGCACAGCTCCCAGGCTCACACACATGCTCAATATGGATGACTTCTGAAAGAGACTTTTCCCTTTTTGAAAGAACTGGTTAATAATAATCTTTGCAAAATGCAGTATGTGTTGAGGGAAAATAAAGCCAGCCTGTATCTGAAGCAGTAAGGTACAAACCCTTCTGTAACTGTTTACTCAGGGAGGATAAAGATGAGCACAGTTCAGGATATCCAGGTTAACAGTGTGACAGGGTAGATTTTCCTGGTTTAGAGAGCTGGGTTCTAATTCCAGTCACACCACTGGAATTCTGACAGCCAATGTGCTTCAAACACTGTAACTACAGAAATTGCATAGGATACTGGAAATATCATTGAAGCTCAGAATATGTAAAGCATTACATTAACAATGAAACATGAAAAAACCCCAAGGCTACCCCAAAGGAAATGAGAGGTAGAATTCACAGGCTCCCAGTTCTAGAGGGAAAAGCTTTGTTTCCATGTTTACATGACAGTAAAGCAACTTCTACAATCAGTCTGAGCAAAGAACACAAGTGCAGCACTTGAAGTGATTGAAGGGGTTGCTTCAGATTTATCAAGCTACATAACCTGAATTTTTGTTCTCAAACCCACTGGAAGATAATGCAAAATTATATTCCTTTCTAACTACTTTAATTTTAAAGAAATCAGACCTATGAAGTCAGGCTTCCTGGTTTAGCAGTTATTGCAGACCAGTGTGTCAACATCCTCCAATTTTCAACCAATTTTGAAGAAGAGGAGATCTTGAGGACAAAAACTTCTCTGCAATTCTATAAAAATACAAGGCTAATTTAATCTCAAATAGTCTCCTTGAGCTGAGAGCATTTCCTGAGCCTAGAAATGACATAAAGCATAGAAGAAACCTGCAAAACTGAAAATATTCTTATATTCTGCACTGCAAAATACAAGCATCAGCCTAGAAATATGGATGACTTAAGAGAAAAGTAAAGTTTATACCATATTTTTTCTTAGAAGAATCCCCAAATCCATTTTTGTCTTAATTTATAACAGTAACTACTCAGAAGAGAACATTAGATGTACATTCCAAGAGGTTTTTGCAGTTTATTTTAGAAGTCTGGAGACTCACTCCACAACTGATGTTATGGCTTTTCTGAAAAGGTATAGAAATTCTCATAACCCAAAGTTAAAACTGTCTAAATTGAGTGTGCTGTATCTTGAAAGAGAAAACCAAAAGTAATAAATTCCATTCACTCTGTCATTACAAAACCTCACACATTACCAAAATAATGAAACAGTGGAAGTTTTACTTCAGTGCTGAGTTCCCAGAGAGCATCCCAGGCTGTGGGATCATTCTAGATCATTCATGTGGGATCATTTAGATCATTCTTTGTTTTGCTGCAAGCTCATCTTTCAGTCTGGACAGTTTGCCCTTCATGTTTTTCCACCACAGGTCTAGTGCCATCCACCAACCAGGATCTGAAAAATGCTTTGCAGAAGGGAAACAAAGCTGCACTTACTTCAGCTTGCTGATCCTGGCTTCTGCAGTGTCAGTGAGGGTTTTTGTTTCCTCTTTCCACCTGTTTGTTGCTTTTTGCTGAGCTGCCAAGAGCTGCCTGAGCTCAGCAGTGGACCTGAGGCTGGAGTCCTCCATCTCCCTGAGCCGAGCTTCGTACCCACGTTCCTTCACTGCATGCTCGTGCTCCATGGTGCTGATCTAAAAAAATCCACCACAATCAAATCTCTCACTCTTTACCTTCTTTCTGTTTGTTTTATAATGCCAGAGTTAAATTTATAAACATTTGTTGAAATGTGGAAGATACAATAATTAAACTTCTAATTATATACTCAGAGATCCGTGTTCCCAAAGCCAATTTAAGCAAATAGGACAACTGACAAGAAAGGATAATGAGCTGTGTATGCTTATTTTTGTAAGTAATCTTTATTCTTCTCCCTTGTGCTTCCTCCACAGAAACAAGTTCATTCTTTTTCATCTAGCTAAATGTGTTAGGAGTTTCTTAACTGCATCTGCAGTCCTTTGTACGTCAGAGGGAAATGAAATCAAGCAGTGAATCTTATCTGTGACTATAAGCCTGTCTGATTAAAAATGAGACAGACAAAGATTTAGTACATGCTTTCTGTGCTTCATATCCACTACCTCTGTTCCAAGATTCTGATCCTTTGTTTAAGGAAAGGGTTCTGGAGTAGGACAAGAGTCCCTGTTCAATTTGAAAGCTTTCTTTATCTTGCAGAGCAAAGTGGAAGCCAGATTTGAGCTGGTCCCCATTTGCACCTTGTAAAACTCTTTACTGAGGTTGTCTTTCATTGTTCCAGGTCCTTAGATCCCTTTTTTTGGTATCTTTACTCTGCAGAGGAGAAAGTACCAGCTTTATATGTTCAGAAAGCACATCAAGGATGAAAGCTGCTCCTCCCTCCAGAAACCACAGGTACCATGGATCTGCTGAGGTTCCTACTGATTCCTGCTCAGGGGCAGTTCATGGAACACGTTCAAAAAGAACAAACCAGCTCTCAGCCAATAATCAGCAAAGCAAAGAGAAGAATTTCCTCTGTCCAGAAAAAAAGAGCCAACACTTGAGAGCCACCCTATTAAATTATTTATTAGTTACACACTGCCCTGACAACATTGTGGACACACAAGCAGAGGAAGACTCTCTGGGCAGAAAGTCAGACAAAGATTTCTGACACATTAGAGACAATAAATAAATGAAGATCAGATACTGCAGTATTATTAAATCTATTTATCTTATTTAAAGCAAAGAACATTTGGGGTCTCCTTATCAAGGAGAATGTAATACCCATTAAAATACAATTTAATTAGCAAAGATTGTGTTACCCCATGGATTCTGAGGACACACAATGCAACAATTAAATTACTTTTAAGCAGCAACCAGGATGCATCACTGAAACTCTCAATCTTAGGTTAAACATTAAATGCTTTTTTCTTAGAACTGCTGCCTTACTAAGCAAATATTAGTCTTACATTACAAAAAAAAAAAAATCCAAAAACCAAAAAATCCATACCTTTACTTTAGCTTTTTGTTGAGCCTCTACTGCCAGTTTTCTCAAGCCGTCCATTTCATTTTGCAATTGTTCATTCTCTTGCTGAAGTTTTAGTCTTTGTTCACTGACAAAAGCACTCTTTTCTCTTTCTGAATCCAGTGTGCTTTGCAATTTACAGATAACTTCCTGGCAACGAGATTTCTCTTCCTCAGAGCTGAAAGAGAAGAAAAGTCTGGCTGCAGCTGAAGAACTGAACAACTCCTGAACCAGATAACAGCAGATATAGACTGGGAGCTACACACAAATCAGCAGAGAAATTTAGCATCGTGATGGAACTGATAAAATCAATCTTAGTTTCACAATTGTGGTATCTTGATACCACCTCTGCTGCTGGATAAAAAGATCTGACAAAGCCCTAACACCCACTGAGCAGTTTCAGTCTGAAGTAATTTCCATTGCTCTCTCACTTCTGTACACATCTGTAACATCACTCACTTCATTTCCAGCTGTTTCAGTTTATTTTGTGTCATCTGCAGGCTCCTCTGAAGGTCATCTTTGGCAGCTTCTGCAAGTAAATACTTCTGATGCAGCTGCTCAAACTTTCTGCTGTCAGATTCACGATCTCTGGATTCCCTGTAAATCTGAAGAGTAAACCTATATGGGAATTTATTACTCATTGCATCCTATTTTCCCATGATTTAAAATAAAACTCAACTTCTAACATTGATGCTGCCACTTGAAAAAGAGAAAAGTTTCCAAAGATCTGATCTATTGATCTTAACTGGAATATGTACCAGCACTCCTTTGGATTATGTTAAACATCTCTTTTACTTTTTACACTTTTCAAAGAACTTTCTTTTTCAGTTTGGTGTTGCAGCTTTAAAAGACCTTCTGGATTTAAAAAAAAAGAATGCAAACAACTAAAGCAAATAAATGAAAATTTACAATTAAGAACATCTACTCAAAAATAAAATAAGAAATTAAGGGAGAAATACATGAAAATTGGGGGAAATCTATGTATTTTTTCTTCTGTAAAAAGATCTTAAATGTGATTTAAAAATACATACAACTGCCTTACCTTTTCAAGTTCTTCTTCCACTGCTCTTTTTTCTCTAATGGCTCGTTCAATTTGACTCTGTTTTTCTCCACATTCCTTTTTATAAAAGTCATTTTTAAATAAGATTTAATTAATCAAAACAAAATTCAAGAAGTGCTGAAGTCAAACCCTGCCCAGAGTAAATGCAGTTCTTGCTGCTGCCATGGATGAATTTGATTCTATTTACCTGCTCATTATTTGCTCTATAGGATCATTCAATATACAGACCAAGACACATAAAAAACCTTTTAAACCTAAATAACCTTTCTTTTTAAAAAGAAACCTTTTAAAAATAAATTTAAAGCAGAAATAGGTGCATCAGCATGGAATTCTTTTGGTCACCTGCATAATTTATTACAAGTCCCTGGTTCATTCAGAACTATGATGTCTGTGATGCACAGACTTTCCCCTAGGATACCTTATCAGCTTTCATATCAGCTTTCCTTTCTACACACACAACTCCAGATAAGCATGGAAGGTGAGTTTAGTGTATCTCTGAAAGGAACAGGGATACTCAACAAGTGCCATCACATGGGAGATATTTTCTACAGCACAGATCTCACAATGCCTGTGAACTCATCTCTGCAGACATGCAGGATGTAATGTGCTATACCACACAGCTACTCATTAATCACATAATGATTTAACTAAAATACTGAATTCTAGTGGAAGTATTTCATCAGCAAAACCAAGAAGTCTCAAATGCTTTGCTACTGAAAATATTTTAATCCACCAACTCCGTACCATCTGCAGAGCTGAAACTTCTTCTGTTAGCCGAGACACCTGCAGGTTACATTGCCTCTTTGCAGTGTCTACCTGGCACCAGAACAAAACAAAACAGAACAAAATTAGTGCCAAAAACTATTTTTCCATCTTGCTTTTTGACACACACACACACACACATATATAGTCTACAGGTGATGCGTGTATATAAAGCATGAAAATACCTGGGACTGCAATAACTGACAACTCATATTACTACATAAATATTAGAAAAAACTATTAATATCAATCCATACTACTTTAACTGATGGTATTTAGGAGAAAAAAAGCACAAATGAAGACATCACAAGTGTCATTCACAGTGCAGCCTTCTCTATGCCAGTGTCTGCAGAGGCACCAACAGTTTTGGTTCTTGTTTGGAACACATGTCCAGACAATAAATGCTGAAGAGGATGGTGCTGTCAGCATGCTGCCTTGCCACTTATTATCCAAATGTAATTTTGGATTCCTTATTTTATCCAAACTCTTGTGAGAAAGCTGCTGGTGATGACCATGCACCAGTAGTAGCTTTTCACTCTGAGGAAAGCCAAAAACTCTTCCCATTCTTTCTAAACATCATAACTTACTTCCTTTCTAATTCTTGCAGCAGTATTCTCTGCAAGTTGTGACATTTCATCCTGCAGTTTTTTGATCTCTTCTTCCTTTTGTTTCTCCCCAAAGAGTGCCTAGAAGAGAAATAACAAAATGAAATATACGACTGATATTTCAGTAGGATACTAAGAGCACCAAGAGAAAACCCCACTGCTCAAAAGAAACCTTTTCCTTTTTGCTTTGGAGTAGCTGACACTGAGACTCAGTAACACTGACACTGTAAACACGTTGCACTAAATGTAAATCTTCTTGTAAATCAGAACCACACAAAGAGTTGGTGTCAGTAGGTGTTTTTTCTATTGGGCCTTGGGAGATTTTGGCTGAGCATGGATTTATACAGAAGAATGCACAGGAACCAGAGCAAAATTTCCACCTTAATCTCCTACAGAGCAGGGAGAAAACAATTTAAAATAGAAAGTGTCAACAGATATATATATTAATGTGCATTTTTTTATTCTGTTCATTAATAGAATATTTTTTTTTTCTTCTGTTCATTAAATTTTCTTCCCAGTTTGAAAAATTCAGGATGTTTAAGCCAGAGCAGTAAATTAAGAATTGTTTGCTTTGTTTTGGCTCCTTCAGCCATGTTTCCATATCAATATTTTTGGCATAAATGTTATTCTAAGATAGTTTAATCATAAGTTGCATATAAAAGTTTCTTTTAAGACCTCTCCACATGTCTAGATTTCTTTGCTGATGACTCTGCACTTTCCTTGTTTCCTATGACTTGTCTTTAACAGTTATAAATTTGTGACAGAACCTTCCTTTTTCTCCTGACATCAGTATTTGGTAAGAAACTCTGAACTCCCATTAAAAACTTTGGAAATCCATGTTTAGATACAGTTTTATCACTTGGGTGACCTTTATCCAGGCACTCACCATGTGGAGTTTACACTGTATGACAAGTCTGAGTATGTGTGGTTGTGTGGTCACATCCCAGTTTGCTCTCTATACATGACTTTTACATAATTTTAGCACAACAGACACGAAAGAAGCTATCTCAGGTATCCTAAATATCCTAATTTCTAGGAAATACCTTCATCCAGTGACTTACCTGACTTTTTAAAAGGTTAGCTTCTTCCAGGAGCTGTATGCAATCTTGGACTTTTGCAACAGCATCGTACTTCTCACTTTCCAGACTGGCAGACCTGACCTGAAGCTCTCTGAGCTGTTCCTCCAGGGCTGCTTTTTCTGTTCTCAGCCTTTCAGCATCTTGAACAGTCACACACAATCTACAAGAAAGCAGAAATTTAACAGTGTGATGGGTAATTAGGACAGTAATCCACTCAAACCGAGGTATTAGTAAGTATCTATTCATAAATTGCCCAAATTGCACTGTTCTCTGGTTTTGGACAGAGTATTTTGAGTTTGATGATCAATCAAGTCTTAGAAAGAAACAGAATTGTAGGAGTTAACTCAGATCTCTTATCTCAGAAGATCCTTAGAAGAATCCCAGGGATATCCTGGGATACATCACTGAAAATGTTCTATATTAAACCAGAACAGAACAGCCCCCAAAGAAATCAAATTTTCTCTGTGGAGGAAATGGGATAATTGGATATGGGCAATGAAGTTGCAGCTACAGTTTTAGAGAAAGAAAACGCCTGGTAATTTCACAGCACTCAGGAATTCTTATTGTCTAACTATGATTGTCACTATTGGCAGGCATGAGAAAAGACAAGAGAGTCTCAGAGTGATTGTCAAAAACATCCCTTTGTTACTTTCTATCATGTTTGCCAGAAAACATACAAAGGCAGACAACCCCTGGATTTTTGTAGATTTTTGATGATTTTATCATCAAAATCCTGTAGGTAACACACAGGGAGCTCTCTTTACCTGATTTCTAACTGTTTTAGACTGGACTGCATCTGCTGCAAGCGTTTGTCAGAGGCTGTTTCTCTCTCCTGGGCAGATATCCTGTCTTCTTCCTGGAAAGAACTGAAAGCATTATCCAGATCTGATCTGAGCTTCCCTGAACAAAACAAAGATATACTCATATAAAACAAGCCAGATAACAACCTGCAGGTAATTTAACATCAGTATTCAGAAAATGAATGTCCATTTAGGTGCCACAGAAATGATTCCTTTTCTAGAATACCTTTCTCTCCAACTGGCTATGAAGCTTCTCTTTCAATGCCATCATTTCTTCAAGCTTGGCATTTGCTACCTGCCCATCTATTTTGGCTTGCCTGTATAGAAAAAACACCAGTTATTATAGAGGGGAAAACTGGCTCAAATAAAACTTTGTCACAAAAAAAAAATTTTTTTTGAAATTTTTTTTTTTTAGATTTCATGGTACTGTTCTTACAGGGCAGAAGAGTTTTCTCCCTTCTCCTTCTCACTACTCCTATTCACTATTCCAAAAGAGAGGAATATCAAATTCCAGAAGTCCTGTAGAAATTACTTCACAGATTATGAGCACAGATTATGAGAGTGTATGCACTGATTAAAGGAGGAGGACTAGGCAATCAAAAACTTCAAGTGATTCAATAATTTAGGTATAATTAGCCACAGATACGTCACAGAATTCTTCTGCAGAATTAGATTTCACTTTTTGAATCAACAGGACTAAGAATTAAAACAATCATTATACACTTCCAAAGAATTTAGCTGATGTGCTTTGTAATCTGAATACTTTTAGTGGGCTGAAGGAAAAGAGGGAAAAAAATGAAACATTTAGTGAATCATGTTAATGACTAGTGGCTCTTCATCCTCAGTAGAAAAGTCTGTTGAAAAATCAGCCCTCCCACTGCTCTGACTTGGGACCAGACAGACACAGAGAGCCTTCACCTGGGGTATAACCCAATTATTCAAGCTGCATACCAGGCTAAATTTAAAAACCAATGACTGACTCTATCATAAAGTTAAAAGACAGTAAACATGTATTGGATTAGCTCATGCAAACTGTAGCAACAATAGTCAGGAAAGAAGCTGGAAAATATTTCATACTTCTAATAATAATCGTTTTCAACCAAATATTTCTTCTAAAATACTGAATTAAGGGCGTAATAGTCGAGCATACTGTGCCTACATTAAAATCTTAAGCAAAATATACATAATCCAAGCAATTTTACAGCAAATTCTTTATTTCAGCCCAATTAATTGGAAAAGTTAATTGGTTACAATTTCTTTAAGAAGCAAAAACTACAATAAAAACATTACTGCTAAAGACATGGTCTTCAGTGTGGGTCTAAAACTTTGACCTTAGTCCATCTCAAATATTGCATCTTTCTCCTACAAGAACTACTGTAAATTCAGGAGGACATTAAATTGCCTCTGGCAAAATATTTTAGAAGTGTTGTAAAACAAAATAAAAAATTCAAAAGGCAGCATAAGAAGGGAAAAATAAGAAAAACATTAAAAAGTCATAAAAAATCAACACCTTAAGTATCAAAAATGCATTTTAACAACCAAGCTGAGACTCAGATTGAATTCAGAGGTCTGTATTTTACAGGCAACAAACTGATTATAAAGATACAGCTTTTATTGTGTGAAATATATCCTTAACATAATCTTGGGAAATTATCTCTGTTTAAGAGCTTTAAGATTCTGAAATGCAGATCCATGCCCTTGCTACACTAAGTTTTTTCATTTGTGTGTTTTATCCAGGCCATACAAACCTAATTTAAATTCTCCATTAAATTCTCTAACACACAAGTAGTTTTTTCTTAAATCTACTTTTGCATTCCTGACTTAGTACCCTATTACCATAAATCATGCAAAACTATTAAAAATATCCCAAAGGATTAGAATTGTCTGCACCACATGCTATACAATCCACACAGACTGCATCTTCATGTTTGAGAAGAAAGTGATGAACTATTCCAGACTCCTTGGAGAAACACTGCAGCATTTTTAGGGCTAGATAGGGCTGCTGCCATTAACTCTGGGAGTAAAACACTTTTTAGGGGTCCAAGGACTGATCTGAGAGGAAGGTGAGCATAATCAGTGTCTGTAATTAGAGATGGATAATGACTGAATCTCTTGTTTTACTCTCAGTTCATAAATCCACTGTTGAACAAAATAAAATTTTAATTTCACATCAATTATCACTTCTTAAATGAGAGAACAGACACAGCAAACTGGCATTGAACAGACTTCAGCTGTAAACACAAATAATCATGAAATTGTGTCACAGATAATATTTCTCCTTTTCCTTGATACACTTCAGGAATGTAATTAACACTTCTTTTACCTTTAACTTCCACAGAACCTACTGTTTAGAGCTCTAAACCATAGTGATAAGGGGTGAAATAAATTTTATTAAAAACATCAAAACTTGGAAGCTTGCTTGAATATTCAAATTTCAGAACTGCAATGAGTAACTGGCTTTTGAGCAAGCTGTATTCTAATGAAAGCCTATCTTCAGAATCAATTGTGATGTGATACTGATAATTTTTTTTCTTTTCAATCAAAGGACAAATGGTAAATATTTCAGGGAAAAGCTGAATCAAACAACACTAACTGGAAATATGTTACCATATTGTAACCCTAATGATGTCTAACAAGTTTCAGAGACAGTTACTGAAAGCACTGTAACTATGAGGATGAAATCAGCCTGCAGTAAAACAAGGCCCATGACACAGCAGCAGGTTTGGAAAAGCTGGAGAAAAGATATTTTTTATTTTATTTAATTTGCCTGGTTTATACCTCAGCTGTTTTCGTAGCTTCTCTAGTTCCACATCTTGCTCTGTCACAGTTTTCAGAAACTGCTGATTGGTCTGTGAAATGAAAAGGTATTTGCAAATGTTCATTAGAGTATTGAAGATATTATACATGTTACACATGCCTCACACTGAGATCCTAAAGATGACCACAGTGGCAGGCAGCGTTCAAAACACACAATATTCTCCTGTTCTCCCTTCTCTCCTATTAATTCCTCATGTTCTTCTTGGTTTTTTTTTTGACTGTTGTTAAGAACAGTTTTCAGGCATTTCCTGCTTCTGAAATCTCTCTTCTGAGTGCTAACAGTTCATGTCAAGACCACCACAGAGTACCCAAAGTAAAAACCCCATCTTGCCCACATTTCTCATTTTGGTTTCATTAATATCAACGGAATGTCAGATGAAATGAACTCAGATAATCAAAGAGATCTTTCTGCCAATTTCTGCCCTTTACTTCAGTTTTTACTACCCTAAATATTTTACCATCAGCAGAGAACACTCTTGCTTCAACACTGGATTTTATTTCCAGAGCATGAATAAATATACTGAACAATTCCATCCTGAGCACACCTAGGAAACACAGCTGTTTTACCACAATAAAAACAGGACTCATTTCCATGTCTCCTCACTCCCTATTTTTTAGTTTGTTAGCTCAAAAAAGGACTTGATGCTTTATCCCATGACATCTTTATGCCTTTGGTAACAGATGGTGCCAAATGTTTTTTGGATAATGCAAACAAATGGATTATCTTTATCTTAAATATTGTCTTAATTCTTTTCTCTGTTGTGAGGAAGAAAGATCTCAGAGACAAAAACAAAAGCAGACTGTTAGAGTAGGTTAGGAGTCTTTTTGCACTGCCAGTATTCAAAATAAACACTCAAAAAAAATCATACAGAAATCGAAACCAAAGCTGCTCAGTCAAAGACTGAGTTTCTACTAAAACTGTCAATTTTGGAAGGCCTAGGCTACAGCTTATTAACTAAGAAGTTTCAGTCCAAGGATGTGGATAAAGCACTAGAAGGTTATTAGAGCTCAGAAAAATGTGCATAAAAGTGACAAAGACACTGAAAGCAGCAGTACCAAAACAGCAATGGATAAAAATTTGCCAGAGCCAATGTGCAAGAGGACATAATTTAAAAAAATGTTTCCTTTGTGAAGACATTTTTGAATGTGTGAAGTACACCAGCCACATACTGTAATTCTGAGTGTAAGCTTACCTCTTAAGCCTAAAAGAAAAATCTCACATAAAATTAAAAGTTGACCTCAGCCACCTTGACCTGGTGTTTGGAGTTCAGGAATAAAGCCATCACTGCTTCTTGGTTGCTGGAGAAGTTTGTAAATTTGAGTGACACAGGTATGTGTGAAGGTGTTTTTGCTATGGTCTTGTACTTTGAGGGTCCAGTAGGACAATTAATAAATTACCAGTTCACTGTTCAGAAGGTTTTACTCACCAACTCTATTTTCTCCTTGGCTGTGTGCAGCTGGCGAGTCAGCTGCTGAAAGCTGCTCAGTTGATCCTAAAATGAGAATTCACAGTTGCTCATAATCAGTATAGTCAGAGAGACCTTTAACACCACAAAAAAACAGAAATCAGCAAAAAACCATTTCTGAGGTGAGCTGTAGCTGTGCCCATAAATCAAATGTGTTTGAAAACAAGAGGAAATATTAAAATAATTTGTAGGTTCTCTCTTAGAAATACATGTAGCAAGGTACATAAATGCATCACATTTCTATTAGTTCTTCACACACTGAGCATCTTTACATAGCTCATCAGAGCAGAACAGCTTTTCTAAGAATTTCCTGACAGGCCTTCCCCAGACTCAGCAGAAGAGAAACAGGCTGCTAAATGCAAGCAGCCATAGACAGACACATGAACTTGATTTTTCACCTGTTTACTTCTTTACTGAATAACAGCAGGAAATGGTGACAACTGTTCCAGCTATTCAAACACAGGAGAACAGATAAAGAAAGACTTTCAGAATTCAGCATTCTTAAGCAACTTTTTCAGACATTTTACTGCCCTGAACATTTCCGCCCATGCAATTCAAACACAGGATTATTTATATGCACAGTCATATTTTGTGTACATACATCTGTATATGAAAAAAAAAGGAACAAAAATAAATGACAATTACATTCTGCTTTTTCCTTTCAGCCATGAGGATGTGTGTTTTGGTCAGGTGCTCCTGGTACTTCTGCTGAAGTCGATCGTGCTCCCATGACAGCGTCTGCCAGCGCTCAACTGCTTGGTCTTTCTCCTAATTTACAGAAAAATATTCTATTACAGCACATTTGTCTTCATCTATCATTATCTAAAAAGACAAGCCTTAACTTCTATTTTGAAGAAATGCCATTATCTATACTTTTCTCTGCACGTATTTTTTAAATTTCAATTCAAGTAGAGAAAAAGAGATGCTTGGAAGTTCAAATTCCACTTCTGCTTTTTTGCCTTTTTTTTAAGAGCTCAAACTTTTACAGGTCTTTAAGATAGGCCTACAGTATAAATACTATTCAAATACCAAAATTCACCTGTAAAATTCAAGTTAATCATACACAACTGATATACTGTAATAAACTGAACAAAATTGCCTGTATTTTCAGATTTAGATACTATTTTCTATATCCCACATTCCTTCCTCATTTCACATTACAATAGTTCTGATTAAAATGACAAGTTACTATGAAAAGCTTGAAATCAACAAAATATTTCATGGAGTTGCTGATCATGAATTCTATGGAATTAAATATGGATCAAGTCAACTAGGTAAAATTACTGACACAAATTAGTATTAAAAAATTATTTTATGAATCTAGGAAAGGAGTTTCTTCTTCAAGTCTAAATTCAGAGGGGCTCAAAACAGCCTCAAGGAACTCCAATCAAATGATTTCTGAATCAAGAAATAAAACAGCCTCCCCTAATCTGCCAAGGCACAACAAGAGAAATAAAACAACAGCAATGTTTAATCTCACACACTTGCTTTTCCAGCCGTAGCTGTTCCTGAAGGGCTCTCACTGTGCCTTCCTCTGCAGGAATCTCAGTGTCCAGATGCACCAAAGGAAGAGCCTCCAGCTGCTCCTCAAGAGGCTCTTTCAACTCTGCATGCAGCCTGAAATTCAAAGAACTCAGTTCAGCAAGGTATCTCTTTAAAAGGGATTTTTAAACAACTGAAATCTACTGTACCTTCCACCTATACATACAACTTCCTTGCAAGTCAAATTTAAATCTCTATTAAGTTATGTTCTATAAAAAAAATGAACAGTTTGAAATAGTTTCACTTCCAGTTCTTTTAGTGACATAAATCTCCTATACCTGCTGCTGTAATCTGTATTCAGCACTTAAACACTCTAACATTAGGATCCTGAATTCTCTTAGTCAAAGATTTCAAGGTCCTAGAAAAAAGAAGCTTTTTAATGTTAGAAATCATGAAAAACAGTACTGGCAACACAGCAGGTTTTTTTTATTATTTACCTTTCATTTTCCTCGGTGACTTCTTCCAGTTTCAGCATCATCTCCCCCATTTGTGCCTGACACAAAGACATGCAAGAGTAAGAGCTCATTTAAGTCACACAAGCTCTGGTGACACTGTCACCCTGTATTTCTGACTGACATGGTAAAAGATGGACAATTTAATTCAGCACAACACAGTCAATGAAAGCCAATTGCTTTTTTAAGGCAAGTCACAGGATGCCACTTGAATTTAACAGCTGCCAAGTCCTGTTCCACCTCAGCATTTGGAAGTTATTAGGGACATTAAACTTAACCTTTTGAAATTCTTATGGCTCTACAGATTGATTTTTAATTAACTCAAGTTCTTTTAGGGGTAGAGTAGATAACTCATCTTTATGCTGTAAGCATTTGAAAGTTTAGGAATGAACTGAGGAGAAACTCCAGTTATATGAATCAAACTGACTGTTTTGTTTACCAGTGCAAGGAAGCCCTAGTGCTCCTGTTGCCTTCTGAAATTCATCAAGCTTGAAGACTATTTGCAAAATCTTTATGATGGACAGATCAAACAAATAAGGTGCATTAAACCAAAACCAGTGTGTAACTTCTGCACGAAGATCACAAACAAAAATTGCTTTCTGTGCCACAAGGTTTAATTTCACTTCGTTCTCTGTCATGCCACAAAGCATTAAAAAGTTTCATTTGGGGTGGCTGAAAGGAAGAGAGTTCAATTCTACCTCAGCCCCCAGGATGACACTGTTGCAATCTGGACACTCTCCCAACCTTTTCACAGAAAGCTCCCCATTCATCCCCTTGAGGCAGCCCAGCAGCTTTGAGAAGAATGACAAAAACTGTGCCCTGCATGTTCCCAGCACTAAATGGAGATCAATGTGAACTCTGGGAATGCCCATACCTGATAAAGCTGCAGCTGCTCCTTCATCTCCTCCACGCGTTTACCATACTCTGTGACCAGAGCTGACACGCTAAGGAGTTGGAAAAGATGCTCAGAATGAGTTTTGTAAATGCTGAAATGCTCTGTTAATTTACTAGTTTTAAAGAATTCGTAATTTGGAGGCCAGAATAGAACAGTGACTTTTCTTGAGTTCCAAGCTTGACATTCCCCAGAATCAAATGAACAAATTTAATCACTGCTTTTAAATAATGATCATTAACAGCAAGGGTCCTATATAACAGAAATATACAAAACAAATGACCATTAATACAGTACTAATATTTCATCAATTCACACAGAATCCCAAATATTAAAATAGACTTCATTGCTGCTTTCACATACAATAGTAGAGTGGCCTATTAGACAATGCAGAACACTGTAGTTCTACTTCTATACTTTACCCTCCTAATTTTTTCATAACTAATAGCAATTCCCTGAAAATTTGATATTAAAAGCCAACAAGAAAAGCAAAGTTATTTCTGTCAGAGGAAATTACAGTGACCATGAAACCATTTACTGACAGACAACTGTTAGTTGAAGAGTGTCAAAAAAACATTTTTAAAAACATCCCCCAATCTCAACAGACAGAAGTTACCCATGTTATCTAGATCAGCACACCAGAACTTCTGTTTATTCTCTCAAAACTTAGACTAGAGAATTTCGTTCATCCATCTCTCATCCTTTATTTTACAGCTTGTGGGAGCAAAGTCAGTAATTTAATTAACTGAGTAAACACAACACCACCTAAAAACAACCTTTACAGTAACACCTCTACAGACACGTGTACACAAGACCCTGGATATTCACACTCCTGTGAGCACCTGACAATTTCCTTCAAACACACTGCAGTATTCCCATTTATCACTTGAATCAGTTACCTTTGGTCCATCATCCTGGATCCTGATGTGCCATCACCACCAAGGGCATGTTCCTGTAATGGAATAATAATTTACTCATTAGTAATTGAATATAAATATATGTAGTTTTAAACTTTCCTGTGAAACACAAAACTGTACTGTAATCTGTACACAATATGCCACAGAATCACTTTCAGGTTTATGTTAAAAAATCCTCCAGTGCTGGCCCATATGAAAAAATAATGATTTTTTTTCCCCAGATATGCTCTGATCTAAAGCATAATTACATCTGAGGGAAAATCAACTCAATCTTAAAAGAATAATCATGGATTTGTGCAAGTGCTTGGTTCATTTCCATGCATCTCAGCACCAGGAAAGTGCTGAAGCCTGAGATTCTGCACAAGCTTTCAGACAGGCTTATGGTACCCAACACACCAAGTTACCTGAGCATGAGGTAACCAATCTCTTAGGAAAGGGAAGTGTGTAAAAGTGTACTAAAAAGTGTACTAAATTACAAAGCAAGTGCTTTTTCAAAGACAAAACATTTAGAAATGCACCAAAAATACCATAATTCACTGTCAATACAGTTTTTTTCTGCTGTTGGTGCATTGTATGACGGACTCAAAACAGGACCAGAGAACACTGAAGTGAGCTGTGCTCCATGTAGGGAAAGTTGTTTATCACAAAAAGATTCTTACTACTGCCACCCCTGAGTTCACATACCTGCTCAGCAGCATTTCTCAGAACCTCACTGGTTTCATAGTGTCCAAGTGCCATTTTCAGCCTCTGATCTGAAAAACACCACATTTGAGAATCATGGCTATAACACTTGTATGTGTTATATCCTATCCACATAAACAGGACTAGCAGTCAGAGATATGTTTAACAATATAATGCTTTGAGGAGAAAAAAAAAGCTTCTAAAATTCTTCTTCATAATCTGTTCACGTCACAGCATAATCAACGGTCTAGGAAAGCTCAAGAAGATACAGATTTTTGAGCCCGAATGGCTCAAACAGAATGTCTTATCTCAGACAGAAGCTTTTCTTCTACTGAAATCCTTGCAATCTAAAGTTGGTTTTCCACCTCCGGCCACCCAAAGCCAGCACACGAAATTCGGAGAAATCCCGAGGTGTGAGCGATGCTCAGCCACGCACCGTGACTCGGCCCTGCTGCTGCGCTGCCGGGTTTCCCTGCACTAATTAACACTGTCCCTAATTAATTAGGGACAGTGACAGTCCTTGGGACAACGCACCTACCCCATCTCCAACTCGCAGGGTTGCAAACTCAGCAGAAGCAATTTTTTCTGGTCAGTTATTTTGTTGGTGAGTAACTGAGATGTGCTCTGATTGTCATATGAAGTGATATTAAAACACCGATTTTAGTCCATAAAGCAAATCTCATTAATAACCGGCAAAAGAACTTTCCAGTGTAAGCAAAGCACAGGAAACGCCGTGGTTTCATAACAAGAGAGGCATTCACACAAAACCACACGTTTTTCTGGCCATTACCCTATTTAGCAGCTTTTAATTACCGCTGTTTAGCTAACTGAAAGTACTGCCCACGCTGTCGCTCACTGCGGCGAACACTGGGAAAGCTACGGAACACAAACCCTCATTGCTACCGAATATAAACCCTCACTGCTACCCAATATAAACCCTCAGCACCAACACTCACCCGGCCGTGCCTTGGTCCCGGCTGTCCCCGAGCAAACTCCGCGCAGCCCCGGGCAAAGCCGCCGGTCCGGCCGCTGCAGGGGATGAAGGCGNTTCATAGGAAATTCCTCGTTAAACTTTCCTTGAGGGGCTTATGGGTTAAAGATCGGCGCTGAGGCGTTTAAACTCCCCTTCAGGAAAAAGAACAATGAGTTTGCGGCCGGAGTAGCAGAGCGGAGCCGTCTGGGAGCTGCTGCCCGGCGGAGGCTGTGGCCAGGCGGGGATCGGCCGCTCCTGCCGGGGAACAGCGGCAGGAGGAGAGGACACAGCCTGCGCTGCATCGGGGCACGGTCAGGTCGGACTCTAGCAGTAATTTCTTTATAGGAATAGTGATTGGAGTTTGGAACGAGCTGCTCGGGGAGTTGGTGGAGTCACCGTTCCTGGAGGTGTTTAAGGAAAGACTGATTTGCAGTGATTGCAAATGAAAGCTTTGGCTGCTTGCTTCATTTTCTTGTGCCTCAAACGTTAGAGGATTTCTCCTCAGTCTGTTTTTTCTGATATTACCAAATCCTCTAAATTCATGTAGTGTTGACTGTTTTGTTTATCTGTTCTGTTGATAAATATTTCTGGTGGTATTGGAAGCTATTTATTTAGATGTATGTTTAAAAAGACTTAAGCTTGGTAAGAGTTCAGAATCATTTGTAACCCTGCGGGTACAAAAACTATGAGAAATAGCTTTTATGTAACTGTTTATTTAGGTTTTTTTACAAAGCTAACTTGTTTCAGTTCTGTCTAAAAACATGATTTAATAATTGACTTTATACCAAAGTGCATTTTTTTTCCTAGGCAACCAAATAGCGTCGTGTGGAGCTGGAATCTGAGATCTTCTTTGACAGAACTTAACTTTTTGATTTGTGGAGTATCTGAAGATGAAGTTTAGAGTTAAACACACGTGGGATGGTTTGCCCGTGAGCCATGAGCCAGTTACGATTGTGCTGAGGCCGGGTAGTGCGGGGCTGCTGATGGAGGTTGGGGCTCCTTTCTTTAATGACCCCCCGGCACCACCCGGAGAGCCGGGGAAACCTTTGGGGGGACTGTGGGACTATGAGGGTAAGTGCAACTCTTCTCCTGCAAATATATCTGATTTCTGGTGACACTGGTGTTCCTCTGTATTCGATAATAATCCTGGTCTTTTTTTAAGAGTCTGTGATTTTTTTTTTTTTTTTTTTTTTTGACCAAACTGGAGGTCAGTGGTCTGGGTTATTTCAATAATTTTGAAGCTGAATTCCTGATCCTGTCCATAGTATATGCACTCAAACTTAGTTTTTTGGCTTACTGATATAACTTGCTAACTGTCAGAGTTCACAAGTACATATTTGAATATCAAAATAATTTTGTGGCATATGTATTTAAATGCCCTTGGGGAAGAAGAAGCAAAATCCTAAAGATAGATTCTGTTTTGCTTTAAGAAGGAAAGTGTTTTAATAGTTTTTCCAAAATTCCTTTTGGGAATAGGAACGGGAAACAGAAATTGCACCTCGTGAAATGCAGTTCAAAATTGTCCCCAAATGGAATGGGGGAAATACTCACAGTAGTGCAGGATATTTTCTTTCCTGTCCATACTGTCACTTTTACCCATTGCTTTGAGTAATGCAAGAATTGAGTATTTCCAGCAGTTCTTTATTTCCTGATTATTGAGCTACTCTGATCCAACTCTACTAAAACAAAATTAGCACCCCTGTGATGTTATTATAATAAATATGCTTAAGTAAAAATAAATAAAGGTATCAGTCATATAATTCTAACTCAAGTTTTCTAATAATGTCACTGCTGTGAGAAGCACTGTTGTAATTTTACATGAGAAACACTGTAGGTGTAGAAGGAAAGATTACAGGTGACCTGACTGATGAGTCTAAGTTGTACTAATTACCAAAGAGGAGGAACAGCCTTGCCCTAATGGGTTAGGGCTGTGACTAATGAAGGTCAGTGTGATAAAAGGGGTGGGTTGGCTGGGCAGAGGGAGGAGATACTGAAAGAAGGATCCAGAAGGACTGGGCGAAACAGGAGAGAGAATCTCTGTTGTGAGGTCAGTCTGGGTGTGCAGTCAGAGCCTGTTGTTGGAATCTGCAGTCAGAGCCTGCAAACCAATCCCTGCAGTCACAGTCTGGCTGGCTAAAAGCTGCAGTCAGGGTGTACAAACCAATCCCTGCAGTCACAGTCTGGCTGGGTAAAAGCTGCAGTCAGGGTGTACAAACCAATCCCTGCAGTCAGAGCTCAGCAGGGAATCAGCAGCAGTCAGAGGCTGCAGGGGAAACCTCCAGCAGGAGCTGCTGCAGGCAGAGTCAGGGAATGGTTGGAGTCAGGATGGCTGAGCTGGAAAGAGGAATAAACCAGGGCCCTTTTCATGCTGTGATAAACAAGGAGTCTGTGTCTGGGCTCACTTCTACTCTCTAACAAGAGGGCTGCTGCAACAAAACATCATTGAAGTTCTACTTTGTATTCCTGAAACATGATTCAAATGTAATATGTGGCTTTCAAGTACACTTGGAACAGTAATCTCCTGTCTAAAATATCCATCTACAGGGAAACACCATTTAAGAGCTAAATGCTTACTATTTCTGAAATTTAACAGTTTTAGTTATGGGGTGTGTGCCCTGCTCTGAATCTATGATCCTCTTTTCTCTCATTTTCCTGCTGCATCAAGGTGAGTGTTTTCAAAGCTGGAATTGGTAAAGCTAATAAAGTTAGTAAAGTACTTTATAGTAAAGTACTTTATAAAGCCCATTGTGATCATAGCAATTAAAATAAGGAGCTCCTGAAGCTGGAGTTGTGGCACAACATTTTGAGTAGTTGGGTTATAATTACTGTGTGCATGTCAGTAGTGAGTCAGGTTCTGGCATGGCACAGGCCAAAACCCATGAATATTGAGTTCTTTTAGCGGGTTATGAAGATTTCAGGGTATTACAAAATAGTCAGTATAAAGTATTGACAGCTTGAGGGGTTTGTTTTGTTTGGTTTTTTGCAGTGGTAGAAGCATTCTTTCTGAGTGACAGAACTGAGCAGTATCTAGAAGTTGAGCTTTGTCCGTAAGTACTGCCCTGAAAAAGTCCTAAATTTTAATTTACCTTCTAATGCTTGTGAGATACATGGATGAAGGAGACCAGACACTGAAATTGTTTCAGTATGGGCAATGTGTGTATTTGTGGCAATAAAATGCACTAATAACTTGATACATAGGAAAACTGTGCTCTGATTCTTTCACAGCCACGGGCAGTACTTAGTGCTGCTGCTTTCTGGCAGAAGAAAAGTATGGAAAGTAAGTGGTCAAGTACATTCATAAAGATTTTTATTTACTTGTTTTCTGATCAGAAGATGGTCAATACTTTTTTTTTCCCCTTCCTTTAACAGGAGAAACTTCCTTTGGAGTTTGAGGTGACCAGAATGAAAACCAAGTGGGAGGGTAAAGCTCTTCTTCCTTGGAGTTATTTTCCACCATGCACTGACAAGTTCAATGCCTTTGCAATTCATGGCTCTGGAGAAGAGAGAACATATGAAGCACTTTATCCTGTGCCTCCACACGAACTGCAGGAGGGACAGGAACCAGATTTGTAAGCCTGAAATGAGCTCTTCTGTGATATGGTTGCACTATTGTTGGAATACTTAAAAAAGCTGATCTGGTTTTTGGATTGAGTGCCCCCAGTATTTTTATTATAGCCCCTAGCTCTGGGTCCACTGGTGCTGTGCTTTGTATAAAAGCACTGTGGCATTGTAATTAGTGCTTGGTTTCCAGGTTAGGTGCATAGAAAATTATGTATTCAGTGCCATTGGTATCTGCTTTTATCACCTCCCTTGTCTAAATCATGGGTAGGTTGTTCAACTTTTCCTTCTTCACTTCAGTTCTTCCTGAAGTGCCTTGTAGTGATAATTTCACCAGGTATATTTCCAGTAAATCTCTTTCATTCTGAAGCTATTGCCTCTACAGATTGTTCCATGCAATGGAAAAAATTAAAAAGGCAGACTAAACAAAAACAAAACAAAACAAACAAAACCCAACCCCCCCCAAAAAACAACCACAAACCAAAAAACTTCAAGGGTGCCCAGTATCAACAGGAAAAACAGATAATTTGGATTTTCAAGTTGTGCTTTGGGCCTGTTTATTTTCTTTGCCAGTGTGGCTGAGATGGTCTGATAAAACCTGTTATTCCTGGGCATTTTGTATAAACGAACCAGCTCTAGAGGACACGATATAGTTCTTACAAAACTTGTCACACAGCATACAGTGATGGTGAGGTAGGGTAAATTTTGGATAACTTATCCTTTATTTATGAAAAGTTTAGCTTCTTCAACTGTATATTTAAAAAAATTCTGAGCTATTGCTAATAAAAAACATTATCAGTCTTCTGTGACAAATGGATATTTTTATTCCTCTGTATTAAACTGCAGAATGGCTGTAATGTTTCAAGAACCAATTCTTTCTATAGTACCCTGTTCAAAAAATCCCCTTGAGTTTTTCAATGTTGGTAGCAGATGAAATTATATGAAGACACTGTTCTTTGTTGCTTTCATTACTTTCAGTTTATCTTTGCTCTTACAGATAACTACAAATTTAGGACTTTGTTTATTTCTCTTTTGTTTGCAGCCATCGCTTGGAATTTTTCAAAGACTTGAACCTGAAAGAACTAATGGGACAAGACTGGAAGCAGCCTGAATCAGATCTATGGAAATCTCTCACTAAGGGGATGCATTGAGGCATCAATTTTTATCATGTTGGAGTTGGCTGAAGCTGTGTGGAAACAACTTCCTCATTCTGAGCAGAGGGTGTAGATAACAGGTTAGCCAGGCTTTCCCTGACACTGAAATCGTGGATCTGTCTGAAAATCCACTGAGCATGTGGATCTGTTGATTCTAAATGATGAATGGCTGGTGTTTCAATCTGTCTGGGTGTGGAGATTTCATCTGTGCAAGAGGAATCTGCTGCTACCAGTGAAGGAGGGAAAATGTGCTAAAATTTCAGCTGTCTTTTGGTGAGAGCTCTGAAGTCTGACAAGGCCAATGCCTGGATTGAGATCTGATTTCTGATAGTTGCTGCATTTCTGCTGTATTTTCATTGCTGCTGTTTGTTTGTTCACTGCTGAGTGAGATCCTTATGTGCCTAGATTTTTTTGCTTACAATCAGGAGGAGAGGTGCCTCCTTCAGGAACAGGGAAGAATTGTAGCTGTATTTTGGAGGATTTTGGAGGCTCAGTACTTGCCCTGCAAGAGGTATAACACTTTTTACAGCATTTTCCTGTATGCTCCTGTGCCTGAAGTTTTCCCTTACTTAATGCTGAGGGGGAAATTTACTCTGTCTCCCAGACCTCTGTGTGGAGTTTGTAATGATGTTTAAGTGCAGAGGATAGATTTAGAAAAGATTTTATGTATTTCACATGAAGTTTCTGGGACAAACCATGCTTAGTAAAATCTTCTGGTTTAATTGAGTGCATTCAAAAGCAGGTTTTTTCTAAGACTTGTCACATCACTTTAAGAACTAATTTCAGATGTCTGAGAATTTTTTTTGCATCACACAGAGGGCTGGAGTTACTCTAGGTGTATATTTTCTATGTATGGGCATGAGTCATTTCAAGAGTGAATATTCTTAGGTGGCAACATCTTATCTGTAAACACTTATAAGATTTATATGTTCCTCTTTTTCGTCCAGCATAGCAGTTGCTGCTTGATTGTGGCTGCTGGATTAATCTGATATAAATTAGTTTAGGAAATGTGGAGCTTGCCCACTAACCAGATCCTTGCTAGTGTGCAGTAATAAATACATTCCAATGGTCTTGTTTCCTTTGCTCTTTCAGCTCAACTCTAGCTGTAAGTTCTGCCTGAGAAGCAAAGAAATATCCCACCTTTGTGAAGGACATCTCAGTGTGGTTAATGTCTGAGATAGGATGTTAGTTCACAGTTTTTCTTTAGCTTTAGGTTCCCTCTTTGTACTTCCATTTGGATAGAACTGTGCTTTCAAATTTGAAGATATTAGGCTTTTTCTGTGGCAGACTTTGGCATGTCCACTCAGCCATCCAATTGCTTTTGCTCTGTTCCAATTAAACAATACAGGTTCCTTGCTGTAAAGTGCCATCTGTTGAAAATTGTAAGTATTGTACATTCAGTTGTTTGGCTTCTTTTCTACCTTCTGTCCACCTACAGTTTTCTTAAGAATGACATCATTCTGAAATCTTGAATTATTCAATAATTGTTGATTAAAGTATCACCTAGACATTGATGTCTCAAAGTTGCTTTGAAAATTTTAGTCAAAACCTAAATGGCATTTCGCAAAACTTGTAGACTTTGTTTTGAAAAGTTTGTCAAAAAATTGTGTGAAAAGATTCAAAATGGGTGTGCTGCTTTTTTTCAAAAGGTTGTTTTCATATGAAGAATGATATTTTGTATGTAAAGGACAGTAAATAAAATTTTTTATTCATTTCATGCTTATTCCTACTTCTAACTGACTGCTTCAGATTTGACTTAATGTAAATTATGAACTTGGAGGGAAATAGATTGCTTTCCCTAAATAAGTAATTTAAAGTAAAACTTGTCTTTGCAGTACAAAATGCAATGCTAGGAAATGGAAATTGTCATACAGACCTTATTGAAGGCCCCTGCTGCTCCATGCTGCCAGGATTTGGTTTACTTGTGTATTTCTGAGCTTTAAGTGTCTGTTTGAATTGTAAGTACTGGGGGCAGCTGTAGCCTGTCTTTACTGAACTGTGTCTCCTTTTCTTGATGACAGGAGGAAAATGACAAAACAAGCTTTGTTCTGCATGGTAGTGATAGTGTGTTCATTACTTGTGAACTTAAACACGAGAACCAGAATTGTACATGGCTCAATCCTCCTTGTGATATCAGTGAATCTCTTCAGAGTTGGTGTTTGAAACCATCTTCTGTTTGCACTCCCCAAGACCTTGTTCTTTGTGCTTCTTGCCACTAGGTGGGAGGAGAAGGTTGTCAAACTGTGCCTTGGTGCTGCCAGCCGAGTTATCCTTAACCAGATCCATTCCTTCTTGCTGTATCCTTGATTTCAGAAAAAGGATATTTCAGTCAAGCTGATGGTGCCTTATTTTGGTTTATTTGAGACATCTTTGTTGTAAGAAACACTTATCATGCTATGTAGTTACAGTTCTAATGTTTGCTTTCCTGCAGGGCTGTTTTCAAAACCAATTTCTGAGATAAAAGAAGATAAATTCCACAAGGTGTCAGTCAATCTGCAGTACAAAAGTATTTTTGTGGTGTTCAAATGATTTAAATGTTATTCTGGATTTTATTTTTTTCCAAATGTCTTGAATAGTCTCTGGCAAACTTTCCAAAAAGGGTGTTTTGAATTCTGAATTCTTGAATTATTTCTTTTAATACAGTCTGATTTGTGAGAGGTGGTGCACCCCTTCACAAGGGTGAGGCTTCAGTGGTTCAAGCAACCTGCAGTGAAGCTTGCTGAAACAAGTGAAAAATGTGGCTTAAGAGAAGACAGAAAATTCTTTTTCTTCAATTAAAAAAAAATGTAAAGAAAACTTGAATGGCAATGTGTGCTACTGATAGAAGTGAATTGTACTTCAAATACAAAGCTGGAGCAACTTAGGCTATCAGGTAACATCTAATATTTTGTGTAATGATCCTGCACACTGGGTTTTTTTTGAATGCAGAAGCTCTTAACACGAGTAAAATTTTGCTTGTGTCTTTGTATACTCTAAAATATTTTTTTCTGATATGCCAGGTCAGATGTTAGAGCTAGGAAGCTCTAATTTAATTCAGGATTATATACATTTTGACTGCTATGGCTGATAGAGCTACTGCATTATCTGTTCCAGTTACTGGATACCTGAGTGAGTTAATATTTGTACTGCCCAGCACCATGATGATAAGTTGCTGCTGAATAGGATATTAAGTACTATGTTGCTTGCAGGTTTTTTTTTTTTTTCCAGGCTGTTTTGTGCCTCTCAAAGGCACACCTCTCAAACACAGAATGTGTTGTGTTTTAAATTCTGACCATGTAAAAATCCTTTTGAAATGTGAGTGGCACAGTGCATCATTTGCTGCACATAAAATTTAAAACTATTCTTTCCTGGTACCAGGGCAATCTCTAAGGTAGAGTTCATTGCATTTAATTATGGTACATTTAGAATAATGCTGCTGAAATTTGATAGTTAACCTGCATTTATTTAGTTGGTGATTCTTTTTGTTTTCAGTGAGTGCTTTAGTTTGCTGCAGTGTCTGTGAGCAGTGCTTCAGCAGAAGTGCAGGGAAGTGCTTTAAGTTTGATTTCTTTGCCCAGGTTGTATAAACAGCTGTGCCCATACAAACAGCCTCAGTGAGATCAATACAGCATTTACCATAAGATGAATTGCAGTTATGCCTTTTGCCACCTCCTTGTCTGTCTGTCAGAATTAGTGTTGTCAGGGGAATTCAGTTCTATCCAAGCTCAGCACTGCTTGTTTTCATTATTCTGTTTCTAAACAAGTGAAACAAAACAAAACCAGACCCCCCTTGGCTGCAGGGTCTGTGGGAGGTTTCCAGGGATGGATCAGGATTCACTGTTTGTATCTGCACTGCCTATGAACATACCCAAGTATGTTCCTTTTTCATTTTCAGGCATTATGCTGTAGACTATCACAAAGTATGTGTGTAATTATTCTCTGCCAGTTATGTAGTGTATTTGCAAATACAAATGTATTTTTAAATGTGATAGACCAGAACTGACTAAATAGTGTTAAAATAGCTGAAGTAAACATGACTGAAGTAAAATTATAAATTACCATGTCCTCACTGCTGTTTTAAAACCAACCCAACCAGACTAGTCCAGTGGCTTTCTTAGAATATGGAGCAGATTCTTGTAAAAAAAAAAAGGAATTTTCAGATGTTACCTTTCTAAAATACAGTAATTCCCTCTGTAGAGCACACTTGTTGCCAGTTTAATCTTGTTTTTCATTTCATTTCATCAGTTAGTTCTCTTGAGCTCAGTTTCTGCAGGCAATGAAATTTATATCTTGGTGCCAGTAGTAGCTGTCATAAAATTATTCATCTCTAATTCTAAGCAATGTAATTGGTTCACTTCTTACTGCTGAGCTTGCTTCCTTCAGCAAATGAAGCAGTTTGGAAACTGGTACTTTCTCAGTGCTTTATAGCCTATATAAGCCCTGGTATTTATATTTAATTGTGTCTGGCACTTTAAAGAACTGGTTCTTGTTTTAAAATTGCATATTACTTTCCTAAATGTTAACAGGGCGGGCTGTAACCTCTTATGCCAAGTATCTGCTTTAAATCTTCTTAATTTTGGCAAAGTATTTAGTGGTTTCAGAGGAAGGGTAGTTCATGGTGTCAGAAGACAAAACTGTGGTCTTGTACATCCCTAAATTCTTACTGCTTCTAGAATGAAATGTGGAGACTCAGTGAGAGGTCCCTGTTGTCAGGAGCCTTTTGTAATTTCTGTGGAACAGCTTTTCAGAAGGTTCAGAAAAGCACAGCTTGAGAGGTGAATTCCCTGCAGATCCTGCTGGGAGTGGGAATCCACTGCTGGCAGGTGGAATTGGCAGGGTTTGACTGTTCTGCTGCCTGGCAGGGACAGGTTGTGTGATGGGGAGTGCCCTTTGATTGTGAGCACTGCTGTTAGAGCTGGGGCTCTCTTCAGCTGTGCTTGGAGCAGAGAATTTTCCCTTAACACTCTTTATCCCCACTGTGTGCTTGAGAAGGTCCTGTGGACTCAGTGGGAGACTCCCTGGGAAAGGTACTTGGAAAAAAGATGAAGTGATGGGTTTAAAATATATAAAATCAAGTTAAAGAAATCCTCTCAGCATAAAATAATTTGAGTTTGGGAATATGATAGGATAAGCATATCCTTCCATTTCTTACTCTTTTTTTTTAGGCATCTACCTATGTAAAAATGTCACTGTGATGGATGGATTGTTGGCTGGAAACACTGCAGCTATTCTTGTAGCTGGAAACCCAATAGAAGGAATTTTTTGTACTTCCCTGCAGTGGTGTCTCATTACTTACAAACTATACTGGAACTGTGTGTTAATAGCTGGGGGCAAAGCAGAGCTCCTTGCTGATGTTCTCAAAAATCTCTTGCTGAGCAAAGGTAGTGAGAAGTGGAAGAAGAAAGCTGCCAGAATTCAGGAAATTGGGAAGCTCAAACTTTGCTGTTGTGGGCTAAGTGCAAACCATAAATGCAGAGGGAATGAGAAATCTCCACAAGTCTTGCTGGTAGCAGATTGATTCTCTTTATGCTCTCTGTAAGGTGAAGTAAGAGTACAGCATAAATCATCGAATTGTTAAGGTTGGAAAAGACCTCTGAGTCCAGCTGTTAACCTAACCCTGTCCCCAGGTGCCACACTCACATTTTTTGAACACTCCTAGAGATGTGCTTGATCACCTCTGCACTCTTGAGTAGTTGATGCAACAATGCCTTCCTATGCTCCTTTATATTCTTGGATGGATCCCTTCAGTCACCTCTGCAGGCTCTTTTGTCCTGAAGACAACAGGTGAGGTGCTACCAGCACATACCACAAATCACTGTTCAAACTAATGTCACTCATACTTCCTTGTATTCTTAAATAGGCCTGACTATCTTATTTGTGTTTTAAAATTGTTGATAAAATCTGTGTACAGAGGAAGAGAGTCAAGTCTTCCTTGAAGGGATCTCATATATCAAGCTCTGTCAGGTTATTGTAATGTTGCTCTTTGAGTAGGAAGTGGGGACTATATTTTATCTGTTCAGATATTATTGATGAGGTGGTCATTAGCAAAGTCCTTAGCATGAATGATGGGTTTGGATTTTAAGTGCAGGCTGCTGCCTAAAAGGAGACATCTTAATCTTGCCAGTGCTTTTGGCTTGACATGTCTTTTTGAGCTCACAGGGGAATTTTTCAAGTCACAAAGTGAGTCGTTATAGACAAAGAGAATTTTTTTTTAATGTACTGAAATATCCTTCAGACCTGAGTCCATTTCCACATGGTGCACCTCTGAAGTGCCAAGACTTACTGAGATTTAACATTTAGGACTGGAAAAGAATGTCTGAGCTAATGAGAAGTGGATTTTTTTTTTCCTTTTTATTTCTGCACCTGTTTAGGTATAATAGAGCAGTAAATGGACTGCTTTCCATATCAGTTAGTCTGTGTATTTGATGCCTGTGTGAGGCCCTCCAGATTAATTAGCAGGTTTAGTAAATGATACAGGAAAGACTAATCACATTGTGCATGTGTTAGCTTCAGAGTGCCAAGTCTTTACTTTCATCCTCCTGAGTCTCCAATGCCTGAAGTGCTTCAAATCCTGATGGCCTTGCTTGTAAGATGTGCAATTTATCTGTTCAAGTGAGGGCTATTGCAGATTCTGTATCACATGCACTGACTGACTGCTTTGTGTTCACTGTAATGCTGTATGCTGAATAAATAACCTTTGGTTATTAACACTTTCCCCCTCTATGATTCTCAAAGTCCTCTGTAGTTTTCAACAATGTCTCTTTTTTTATTGATGAAATCTATTTTTCCTGATTAGCAAGACCACAAAAACCTCCTCAGAGAAGATCTTTGTCCGAAGCTCTGGGCAACTTTTTTGTCTGTAGCTTGTGTATCAACATTTATAACTCAAAATGCTGGTTTAGCCAATACAACCTTAAAAATTGCATTTTAGTTGGAAGAATTCTCTGCTCCATAAACATAATGAAACATCTGTGGGGTTTTTTCTTTGCTCTACTTATGGAAAGATAATTTAATTAAAAATTGATAGTGCTAATTGACAAATGTGATGATTCCTTTAAACTATTAAATATACTGCTATTAAAATCAGTCATTTCTAAGTACAAGTTAATGGCTAGTTTATTAGAACTACTAATTGCCTAGTTTTTCAGCAGATGTAATGAATCTAATTATGGTCATAAAGACTGGATTGTTTAAAATGCAGGTATTATGCAAGATGAGTTTTTCAATTTTCAGTAGCGGGAGATGCTTTATTGAATGAGGAAAAATAAGGAATGTTTTTCCATTGCCTCTTTGAAGATTAAGGTTTGAAAGGTAAAGTGTTAAACTGCCTCTGTCTTTTCTGACTTAGCTCTGATGTTCCCTAAGCCATATCAAGAGTAGAATTAATTGTGGATGATTGTGTGTCTCTTCAGCATCTAATTAGCCCATCCTAATTAAAAGCTGTTTTGTGAAGCCTGGTTTCCATTGGATTTGTGTTCCGTGTTCCCCGAGCCCTTCTCCAGCATTAGAAATCACCTAAGAATCTCAGGTCTTGTTAGAAGAGTTTGTAATTCCTGTCAGAGTCTGATTTTGCTGGGTTTCCATCACCAGCTTCACACAGATGGAGACACAGGAGTACCTTTAGATCCTTTTTTAAGAATAACTTTCTTTGCTGGTGTGCCTGCTGTCACCTTTAGTACTCTACGTGCTTGCATTTGATATCTTAGATTTTCTGAGGCAGACAGTCTGAAGGTTTTCTTAAGCTTAAGCTCCATTAGCACTGGTATTGAAGGCTATTTTCATACCTGCTGGTGAAAGGTTGGCAATCTCAAGTGTGGATCTGAGAGACTGGGTGTTCAAAGCCATTGCACACTGGAAGAGCACTAATTTTGGAAAACAAATGGTGCCACCTGTTAGCCAGTCTGGAATTCTAATACCTGTGACTGGGCATGTCAGACCCTGGGTTGCAGCAACCCCCCCTGTAGTGGCATTTACATTTGTATTGTTACATATTATTACTATACAGTTGTTCTACAATACTGGTTTGGTTAATGCTAATAAGCTCCTTATAATTACTTGCTACACTAACTTAGGACCTCATTGCATTTAAAGCAAAATTGAATTTTGCTGCTCCTGAAATGTGTGTCCAATACACAGCAGTATTTGACAAGACACAGATGAGGTTTGGAGTGCTGTGGTGGACTTCCAAGTGGCTTCATATCAGAAATCAGAGACTGAATTCTGGTTTCATCCCACCTAAGAGAATTTTTAAGTGGAAATTGTTAGTGGAACTCATAGCATTTACATAGCAGAGTGTTTTCCTGTTCCTTGTTTTCATTATTAGTTACCATTTGGTGTATTTGAAAATATTACGTGAAAAACAGAATCTTGGAGAGCTCTGGGACCCAACTGCCTTCCTATTGTGGATGCAGATAGATCAGTTCCTATTGTCAGGTAATGACTGAAACTACATGAAAATAAAATACTGGACCAGATTGTTCAATTGTGTTGTCTCCTGCTGAAAATCAACAGTCAAGCAAATGTTCAAGTTCTAAGGGGCTGCACTTGAATACTTCATGTATTTGCATTGATTGTTATAAATCCAGACTGTGGAGGGATGAGTGGGGCTTTAAACTCTCTTCTTGGGCACAAAGAGCTTTCAACATTCTCTTAATGGAAAATATTTGAAATTATTTTTCCCAGCCTTCTAAGTGGTGATGGTATTAGTATTAAACAGCTATGGTTTGATCTCTCATATTCAGAGTCGACATTGTTCATGTCCTGTTACTACCATCTCTAAACCCATGATTTTTGTGTCTATTTTGAACATTTCCTGATGTATAAAGTACCTGCTGCCAGCTTACCCTTTCTTCAACTTTGGAGTAAAAGCATTTTCCAGAACATCAGATCATTTTGCCAAACAGGATTTTTGATTTTTCAGTAATGAAAAAAGCTGCTACAACTTCTCCCCTTGTAGGAAAGGACTCAGACCTTGGCAATAGCTACAGTTTAATTATAGCCACGGTGTACCTGTTCCTTTCCAATACAGATTTTGACTTTGCAGATTTTCATGCAGGTTGTTGCAGGGTGGCTCTTGGGAGTGATCTTGCAGTGCTGCTAAAATTGGATTATTTGCAGCGGCCGAAATGGAATTGTGTCTAATGAGATTTTCAGAACCATGGAGAGACTGCCCAGATTCCTCCCTGTTTGCAACATGCAGGTAGGAATATAATGGAAAAATAGGATGACAGTGTTTATTTTGGACTTATGGTTCATGGTAATAAGTTAACTTTCTTTAGATCCACATGGATTTTACAGGATTATATATTCTGGAGTGTTTCAACTTTCTTTGCCCTAAATAGAACCTTTAGGATGAAAATCGGTAAAGAATAAACTGATTCATAAACCATAAAATATTACTCCCTGTTGTGGTTTAGGAATAGTAAATACTCCTCCTGAGACTCTCCAGACCACAAGCCACTCACTCCTATCATGTTTTTAGTAACTTGATTTTAGGGAACGATTTTTGTAGGAGGCTGAACAGAGTAGTTAATAGTTGGGCTTCTTTCATTTAGAACCAAAAAACCTGTTTAATGCCAAGCTTATTATTGCTGGATGTTACTCTATCAAAAAATCAGAAATTAGTATCATTACAGGTAATGACCCAACTGATGGTCATCTGTTTTGCTGTAGTTAGTTTAGTAGCACCTTTTCACTGTGTTTTTCATCTTTTGCTGCATTTGAGAACCCTGTCCTGGTGATGGAGTTCCTGCCCTGTTGAAGGTAACTTCCAAGAAACCCTCAAAAACAGCGATCCTAAAACCACACCAAGGCCTGGCCTAAACCACAGTGCACAAGACAATGTAGTAATGTGTCTAAATATGTTACCATTTTGGGGTTATCCTGAAGTCTTTGAAAACATTCTCTGGAATTCTGTGTAGTGCCACTTTAAATGTAAGTTCAGGAACTTTAAATGAAAGTGTGTTAAGTTTTCTTTGCAGAGTGTTATTTAACTAGAGGGATTCTGGATTAATTTAGCAGCCAGGTCTGTTCTTTCAGCCATAAGCCATGCTGTCAGGGAAACTTAATTACACTTTAAGTGGGATGCAAATGAGTTGTGACACTACATCATTTCACATGAAAGGTTCATTACTTACATTAACTGCACAATACTCTCTCCTAAGCATAGGGCTCATTGCAATTTCTCTATTTTTTAACATCTGACTATGGCTGCTTTTACTTTTAATGTGTCTTTTCCTACTATGTGTCCTTACTTCAATGGTTTAAGCTTTAACCTGTTGAATTTATTAAATGACTTGAACCTGAGTGGCATAGAAGATACTAAAATAAGGCCTTTAAAGTCTTCCAAAATGCTCACTTTGAAATGATTTGTCTTCTGAGTTTTCATGTGTAGCATATACCTTTATATGACATGTGCCCTTTAGTAGGGATGTACATTCCTTCCATCTTCCCCAGAAAAATTAAAAGGAAATAGATGCCATTATTCTTAGCAGTTCACCATATTTGTCAAGTCACAGTAAATAATGATGATGCAAGGAAATGTCTTTCTAATGACTCAAAATTGTGGAACTTTGATTCCTGGTTGGTCATTCTCAAGTGAGAAAATAAGATATGGTTGTATATCTTAAACTCCTAGACCAGCTCCATGGTTCCCTGGCAGGTTTCTGCCACCTTCCAATTGTTCCTATACTGGTGAAAAAGGTCAATGAGACAGCAGGTGGAAGCAGTCTTGAGTGGCCTTGGGGTTTATTCTATTATCAATAAACTTTGCAAGTTCACACTGAACTAGATTCTAGTTAAACTCTTTGTTGCTGCTTGGATAGGGTCTGGACTCTCAGGTACTACCAACACTACATTGCTAATTTCATAATTGCCAATTCTTTTAGTAAACCCTGTTGCTTTTCACTGAATTTGGTGCTTGTGAAAAATGCTAATGCAATACCCTTGAAAATTCCTGGCAAGCATGTCTAGTGCTAGTTCCTGTGGGTTCCTGAGGAACACATTGAATCCCTGGCTGCAGAGGGGGAATCAGTGATTCTGTATCAATGCTTGAACAGGCTGTTGTCAAGCTAAGCCTTTGGTAGCATCTCTCAAGCAGCAGAGTCACTGTGGAATGGAGCAGGACTCTTCCTTGAAATCAGGGGGCCTTTCCCCAGTCTTAGTTTCATCATGACATTGGGAAAAGTGATACCTGAACAAGTTCTAATGAAAGATTTATTAGGTCTGCAGTCTACCTCAGGACTAATTTTATGCACCTCAGAAGTATGGCTCATTAAGTGCACTGCTGCAATTTTAAGAAGGGTATCCAAGTTCACAGATGCTGTTTGGCATGCTGCTGTGGCCCCAGCAACAAAATAACTTGTGTTTCCTTAGGGAGACTTTGGGTATCATCATGCATCTCGTAATTTCATCTCTTTCCCTTCTGTTAAATTAGAACAGAAGGGAGATCTTATTACCTTCCCACTAAGTTTGAAACAAGGTGGTTTTGTGAAACTTGTGAGAACAATTACCCAAAATTCATTTGCTACACTGTTTTAAAGTGTAGGTGCCCCCATGACTAATTTCTGGGCTGAAAACTCATTCATATATGGCTGTGACCATACCATCAACAAATTTTGGTCTTGCTGCTTCTATGAAAATTTGTCATTCTATGAATATCCCTTTAATTTGAAATTAAAGGCAGAATACATTAGAAAAGGAAACAAGAATTTTCTGAGGGATTTATTCTCTCCAGTTAGGTTATATATTTGTGGATGTACACATTCCCACACCCAGCAAGAGAATTGGCTTAGCAGTTTTAAATTAAACTGAGTGAATGGAGAATATGGTGTTAGGAACTCAGCACTTAGAACTTGTTCTTCATAAGTGTGAATTATCCAGGCTAAGGAGAAATTTGGTCAAAAGCTGTGTTGAAATGTTCCACAGGTTTTATTTGGGTTTTATAAGGAGAAATAGATTCCTGCAGCTGCAGTCAGCTAAGGCTCAGGGCTTGTGACACCAACCCCTTCTTGAAGGGCAGTAAAACAGAGTTCATATGGAATCACCAAACAAAAGAAAAAGCAACATGGGATTTTTATTTAGTGGAGAACTTGCTTCTCACAATTGTACAATGTTTTGGTATTTGTGGTGAACTGGAGCTTGGAAAGCTTCACTTTTTTATGGGTTGATGCATTTTTCAGAAATTTGAAAGCTTACTTAAACAACATGAAACTTCAGTTTCCTTTAATAGCAGCCCTTAGGAGCTGAAATATTCTGAAATACCAAAACCTGCATTTAGAAGCTTTCCAGAGATTACCTGGGTTTTTTGCAATAAAAAGGGAATTGTGCTTGATGGTTATTTAACTTTTTGGTGTTATTTGGCATCTTTTTTGAATAATAATCAGCAAGTTTGAAACCAGAATGCTGTTTTACTGTGCATTCCTGTTTCTGGGAGCAATGTGGCTTGGATGGCTGGTATGTAGCAGGCTGGACTGAAAAAGGGGTTGTCCAAAGTCTGTAGTTTTAAGAAGGAAAAGATCAGAAAAGAATTAGAAGGCAGAGGCATAAGGAGTAACTATGAAACTTGGCAATTTTTGGGAATGTTTTAACTTCCCTTTCCTCTCCCTTCCCATTAAAGCCATGCAGTTCTTGAATTCTCTTTTGTAAAAAATTGGGATTGTTTAAATTACACATCAGATTATTATTTAATTGTGGTTAAGGTAATAAAAATGTCTTTCCAATATTTGTGAGAACAGAGCTATTCCAGGCAGTGCAGCTTGCCCAGTGCATTAACAATACTTGGATATAAAACATTTGCAGCATTGCCAATTATTTCTGTGCAAATCCTTAGAATTTCTGGACTACCATGGGATGAAAAATGCTAAGAACTTTTGAAAAACTGTTGATAGTTTCAAAAATGACTGTGCAATAGGTTGGAATAATCTTGAATCTCTAGACTTGTTTACTTATATTCAGCTATAGTGTCCTAGAGGCCATCTGAAATGTTCTGGTCTGTTTTATATGCTAAACTGCAAAATATTGATAGAGAAATATTCCAGTCTCATTTGATTGTGTGTAATCTTGAAGGAGGGGAACAAGACACAAACACAACATCCACTATGAAAAATGAAATTCAAAACATGGAGAGCAGCTGTGAAAATATTCCTAAGGAAGCACATACTGGGAAGCAAATGGACTGTTCTAATACAACACTAACAGAATGGGTATCTAGCACTACTGTTCAAACAGAATTGCACAGAATTAGAAACTCACTTGAGGAGAAGTGTAACACCTAAACAAGTTCTGGGAAATGAAAAGCATACCAATAAATCACTTGTCACTGTAAATAATAGAATACTGCATCATTTTCTCTCAGCTAAAATACAGGTTCTACAAAAACTGCTTTCTCAAACAGAGTGATCTGAGTGGAATATTCAGCACTGACATCCATGGTTGCTGGGGGCCAGAATTTCAGGGAGTGAGGGATCTTCAGTGCACTCTCCTGGGTGATTTTTCTCTCTCAGCTGCCTGTTCCTGCTGTCTCTTGTGTCTGTTGCATCTGCTGGGTGAGTTGGGAGAAGTGGGTAATGACATTTAAATTTTGGCTTTTGCTCTCTATTGGCCTTTCTAACTCCTGCTGGGTAGGGTGGGCATGAGTGAGGGGTGGCAAATGGGAAGAACCTGTTACTGATAAAGGTCTTGAGACAAAAATGTAGCAGGGAAATTATTACAATTATTTCAGTCACAGCAGTTATGAATTGGCCAATTTATTGTTTACAGCTTGCTTTGGAGATGGAAATATTTTTCCTTTTCCTGCAGTTGTTATAATTTCTGAAAAAGATGCCGCATTATTTAGTAGCAGTAGTGATAAGAACATTTGAAAGGCAATGAATTTTGAACTAATGGAAAAAATTACTTGAAAAAACTAAAATGTTGACCGTAAATATTATTCCAAGTGTTCTACTGCAAATATTATTCAAAGTGTTCTGAATAAAGGAAGTGTGGCAAATGAATAGCATGTCTTGCTTTGAATAGTAAGCTGTTAAAACCACAAATATTTACATTTCAATAGAAGCACTAAAGTACCTCAATGTCTTTACAACTAATTGTCTGTAACTGGAAATGCTATTTTAAAGGAGCCTTTATAACTATTATTTTTTCTGCCGTGAAATTGCACAGAAGGTGGGAAATGTTACAGATTAAAAGTAAATTGCAGGAGACAGTTGGGACTAGATATTGCCACCATTGTATTGAGTGGTGTTTTATGCTAAATTAGTTTAAATAGGATTGTCTTGGGACTCTCATCTCAGTGAGATTTAGCCTGAAATAGGAGTCACACTATGCCCACAGTGGTCACTAATTTAATTTTTTCCTTTGTGGCTTATCTGGATCTGGATTTTTTTCCCCATGTTCTTTGACATCATGAATTTTTATGCCTGTGTTCAGAGAATTTAGAGACTCTGATCCCCTTTTGCTGCAATGGTGTGAAATTAGAAATTATACCCCCTTGGGTTTTTAGAGTTTCTGTACTCTGATGAACATCATTTATAAAACAAAGCTAAGGAAGGATTAACTCCTCCTTTTAGCACAAAGCAAAATACTGTTTCCACTCGATGTCATGTGATGAGGATAAGGTTTAAATGTGTCAGAAACTGGGATTAATTCTCCACACAGGGGACTGGAACTCTTTCTCCTATCTACATTAGCAGTGTAATTAGCAGTCCCATCACAACAGCAGTGTACACCTTAAAAGAAAATGGTTGTGTTTTTGTATTTTATCAGATGAGACAAGGCTTACCTGAAAAAGAGGACATTGGTGATACCACATTGTTGTTACGGTTTTTTGATGGCACAGAAAAAACAACATGACTATGATGGTAAAGATGAGAGCAAACTTTATTCTTCTAAGTTCTACTTTTTTAGAGTGGTTTGATACAAAGAACATGATGGGTTTTTCAGTGTTTACGCCCTTTAGTAAACATTTCTTTCCAGTAAACCTGTTGGAAAAAACACCACCTGTGGATGGTTTCTCACTTCCCAAGGTTTGTTTGAATTTCTGCTTTAGATTTATTTCTCAGGCCAACATGAGCAAGTTGCTCTTTTGCCTTTCACACAGACCCTGGCATAGCCTGAAGCCTACATTCAGACTAATGTTAGGCCCAGATTAGATGGTAATGGAGTATAAACTCTGAAAGGGCCATATATTCCACTGATGGCTTCTGGGGAGGAGTACTGACAGCAGGAGTCTGGCTGTGATGAACATAATTGGGATAATGTTTAACTGGGAAACTATAGCAGGTCTACAGTAGTGAGGGAAAAAGTGATCCAGCTTGCTGCTGTGAAAAAAAGAATGGATTTTATAATGTGTTTTAGACACCTGTTTTAAAACTCAACAGGATATATGAGCCTTTTCTATATAGGCAAAATTAGTTGATGTGAATAACAGAAAATGGTCTTTTCTTGGCAAGTATCAGCTTATTTATTGTTTCTCTTTTAAGTTCTACCTTTTCTTGATATACAGGGTTTTTTTTTTCAGTGTAAATTCTAAAATTTACAGAGCATGTAAAAGGCGAACAGGAAAAAAAAAAAAAAAAAAGCCAGAGGAAAACCCTCCCAAAAATCCTTATTACTCCATGGCTTGAACTTCTTTTAGCAGACACCCCCTTTTCCCAGTGGGCCATGTTGATGAGGTGCTGATATGCTGTGAATTAGCACAGGTTTTCCTTTTTGAGTAAAACTAATACATGTTAAATTTCAGTATCTTCAAAGCGCCAGTATTTTTAAAAGGATTTTCAGGAAATGATCGTGTTAGTCCAAGGTCCCAGAGCAGTATTTCAATATAGGCTACTGTGGATTGATTTTCCAGGCAACTGAGTCCTTACTATGAGTGCAGTTCTTTTAATTTGTTATAATTTCTGTAGTAGTTCTGTAATATTGACATAGAATGGACTGTTTTCTGGATTGATGGTCAAATTTCATCAGGTTATATACAAATATTCCACTCAACTTTTTATCTTTTCTTCCTCTCACACTGCTCTCCTCAACCATAAAGGAATATTACATTTACTGTGTACAAATTCATAACTACTTCAAATTCTGGTAACATGGGAAAGCAAATAAATTCTGTCTCAAATAGAGGAAAAGTAATTGAGCTTTTTGACTTCCAAAAGGTAAGTGCAGTTCAGCATTGTTGTAAACCCAGTAAGAACCTATTCTATGCATTTTTATGGCTCTGATAAATTTGTGATGATTGGTACAGGAAATCGATGGAAGTCATATTAAATACTTTTTCTGGCAGGATTATTGCAAAGCAATTTTAAAAGAAGCCAGTGAACACATGCTTCATCTTAAGCAACAGAAGGCTTTATTAAATAAATGTAAGAATAAAGTAGAAATGGAGACAGCTTACCTCAAATACATAATTTTTAATGATGCTTGGCAGAGCACTTGAGCTACACCATGGAAAGAAATTTGTGTTTGCATTGCAGCTTGACATCTCCAAGTGCTTTGGCAAAAGCCAGGTGGTTTGTGCTAGTCAGGTAAATCCTGCAAAAGTCTAATGAATTCCAGACCCTGCTTTAATGTCACTGACCTTGTTTTGTAGCTTCTGTGGTGTAAAGTTACCTGTGCTGATCTCCTCTGCAGAGGAGGAACGTGGTGATGCCCAATCCAGTGAGTGGCTCAGCCCATTTCTGCCAAGGTGTGTGGAATGTTCATTTTCCTCTCACTGCCTTTAATCAGGCACAGAAAAACCTGGCATATAGATGGTAAACAGTGGAATTCATCCTATACTTCTGAGATGGAAATGTTCTTAATAATAATGAAAGCCCTAGGAGGGTATGACCTAGCTTTCACTGAATCTTGTTTTTAAACAAAATTACTTAATCACTTTGGTGAGCTTTCCTTCAGGACTGTAAATGATTATTTCAAAGTCTTATGTTTTTGAAGATACCAAAAGATAAAGTAGATATTATTTCTGGAACCAGTCTGTACTGTTAGCCTAAGCAGCTTCTGAATCTTTCTACATTGCTTATATGAAGCAGATATTACTAATTGTGTAGTGTCTTAAAAGGATTTTCTCTAGTCTTGTGTTGGTCTTAATTTTAGGACAATTTTTCCATAGTCCATTGTGTACAGCTCTGCACTGTGACCCCTCATTATGGCCTTTGGAGGAATGAATTTCTTAATGATGCCTGATACTCCATCCACTTGAACCTGATCCTCTCATTAATAAAAGAGGAGAAAGGTAGGGCTAGTACCTTCCCATTGTAGAGGATTTTGAACCTTTTTAAAATTGCAATTATTGTCTGCTTCTGAGGGTGTAGGAGTGTTCCTTGAATGACCTAACACAGAAAAAAAATCTCAACTTGATAAAATACTTCCAGCTAAGAACTGGCTGTTTACTTTTCCTTGTTCTGGAATCAGGGCCAATAATAATCACAAAAGACTCTGGAATGAGTGTATGCCATAAATTTCTTTTTTAGAGGATTTCCTCTGTAATTTAGCATGATGCTAAACAGGCTGTTATTTTAAAGCACCATTTTACTTTTCTAAGGAAGAAGCATCTGTACGCTATCCTGTCACCCGTGCCTGTGAATGGGGTCTGCAAACAGAGTTTTAGGGGTTTCCTTTTAACATGAAACCAAACCCATGGTTAAAGTTTGAAATATTGCACCTCAGAGCAAAATAACTTTTGGTTGGTGACAGGTTTTTTTAAACTTCTAGGCTAAAATCCAGTGTATCCTGGAGGTGGCAGCAAAGTACATGCGAGGGAGGAAAGGAGAGCACTAATGCATAAACAAGTGAGAGATTAATGTTGCTCTGCAGTGCTGCTGATGACTTTGACTAACTGCATCAGCCTCTTCTAGCTTCAAATGACAGTGCAGGTAAATAGAGGGTTGATGTATTTATCTGTTCTTTTTTAAATTATATTGGGTTTACTCCAAGTGCACTGAATTCCCATTTCAGCATACCCATTTTTAGCAGAAGATGGAAGTTTGTGTATTTTTCCCTTTCTTTTCCAGTATCATTACAAGAAACTAAGACAAAAAGCCCTTTTGATTAAATTTTTTCAGTTTTGTGTGCCAGTCTGGCACTTTTCAAAACCTATATTCATTAGTCTGCCTGCATTTTTTTTTCCCAAGAACTTTCCTTAATCTGGAAATATAGGTATTTCAATCCCTCCTGGTTTTTTATGCCTTCAGCATTCATAATGGTGTGATTAACTGGCAAGGTGATTCAGACTCTAATAATGGATTGCAAAGGACATCATATTAGACATCCTACGAGGCCTCTTTACTCCCCAGCATACACACAATAACGCCCCAGAGACATGAGGTATGGCTGCTGCAGCTGGAATCACAAGAACTGGGAGTGCTGGGCAGAAACATGATTAAAATGAAAGGCAGAAAACCCGTGGCTGCCAAATTGCAGCTGTTGGTTCAATGTTAAACTTGTTTGTCAAAATACTCTTTTGTGGAATTGATAAAAGCCACGGCCTGAATGTTCTACGGGGTAGCAGCCCAAAGCAGGAAAGTTCATTTTACATCTGCCTAAATGTTTAGGGAGGGTTGTTTAGGGTGGTGTGGTTTTTTTTGTTTTGTTTTGTTTTTTGGCTGGTTGGTTGGTTTTTTTTAGTAAAGAATGTAGTGTAACTTTTTTCCAAATTTCCAAATGCAAAGCTGACCTGTTTTGTTTTGTTTTGATAAAAGGTCTGGCAGCATAGAACCATTTATTCATGGACACAACATGAAGGTCTGTCCATCTCCAGAGAGATGGAGCAAATTCTCAGTTCTCACTTCAGCTGTGTGTCTAAATTCCAGCTTCTGTGATCAGAAGATGACACATGCAGGAGAAATTTGATGTTTGGTCTCTGTGAAACAGTAAGCACACTATAACTTTGTATTGATGGATGGATCCCTTTCTGGGATGAGGGAAGGAGAAATGCATCTGCCTAGCATGAAAGCTTTGAGGCCGTGCTTCCCTCCTTTCATTTCAGTGATGAGAGTGCTGGAATCAAACCTGCATGGAAGCAGTGAGAGTAGAGCCAGCACAGGGTGTGTGACAGGGACAGGGCTGTGCCCTGCCACTGTGGCATCTGTGGGAATGGGTAGAGAAGCCTGAAAGCAGAGCCCATCCCTGCAATGCAGTGCTCCAGTGTCCATTTGAGCACATCCAAAGGCATTCCTGCCACTGGTTTGGAGAGGAGGGAGGCAGGGAGCCTGGTGGATTCCTATGGTTAGCAGGGATTTGTAATGGAGAGCTCAGCTGTGGTAGTTTCTTGCCAGTGTTTCTTTCCTGCTGGGTTAAAGAACGTGCAGCAAAGTTGAATTTTGTCTCTGCTCTCTTGTTTTCATGCCCAGTGTTTGTGTGGCAGCAGCAATGACAGTGTGATTCTAACCTGTCCCTTCAGTGGCAGGTGGGACTGAAGATGTCTCTGCTGCTCTTTCCCCATATACAGCTTCTTGCTCTGTTTCCTATTTTACCCATTCACTGTTTCATCCAAAAATGGCTTTTGGTGAAATAAAGGAATCAAAAGTATTATTAATACTGTTCTTACATATAATGGTGTGGTAGAATAACTACTGTAATATAACATGTAAAAACATTGTAGCTAGTGTGCATGAGCAGTAAGAAATCCCTATATTTTAAAATACTGAGGTAAAACCATTAGAGAAGTATTTAATTTATTTATTATTGTTTAGGTGTTGTCATGGGTGGAGTTGTAGCTCAAAGTTTATTAAAGAAGCCCTGCTGCTGAGTCATGAGGTGCTGAGAAGTCCCCCTTGCTTAAGGGGTTTAAGATTGCCTAAAATTTAAGTTTTCAGCTTTGTCCCTCAAGTTTTAGTGATGACAAGTCAGATATATTTATAAAAGATGAATTACTTATTATGGCAAGTGAACAGACACAAGACCTTAATCAGAATTACTTACTACACAGTATAGAAGCTAAAGCCACTATAACATAAAATGGCAGAGGGCACTTTATTAAAGCAACAACCTTAAAGTAAGAATATATTAAAGTTAGCAAAAGAAACACTGAGTAGAGGTTTTGATGTATATCACCACACTCTGTTTCATGAAACACATCTTGATTATGCTGTTTTCTTCATAATTAACTGTTAATCTGTGTTTAAAAAGCCAAACCAATACCACAATTTTTCCTGAAATATGTGGTTCAACTAAATTGTGCATCTCAGGGAGATCTGTCCTGAAGTCCTTAAAAGTGATATTTATAATTACTATTTAGCTTATATGAAGTTTAGGATCACCTAGAGCTTCTATATTAAGTGGTTCACATCACTTTTGATAAACTCACTTGGAAGTAAGACTCAAATTAATCCCAGGCAATATTTTACTGAAGATTAAAAGGTGTTTCCTGTCCAGGCTTGAAAAAGAGGGAAAAAGAAAATTACCAAATTTGTCTCAGATATAAAGTCATGCTGTTTAACATTATTAACAAACAGAACTGAGAAATATGTTCAACAAACTAGAAATTTTTGTGCGGGATTTCTCTTTGTTACTAGAGGCTATTCTTGTGTTCAGGTTTTTTTTTTATTTATTTATTTAAAGGTGAACTTAATGGTAGATCTCAGCTTCCAGTGCTTTCAAATCCACTGAGTTAACTCACATCTCCTAAAGACCTGAGGAGGACAGCTTTTGTGTTTTCTCCCTTTTGAAACTTTTGCTGGCCCCAACATGTCAGAATTACCTTAATGTCCATACTGGAATTTGAGATGCAGCCCATTGAGTTATTCTGTTTCAAATACATCTGCATACTGAGAGGACCCCGTGACACTGTTCCTTGCTGATACATCTCATCATTATTATTTTTTAAATTTATTTATTCAGTTCCTCTCTTAATTTCAGCCATGAAAGCTGTTTCACTGTAGTTTTACTGCTCATTCTGTTGATATGTCGTGCCACTAAGGAGAGTCAAGGAATATTGAGCAGATGATGTGCTCCAGAGCAAATGAGATGCATAAGGAATTCAGATGGCTGCAGCAAATCACTTTCATTGTGCCAATCACTGGTCTTTGTACCATCTTTTGAAGCAACGTGGCATGTGGCAAAAATATGTCTCAGTGATAGTTTGGAACGTATTATCTACCCAGCTTTCCTTTGAGGAAATTAAATTCACTCAAAAAATTTCATCCTCCAGTTTCCATGACAGTGACTATCAATCAAAGTCACTGCCTCTTGATTATCTGTGCACCCTCTGAATAGACTAAAGACAATTTTAATTGCTGTTAAATGCTTGCCAAGCATGGACATAGGGGGAAAAATTGGTCAGCCAAGGTGCAGTTCTGGTGTGGATACTGAACTGTAATCAGAGGACATTTGAGAAAAATAAACTAAACCAAATAAAATTAGTTAGTTACAAAAGCAGAGGTGGGAAAGAAGATTTGAGAGGAGAGCAGAGATTACTTTATGTTCCTGTGTGCAAGCTCCTTCCAACCTTGTGGTCTAATATCTGTGCTTGTAATTCCACTGTTAGTGTGTCGGGAAAGAGATCTGCTAAAAATATATTTTTTAGATTACTTTAATTTGGAGCCTTGTGGTTACAAATGAACACAGTTCTCAGACTCTGCTTTTCATTAGCGTTCTTTGCCCTTTTGTCTTTTCAGGTTGTAGTACCTTGGATTGCCTAAGTAGGACCAGATTCAAGCAAAAGCTGGGTTTAAACCAAAATATAATTTTTTGTGTCTTGCAAGGTTTTGTTTTGTCTTTTTTTTTTTTTTTTAGCCCCATTTTTTATTTAATTAGAAATTACAGACATATTTGGATATGAGGAAAACAGATCAAGCTTGTTTAAGGTTCTTACATCTAAAATACCTTTGCTACAGCTTTTACCTCTTGAATGTAATCCTGCAACACATCCCTGCTTTGTAACTGAGCTGGATTTTAATCTCCTGTTTGGGGGAAGTTGATTTCCATCATTTACCTCCTTTGCTGCCATGAGGAAAACCTGTGGGATTAGATAGATGGGGACTCTGGGAATATGTGACATTTCAGCCACAGATGTGTTTCACATGCAGGCTTTAGGATTTTTTACTTCTTGTTTTCTGTGTAACTTCTGCATGTCTAAACATTTAACTTAAATTGGATGGTTAGATGCTCAAAAGAATTGGAAAAATAAATCCTAAATGAAGTTATGGGAAAACAGCAAAAACAGGCAACAAGATGTTTACTGAAAACAAAAATAAATCATTTCTCCATTCATAGGGTGCTGCTGAGGTATCTATGCAATGCTCCAATTATCTAAGCTATACTTCTTGTTGAGAAAGAGATATTAAATGTAATTGAAAAATAACTGAGAGGCATTTGAGACTTTGCTCTTTTGCAGTTTGGAGTGAAATCAGATTTTGAGTTGTTAAAGAAGTCCATAAGCATAATTCACTGATCTGAGAGAGTGATAAAAGACCTTTTGCTTTCTTTTTTTCTAGGATAAACTGCACTCGGATCCACAGGAATGTCCTTTTCTAGTTTGAGAGTAAATGGATTTGTGTAATAAACATTTCTGTAACATTCAGCTGCTTTAGCCCAGACAGCTCAATTAGGGCTGTGCAGTAAAATACAGCTTCTGTGCACTTTGTGAGCACTTAATGTGACTGAAAGCCTGTTAGCAAGGAAATCTCATACAAAATAGGCCCTGTCAAGTGTTTAAGGAAATTGAATTGCCATATATTTAACTCATAGATCTGGAAAGCAAGAGATTTCTGGATGCTTAGTAATTTAATTATTTTGTCATATTTGACTTCTCCCATTAGAGGCTCCTTTATTTATTATTTTTCATCTATTAAAAGCCATGCAAAAGAGGATGGAAGTTACTCATGCAAGCTGACAAAGGTAGAAAATATAAAATCAGGCTTGACTTTTTTTTTCCTTTTATAGTTGTCCATAAAACCCAGTCTCTCAGGTAAATGATGAGCTAATGCTTTTCAGCCAAGGGTTTCAGCCAAGTTTTTGAAAAACAACACATTTTCCTTCATAAAGCTTGTAAAAGAGTGTGCTGATAGTAGAGAAAAAATACTGTTATGTTTGTATAGCATTTTATCTTTAGCAGAACATAAATATCTGTAGCATAGTTATACTTAATCATAACATTTTCTATTTTTCTCTAAAATACTCTACCTGTTGATGTACAATTAGGCCAGGAATTACTGGTTTGCTGTAGCCACCATCCCACAACTGCAGGGTGAGGTTTGCTTTTATGGATGTATTACATGGTTTGCTTTGGACACTCTGAGATGACTTCCTCATCTTTAGTTACCTGACAACAAGCATCTATTTCATTTATTCAGTGATGAACAGAGGTGTCTGCAATTCTGTGTTGTGGAATTCGTTGTGGAATGGGAATGCCCTCTGGACATGGATGGTTCTCAATGCTGGCTCCAAGAACAGCCTGGAATTCTTGCTTAGCCACTTGGTCTAACTTCTGGCAGTCAAAGGGAGAAAAATCAGCCCTCTCTTTTCACTTTGCACCATGAAAAACTCAGTGTTTGATGTGGCCAAATACAGATAATGCCAAAGAGATGCTTGCAGCCATAACCAAGGATTTGGCCCCTCATTTATAGAGTAAGTATTTCAGAATAAGAGTATGATTGAACCTTAAAAAGAGAATAAACTGTATCATACTACCAATCCTAGGAAGAGTGCATTGCCTAGTTTAGTTGTTTCCCTGGTGGAGATGAAGATGAGATTTATAATTTGGTACCAGTTGCATGCCTGAAAATAAGGTGAATTTTTGTGTCACCTGCTATTTGTTAAAAAAGATATTTAATTCTGAATAAAGGTTTGGCCAGGCAGGCTATCTTTACTATTTTAGATGAGATTTTTTCCAGATATTTTGAATGATAAAAATGGAATGATATTTTGCAGTATCCTCATTGCTGTGTGTATGGTGATGGTTGCTATCAAGAGTTGAAGAGATGAGATACCTGTTATCAGTCTTCCATGGATTTTACTCAGTGGAAGTGAGAAACAAGGGGATTTTGATAGGAGTCCAAGAGCCCACGTTACTGTCCTGTCATAGTGAGAAATTGCTGTTGGCTCTAGGGCAGGAGGCAGATAGGAAAATCGAAGTTGGAGATGCTGTTTCAAACCTGTGGCACTTGCAAATGTGTTTGTGATTTACATTTTCTATTTCACAAACAATGGGATTACAGAGAATATTTTGGCAAATATAATTTTTTAGAAGGAAGGTCAAGTGATTATGAATGCACTTATAATTTTTCTCTTTTACTGCGCAGCAGGGAAACCATCAGCAATGCTGAGTGCAAGTAAATATTGAAATGCTGCAATTTGCTTTTGAAGAAGCAGTCAAATATTTACTGTTGTATATAGCACCCAGTTTTCCATTACTTGCCTCATTTATTGAATGCTTCAATTATGCATGGAGGACGGTGATTTTGTGTTACAGTAAGCAGTTTAAACCTTGTAGTGTTGGAAGTTTAGTTGAAGTTTTAAAGAAAGGGATTTTAAAACAGGATCAAATAAGCCAGTCTGCTGTCTGGTGGAGCTGCTGTGAGTCACTAATGCTGGTGTTTTGCTAATGAAGCTTGGTTGATTTACAATAATCCTTCTGTTTCCTTACGAAGGTGTGGCCACACCACCACTTTTTCTTATTAATGAGCCCCCTTCACTATGAAAATTAAATGGCAATAATGATTGTCATGGTTTTATTACAATTAACTGCATTTGATCTTGTTCAGTGTATCTGAATAAACACTTGGGCAAAGTGATTCCTCCTTTTCTGTGCAAGTTCTAGAGGCAAAGGTTTTAAGAGAAACCTAGGGGGCCTTTTCACTGCTGGGCCTTTATATCCAGGTATTTAAATGAAGTTAGGAACAATTGTATAATATAGCAAATGTAGAACTGTTATGATGAGCTCTGCAAAGGGAATGGGAGGCCCCAAATGAGGTTGGGATAAACAATTGTTGGCTGTTGTACAGTTCATAATTGACAACATACAAATGGTGTCAATTAGCTGGGTAAGATTCTCATATTTGATCCCCTGCTATGTGTGATCCTGGGAGAGAAATGTGTTGTACCCATGTTATATTTTTTTAATTTTTTTTTTTTAATTTTTTATTTTTTTATTTTTTATTTTTTATTTTTTTTATCTTTTATATTTATCTTTTATATTTATCTTTTATATTTATCTTTTGTATTTTAGTGGAGCAGTATTTGACAGTCAGGAAGAGCTTGGATCTTCCTGCTACTTAAATTTCAGTGCTGATATGCCCAAAACAAGAATGTTGTTTGGTCAGCATCTCTGTGTAGTCACTCAGAGGAGGTGAGCACACTCCAAAAGTCCCTTTGGAAACCTGAATTGCTTTCTGCCAGTGACCCCTAAGGATTACAGAGGAGCTTATGGTTACTGCACACCTGCCTTTGATACCTTGCTTGAGTGTGATTAATCTCAACCTCAAACCTGTAGGATTTGCACAGAGTGAGATCTTCTCTCTAAATGTACCATGAGAATCCCTGGAAATGCTCAGTGTTTCCCAGAGCTTAATGAAGATGCTAGCAGAGTAGCTTTAATTTGAGACTTAATTTTGCAGTTAATCTAGTAAAGGCTCCACAGCATTCCAGTAAAGACTCTATACCCTGAAGCATTTCCTGGAAGCCATTGTGGATCTTGCAGCTGAGCCAGTGCACATTCCTAGAAGGAATTGGCTTCTTAGAGTCTCAGACTGTAACAAAGGCATTGCTTCTTTTATTTATACATTTATAAATATAAACTGATGTACAGGTCACTAAAAGGGAAAGAATTCCCTAATTTCTCTAATAGGACTCAGCTTGTAGAGAGCTAGGACCAGAATGAGAGCAATGAAGAAATAAAATTTCACAACTGAAGCAGATAATAATGTGGAAATAGAAAAATAGGGAGTTTCTTGAGGAGGAAAGTAAAGTTACACAGACACAGACTTGGTCCATTATTAAAGGAGTGAGAGGAATATTCAGTGAAGACATCCCTTTTGTGCTTAGTGTATTTCTTAAGGTATTCTAAATGTTTGACAAAACTCACACTGCACTAAAGCCTAAACCCCAAGCACCAAGCATTGTGCCTTCCTAACAAAATTCCCTGTTGACCCTGCAGATTTTTGGCAGGAAGCTAATGGACAACTAAAGCTGCTTTTGGAACAGCACTGCCTGCCCTCACTTGTCCTCCTTTCCTGGAAAACCATGCCAGTGGGGCTGAGAGCAGTGGGACACTGGCATGCCCCTGTGCCAGCTCCTTTGTGCCACGAGGGCAGAGCTCCTGTTCATAATTCAAGCTTTGCTAAGGTGGCTGCTGGAGCATAAACCCCTCTGTGGCTTTCACAGGGCTTAGTCACAATGATTCTGCATAGAGCTGATTCCTCTGATGTTTTTCAAAAGGCAGTGTTCAAGTAAACACACTCATTCCATGGAAACAAGTACAACAGGCAGGGAGAGGTAATTTTCTGTAAATATATATGAATATATAAATATGGTGATAATAATGCCAGATAACTGATAATTTTGCACATAATCAGTGCTGTCACTGAGCTAAACAAAGCCCTTCAGAAATTAGGTGAGCTACTGCTTCATCATATCAGGAAATATTGCTGAAATATGAGTGGCTGTGATTTTCAAGAGAATGTTCTATTAGGCCACATATGTAGATGCATTTGAAACCTAACCACCCAGATGGAGCTGTGTCACTCACAATTGTGAGTGTGTTAAAAACTTGGTTTTGAAAGCAAACTGCTGTTTAAATTAACATTTTTTCCTTAAATATAATTGTTGAGGAGTGCTTGAGTTTGCTTAAAGGATGATTGGCAAGGGTCTGAGCAAAAAAAGGGGATTTGAGATTAAGTGACAGCACGAGAAAACTCATTGGCAGTGTTCACTCTGCTGCTTGCTGGAGGGTTAAGGCAAAGAGCAAGAAATAAAACCCAGTCAGTCAATCCAAGCAGAAATAAACAGAAAACTGTCTCTGTGTGTGTTTAGGTGCATGAGACAAAAGGAGAGAAAGGGCAAGGATAAAAAGGAGTAGGGCCTGACAGCAGCTTAACAGCACTCAACAGTACTGAAGTTGTAAGTTAATAATTTAATAAAGGAACAGCATTTAACAGCATTTAGCTCAAACATATATATAATATAAATTTAACTTACTTACAGGCCTAACTTCCTTAGATATCTCCAGAATTTAAACATCTGAGAGAGAAGCATTTCTCCCATGTTTGCCATAACAAATGCACATCTGTGCACACAGAGTCACTGCAAAGTACCTGTGATGCACCACCACAATTACAGATGTGTTCTACAAACCTTTGGAATTCATAGTGTTTTAAAGTGCTTTAAATGTCTTTAGGAAGTTATATTCATGGAAAATAAGTCTTCTAGATTTCAGACATAAAAATGTCTCAGGTGCCAGTCACCTCCAGGATCTTCTTGCATTTTTCTTTCAGAGGGCTGCTGGCAGGAGTAAGTGCATGTGCCTCCAAGGCTGTAGCATCTCAGAACACAGATGGGAAAGGACCTCAGGTCTGTCCAAAGCACTTTCCTCCCTTCCTGAGTGAGAGCTGCATTCAAGGTAATGCTTTTCTGACTGTTGGTGTTATAATCATGCAGGTTATGGCAATATCTAATTTATCGTTCTTAAGAAACAAGAACTACATTTTTTTTTAGTTACTGAGGAACACTTAAATTCATATAGAAGCAAAGATTTTTTTTTTCCAAAAGCATTTATTTCTTTTCTGAACTGGATGAGCCAGTTCTCTTGACATCACTTAATCTGACTCGAAATAGAATACTGAGAACAAAACCTCCAGGATTCCATGTGCCAGGATTAAAGGCAAAACAAATAATGCATAGTGCAATCAATATTAGAAGGAAATGTTTCTCTTGAGACTGGGCCAGCAGCAGACAGAGTTCAATGTACAGAAATGTAAGCTTATTAAAAGTAGAAGAAACAAAATAATCTGGGGAATACCTGCTAAGTGGAACAATCATCCAGCACACTGATCAAGAAAAAGGCTTAGGGATTATTGTGGGGAAAAAAATGTTGAAGAAACGATCTTACTGAACTCAGTTTCAGTAAAACAGGCAAATTATATGTTAGGTTGTATTAGAAAAATTTGAAGGCAGAAGATCAAGGAAGGTTACTGTGATCACTTAATATAAGCTACCAACATTGCTGAACACTTCTATTAGAAACCTCCTTGTGACAGTGAAATACATCTAATAAGGTGGCCAAGCAGATTGTTGAAACCTCATTTGGTTATTCTGTCAGTTTAATTTCTTTTGTCATCCAACTGGGGATTTGTTCTTCCAGTGATTTGTGCTGCAGGAAAATACATCAGGCTTGTTGCTGTTTTCCACCCACAGCTGTATAAATAAGGATTTCAAAGATGTTGTTGATTTTGATTTTTAATTATTAAATTAGCCTGCATTTTAATCTGGGTGCCAAATTAGGTGTACCCTGAATGTGTAATTTCAGTGTTTTACCACGAATGGGTCTGGTTAATTGGTTCTACCTGGTCACTTGTGCTTAGTTCCACTTCTGGAAAATCTCTGCAGGATAAAAGCTGCAGAGGAAATGAATGTTCAAAACTGCATTCCTCCTCTGTAAATGTGAATAGATAAGAGAGACAGAAAAACACCTAATTCTGATTCTCTGTTATGCAGTTACATTAGATATTTGAAAAACACATGCATGGTACTTCACTTGTTTCAGGCTGGCAGCTCTTACTGTATTAGATGTCAAGCCCCCTCTGTTTTGTCTTCATCTCCATTACAATATTATTTGACATTCTGGGATATGGCTCTAGAAGCATTCAGAAATGAATAAATGAATATATTATTATTATTTTGATACAGATAACATCAGTCTTAAGGAAAGGGGAAGCAAGTCAAACAGAACAATTTACAAATTAGCAAGGAAAAGAAGAAAAAAAAATTGCAAAAGCTCCCTGAAGTTCCCAAATCCAGTGGCTGGGCTGGATGCTCAGCAAGACCTTGCATTCCATCTTCATTTAATCACTGCTGTGGTGTCATTCTGCAGAGCCAAACTGGCTTTTGGACCAAGTGCAAAACATCACAAATGGGTTTCTGACTCAGGGAGGTTTGTGCAGATGTCGCCAGAGGATGTTCTGTGAAGGAAATTAATTACAGGTGTTTAATTTCCCATCTTCCCCTCTCATTAGCAGCTCTGCATTATGGCCTTTGCATTATTGTCATATGGCAAACTCTGTGCTTTCCTGTGGCTTTGGAACAGCCCCTGCTTCTGCATCAGTCATTAGCAAATGTGGAACTCAGCAGACAGGAGAGGAATTTTAGCTTTGCAGCATGTTTTTGCATCTTTGATGAAAATGACAATAATGTGGTCTCTTTCACCTATCCAGGCCTGAGTGAGGAAAAAAAGGAAATTGGAAAATCAGACACTGAGGCAGCAGTGATTGCTGTAGTATATATGCATGAAGAAACTTTATATCTGTAAATCTTATACCCAGGAAATTTTGAATTATGCAAGAGAAACTTCAACTGTGGGAGCATTGCTGTAGCCCAGATTGAATCCAGGGTTTTTTGAAATGATTTTATGAGTGATGCAGGCCAATATCAAATATGGTTAAAACTCACTCTGTTCCTTCCATCCTCAAAAAATAACATTTTTTTGAGGGGCTGATTCTATTTTAGGCAAATAGTGGCAAACTAATGCAATCAGGACAACACTGTTGTTTTTGTAACACCAGCAATTGTGTTGTCCCTTATAGACAAAGGAGGAAAAATGATAATGTTCCTTCCTTGAGGGATTGATTATTGATAAATATGAAGCAGAATACAAGTTATTGAAAGAGGATGAAACACTGAGGGTTTATGTGCAGAGGCTGGTGGGCAGCCTGGGATGAAAAGATGCAAAGAAAGGTGTTTTCCCTGAGGGCTCAGAGGGATGACTGGAATCAGTCATCAGAGATTTCCTGCCTTTTTTGGCCTGACCATGGGGCTGAGGTAGAGCTAAGGCTGGGAAAGGATTCACAGCCCACCCTGTGTCTGTCCATCCTCATACAGGGGGAGCCTTTTGCCATTTTGAAAGCCTGGTGTAATTTTTTTTTAAAATATATATAAAATTTGTGCTCCTCTTTCAGAGCTCCTGGCACTTCTAGTCACAGAAGAGCAGCCCAGACTTGCCCCAGCTCCCTGACCCTGACCACATCTGCCTCTTGCCACTGTGCAGGGCAAAGTCTTCAATATTCCCTCCTGCAGAACTTGGTGCAAGGACAGCACCACAACAAGCAGCAGGTAAAAGCAGACATGCCCAGAAATAATGTTTAAATTCCAAATAATGAGGGAGGAATTCCTTAGGAGAAATAGGGGATGGAAATATAAGGAATAGGGAATGCAAAACACATTTTATCCTGGGTGCTGCTGGGATGGAGATTAGGTCTATACTTCTAATAGACACAGCCTCTGCCCCCTTATTCTCTTGTAATGTTTTATTCAAAGCCACATTTTCAGGACTTGTCCTGTTGAATCCCAGTAACCGTGCTTGGGGTGAAAAAAAGGCTTCTGTGTTTCCCATATTGCACAAGGGAAGTACTGTCTTTTAGATATTGTTTGTGAGACTTGAAAACTGCAGAGGCTGGGGGAGCGTGGAAATAAAGAAGATGGGCTTTGCCCTTTTAGAGTGTATCCAATGCCATTTTTTTTTAATATTGAGTCTCATAGAAAGAGTGGAAATCTCATACTCAATATACCTCCCACTGCTACTAGAATCTGTTTTTATTGGGCTACATGGGGATGGGGTCATGCCATACTGTGTTTAACAAACTAGGATGCTATTTTGAGAAAATTCTCCCTGACTCCCTCCTAGGATTTGTTTTATGTAGTGATAGATTGAATTGACATGTCCCTGTAAATACTATCTCTTACTGAGACCCAAAACTTCTGATAATACTCAAAATTTATTTTCCTTTAGCTCTGAGTTCTACTGGTTATTCCTGGAACTTCACAGTTTTGCTTCCAATGTCCAGTGTGGATTCACTTAAGTTTATATGAGGTGTTTTTCCCCTGGGTGGTTTCCATTCATACATCTTAACCAATTCTCCTAATGTATGCAGTGCATGGCAAGTATGTACTTCTTGCAGCAGAATTAGAAGTTATCCTTTAGCATAAAATATGCATTAGTCAAAGGAAATTGTATATAATGTTCTTTTGGTACCAAGTTATAGCAGGGCCTTGACACTTATTAGTTGTTAATGTGATTTAGAAGAGTAGTACCATCCATTTTCAAAATAATTCCTTTTTTTTTTTTACTATGGTCATTCAGTTTTTGAAAAATCTTTGAGTGTCTGATTGGATGTGTTTTGAGCCCTTCTCATGTGTGGAGTTTTAGTTTCTACAGCAGAGCATGGAATGAATAAAAAAAGGCAGTGACTTGTTATGTATTATTATATTATATGCAGAGGCTTAGAAACTATGCTCAGCATTACTTAAAACCATATAAAAATGTCATATAATAATGTTTGGTGCTGTCAAAGAACTTAGAACAGGAGCAGATTTCCCCTGGGTTTTGATTTTGGAGGAAAATGAGAGAGAGGGACTTCAGGAAGATTTGGTTCTTAAAATTCTGATTCTTTTTCTAGGCCAGCCTGAAAATGATGAAGTGACCAGCCTTGCACTGGATTTTGTGATGTCATTTGCTGCAGTCCTGTTCATGTGATTTTTTTTTTTTTGCTTGAGATAACACATGTGCTATTTACAACTCTTTGACAGAAGCCAAGGTACGTGCCCTTTTATAGTTGAAAAAAAAATTGCAAGTGGAGCCTGGAACTGATTTCAGTATAAATTATTCTTTTTTCTGCTTCTGATTCACATATTGGGTTTCCTCTAGCATGTATTTTTTTGTCCCTTGTAGACTCAGTTTGTGGTGGAAATGATCTCCCTTCCCCTAAGTGCTTGGTTCTAGGTCTGATTCTGTAGGATTTCTGCAAGATGTGATAGATTGGTAGGGCAGCCAATAACACATGAACACCACAAATTAAATAATCACATTCTTGTCCATGAATTTTCTACTTTTCAAGAAACTGGAGCTTCTGATATTAATTTGTAATTAGCTTTGTGAACAGTTGTAGTTAGACATTTGGAAAATGCAGCATTTCCCTTTCCCTCATTGCCTATTAGAAGTAAATTTAAAGTGTCAAAACTAAACAAATTAATGTTGTCTGCTACATCTTAAAAATGCATTTGGTATATACTGAAATATAAAATTAAATATATACAATTTAATTAATTTGAAATTTAAATTAAAAATATATAAAAATATATTATGGAAAGGTATTTTAATCTTTTACTGAAAATATATTCACAGAATTACATCCTATTTTCTTGCTCCTAGGAGAATTTTAACTTTGGAAATGATGCTACCAAAGGATCATTGATAAGCTTTCATCTATTCATAGTATTGTTAAAGGCAGTCACTGAGACAGGGATTTGGATAATTTTAGAGATGAATGACATGCAGTTTTAAAAAAATGCAAATTCTTTCCATGTTAACAGCTTTAATAATAACTCAAGAGTAGGCTAAAAAAAACTGAAGTCCTCTGTACTGCATGTCTGTGACAAAACTTATAATTTGGCTTTTTTTTTTTTTTGCATTGTACAAAACTGAATTTACACTTATGAGTCCTAAAGCACAGAAGCTGTCCTTGTAACATCAGCAAACAGTGCACATGTTGCAGCTGTCCTTGGACTGGATATAGGCCTGTAATTAATTTCAGGGCCTTTTCTTATATCTCCTGCCTCCAGAAAGAGCTTTTATTGACTTCTGAGAGCGGCAGATTGCAGAGGGTTAATCCACTTTGATGGACTCTCCAGGGTCACTTCTAAAAATGAAGATATTGAAGCTGAAATGAAACGATACCAAAATTTGGAAATCAAAAAAGTTTTGACTCTTTTTGTAGTGGAGCAGGATTATTTATTTGCAGAAGTTCTCATTTTGTGGTAGTAGTAGTTTAAATATCTGTGTTTTCATTTGAGTTACATGTATTTAATGATAGGGTTGTGAAAAAAATGAGCGATCTTTCTGAAGAGACTGAAAAAGTACAAGTTGGTGTGACCATGCTACAGACAACCTTGCTGAGTCAAAAATCAAATGTTGGAAGTGTAGGATCCATTTTTTTTACCAGATATTTAGTGTATAACTTTCAAAAGGTTTTTTTTTTTTTTGCCTCAGGGTTATCTTGGTAACCCAATAAAATGTCTTTCTCAAGATGTGCTGTAGGACCACATGAATTACTGGATGAAATCTTCTGTAGAACTCAGCTTTCTCCAGAGTCCTCATAGTTTGACTGTATCTTACACAATGCACGGGATGAGTACTTTCCTTTTCACCTCCTGCCTGTGAAAAGCTGTCATCACAAAAGCAGAGATTTAAGGGCAATTCTCTGGTGAGGATTTAGGGAGGAGCATCACTGAGGCAGACCTGGAGGTGCAATCACTCCCAAAGTCTCATTTCAGTCCCAAAGTGGCTCCTGTGGAAGTTGCTAGAAACAGACTCACCCGAGGGCAGTTTTTACAGCCCAAAAAGGAAAGGGTAAAGAACTGTTCTGGGTTTTTTACTAGTCTGTTTTCATGGATAGCTGTTGCAAAAAAATAATCTGTCAGTCAGTTGTGAGTCACACCCCTAAGGATGCTGTGAGTGCAGCAATTTGTGCAGTGGGATCCCAGCGAGCTGCAGGGAGCACTCTGCTCAAGGAGCTGAATCCAAAGAAATTACACAGCTTGTACCCCTGCCTCCTCCCCTCAAATCAGCTTAGAGTGGTTAGAAAAGTTTCTCAGGGAAATGCAATAATTAACAAGATTTAATAAAAGAAAATCAGCTGAATATGAGGAGTTGATATTCTTTTTTAACTCCTATGTAATATCAGATAATAGCAAGAAAGTGATTACATTTTAACTAAGTGAATTAAACAAAGCTCCAAAAACATAAATTAGAATTTAACTATGCCATTAAACCCAGATTTAATTAGCAAGCCATCATTACTAGGTAATAAAGACCTAATACAAAATGCACAACAATTTCTTGTATACACAGGGAAAAAAAAGCCAGCAGTAAATTTGATTGAGCAGATGACTTTCTGTTACATTAGTAGAGGAAAAAAATGCTGAATGGATGTTTTAGTATGTAATGAGGATGAGGAATTAATAGAACAGTGGGACAGCACAATTTTAGCCATAAATGATTTTATAGTTAAGGGAAGACCTAGGGAATACCAGAAGAAAATGTATGCACTTGATATTCTTGGCATGAAATTTTTTGAGGCCAAAATAGCCAGTGAATTTATAGTATCTTTAAGTTAAAATGCCTTAGAGTTTATTCATAATTTCAGAAGAAAGTGAGTTGAAGGCTTCAGTAACTTATGTAGAGATGCATGTCATAAGAATACACAGAGTGGATATTAAGAGGTGCTGGTTTTCCTGAGACAAAAGTAGTCTTCAGGATGTTTAATACATATTTATTCTGCTGGGTTTGTGTGCAGGCTGCCTCTGGTAGAACCTGCCCCGAGTTTTGCAGTTTGCAGCCGCTTTTGGTTTTCTGTCAGAAGTGCAGCTTGTCCTTGCTGTTTGCAGCAATGCCAGGAAGGATCGGGGTATTTTGTACTTCTCGGTGCATTTTAATATCGTGGGCAGAGCGTGCCTTGGTGGTGCAGCCCAGTGCGGGTTTTTTGGCGTGGGTCCGCCAAGAGCCAGGTCCTGCAGAACGATCAAAATTACATTTATTTCTCTGCTGTTTCCTCACGGCTGGGTAAGAGTGGTGCCAGTAGATGGCAGTCCCGTACTTTGCTGCTCATCTAGCGGCAGTCAGATGACGAAATTAGCCTTTGAATTTTGATGCGATGAACACTGTAGCTAAAAGAAATGCTTTTAGCTTGATAATTCCCACGGTGTTGGTTCCTCTGTGCCCTCGTTATCAAGGTGCTGGCAGGAATTCCACCCCCCTGCTTTCTGCTCTGCCTGATGCCAAGATTCCAACTTTTACCTTCCAACCACGTCTGTGTGAGACCGGGAGCAGGTGGATGAAGGTTGCTGTGTAGCCTGTCCCCATGGCACTGGCAAGGCTACATAATTTATAAGCTTCATATTTTAAAACTCATTCCATCTGAGTAATTTTAATCACCCTACCTGCAGCTCTCCCTGTAGTATCCCGGGGTCAGGCACTCTCTCGCCTGAGTGGCTGCATTGTGTGGATGTGTGAGGATGAAACTGTTCCATGCTCAATCAGAGGCACAAGGAATGGGATTTGTTGTGGAACCCAACTCCTACAAGCTGCTGGGCACATGCACAACTTCAGGCAGGTGGGCTGGAGACATGGACTGAGTCAGGATTGGGGATTTCAGCAGGATTGGGGCAGTTTGTAAATTGTCTGTAGAACCCTCCAGCGTACTTCAATCACTGTGGGTACACAGAGTTACTGTATTAACACATACAATTGCATTTGGGACAAGAATATATTCATATCTGAAATATTTTTCTAAAACCACTTCCCATTCTGTCCAGACATGACTTCAGATTGGAGGCAAAGCTGGTGATGTGTATTAGTTACACACTCTGAGTGAAATTTTATTTACACAAAAAATAAATTTCTGCTTCTGAAACCAGATGGTCAACACCAGAGACCAGTGAATAGACTTACCTGATGAACTGATAGAATCAAGGTCCAGGTTTGCCTGCTTTTATGGCTTTACTTCTCCCTGAGCTGCTTTAAGATTGTAACGTTAGTTGACAATAAACTACCACTTCTGTGCTTTCTGAAATGTTAAGAAAAAGCTAAATATGGGCTTTAAAAAGACTCTGACAGGTTACAATATATCCACAGAATGATGCTTAGAGAGTAGGCTTCATAACAGCAGTAAATTCTCTATTTAATGTTGAGGTGGGTGAGAATGTGCATGGATGTACTCTGCTGTACCATTCCTTCACTGTGCTGTGAATGCATCTTAATCTGAAAAAGCAGGAAGATCAACTGCCCCTGAATTATATTATATCTAAACCTGCAGTTAGTGGTTTGGAAATCAAATGGATCTGAGTGCAAAAAAATGTTAAAATATTAGAAAATATTTTATCTCAGAATTAAGGCATTGTGCAACATATTCTCACTGGTGAGATGCCTTTACTGGTGTAACTGGAGGAAATATTTGTATTATTTATGTGGATGCAAGTGCTGTTGCAGAATTAGTCACTGGATTGTTGTAGCATATCAGGTCTGGACAGTTGATATTATGCACAACTATAACAATAAAGGTGATTAAAAAACAGGTGACCATCCATAATGATAATGGCCTCTTGCCACACAAAAGAAATAACAATTAAGATTCTTATGAATTATTTAGACATTATTACCCCCCTTCTCCCCAGTTAGGTTCTAAATTGAGTGTTAGCTTTAAGTCAGAGTTTGATGTGTGATCTGTAACCCTTCTGAGCTGCACATCACTCATTAGCTGCAGGCACGTTTGCTCATGTGCTGGAATTCTCTTCTAGAGCTGCCAGTCTATTAAATAGAGACCAAGATCCATCCTCAAAGCCCTGCTGCTGTGTTGCCTCCTATAGAAATGTGCTTTTTTTTATGTTTCTAAAAGCTGTCTCAGCCCAAGGATTCTTTTTCAGGTTTGAGGAAATGACCAGCTGTCAAATTACCAGTGATGAGAGTTGCTTTTTATTTTACTTTGATTTCAGGCAATTAGTATTCAGCCTCTAGCAGTAGTCTTATTATCCACAAAATTTTAAAGAAATTTGTAATACTCAATGTGTATGCACTGCCAAGATCTTCTGGCTGTGTGAAAAAAATGGAGCAGCCTTTTTGGCCAAGTTTCACTGGTTCTTTCTGTCAGGTGATGCTGGAGACATTACAAAGGCAATCAGTTTGACTGTTAAAAACAAAACAAAACCATTACTAGTAATATCTAGCCATTAAATGGAAAGTTCTCATAGAGTATTTTTACTCCAAACAAGCTTTAGATTGTTTGAAGTAAAAACAGAACCTGCCTTTGCATGGAAATTGTGTGCATGTGACCTAGAAGTCATTGAAGAGCAAAATGTTCTGCTTTTCCCCTAAATAACAGAAGACCAGAGCAAAGCCTTTATAAGCTCTTTCTTCCCCAAATATTTCCATGTTTGGTACTTTACTGGGGTCCTTTATTTGTTAATAATTTTTTGATTTCTATTGAAAGCCAGTTTAGTTGCACTGTTGAGTTTTCAGGATGTGATCTTGTCTGGTGCCTGTTTCAGTATCAGAGAGGAAATGTGTTCAAGTATTGCTGCATTCTGTGGGAACTCTGCTGCTATTGGTTTGACAGCCAGAGAAATGTTAGTTCTCTTTTTCTTAGTGAATTCTGGAAGGTCTTTTTCCTTTTTAACTTTTCTGAATTAGATGAAGGAGTGGAAAACTGGGGAGGCAGACAGGCTACAATGGCAAGTTAATCAGAAATGAATCTCGTGACAGCTTTAAGTGTGCTACTGATGATGATAAAATATTCAAAAATAACAGGTTCTCACTGATACTGGCATGGCACAGAAAGTTTAGGGTCAAAGTGCTTGGAAGCTCTCAGTAGTACAAAAGTTGCTGATATAATCCTGACAGCTCTGGGATTTTGCATTCCTTAGTAAATCCTGTCTTAGATGTCAGGGTTTGGATTTTTATTTTTCCCTTTCCCTCTTAAGAGTGTGTTTACAGGATTCACAACAATATCTCAGGATTTGTTCTTCTTGTAAAGCCAGTAAGAGTGATGTGGTTAATCTTCTTTGTGCGTTCCAGATATGTGCCCTGTTCCTCAGACTGCCTAAGTAAGTATTTGGTATTAACCAATATACATCCCCTTGTTGTCTTCTTTGCATCCCACTTTCCCAACTCTGTTTCATTTTTGTAATCACAGTGATACATGTATTATGAATATCGCTTTTATAGTACCTAATCTAGTGTGGTATTAGCATAATCTCCTTTAATTTTTATGTTCTTAAATATTTTTTCTTCCCTCCTTTTTTTAATGTGAAAAAGACCCCATTGGGCAAAAGTTGAAAAAATTCACATATTCTTTTTAGTTCTCTCTTTTGGCTTGTGTCTCACCATACAGCAGCAACTGCTGAAAAAGAAGTGCAGGCAGGGAGGCAGCTTTTTTTTAGAGAAACCTGAGTTTACTGCACACAGTTCTCTCCATTGAAATGTTAAAAAGCAGAGCTTTTCAGCAGTCACTTCCCTGTCCATTGAAAATAGAGTTCCCTTTTCCTCTTATTTTATCCATAGCTTCAGTATCTTACCCTTTTTTCAAACTGAATTTCATAAGCCACTTATCTGCCCGTGATTTTAGTTTAGCCAAATCCATGAGAATTTTATTGCTTCCCTGTTGTGTCTTTGTTGACTCTCCCATTCCGTGTGATCAGCACATTTCATGGCTTTGCTGCATTTTCCCCCTTTCATGTTGATAAAGTAAACAAAATCAATACTAATATTACAATACTCCACAAGTCAGCTTCTTCCACTTGGGTCTGCCTGCAGTCAATAAGAACATTCTGGCTCTCGTGTGCTTGTTGCTTTTTATGCTCCCAAGCACTTCATCTCTTATGTCTCACATAATAAAGTGAATATAGGGCAATAATTTGCAGCAATCATGAGAAGCTGGATGCTGCTTAGAGTCTCCAAAAGGCTGAACAAAAGGTTGTGGCAGCTCTTTAAAAAACAGAGAAATTTAGAGAGGTTATCCCTAGAGTTTACTTGTAAAGAACAGAAGAGCGAACCTGTTCCCTGGTTATTTATTCCTGTCTCAATATTATGAGGCTCTTCTGTATAGCACATATATATATAATGATATATATGAGGCTCTTCTGTATAGCACATATATATATATTGGCTGTTCCTGAGTATGAATTTTGGATTTTAATATCAATTGTCATGGGTACATGCCTACATGGTGATATTCTGTCAAGATCAAGCTCAAGGTACTCTGTATTAAGAAGGCAGATTCCTGACATTTGTGTGAGAGCAGCAACTCTTAACTTCAAGCAATTTCCAGACTTGTGGTTAGTCCTTGCATTGATCACTGAAGAAACTTAGGCAAACAACATCAAACTGCTGCTTTTGCTTTCTACAGAGCAGACCCAGCCTCTTCTTCAAAATATTTAAAATCAGTACAAAAATAAACATCTTAAAAATCACAAAATATTACATTGCAGCAATGTAATCATGTTTTACCTGGCATTTAATAAGAAGCCTGCTTAATTCAAGCTCCAGCTCAAATAAGAATTCTCAGTCAATGAATCTATGAGTAAAGAGCTTGTGAAAGCTGGAGAAAGATTTATGTATGCCTTTCTTTTTGCTAAAATGAATAAAAACATCTGGCATGAATGAGTATGTTCTAGGAATTTCATTTTGAGCAAGGACTGGACCCTGACATGACAGTCACCTTTAAGGAGGGTGCTTGGTCTTATTGTACCAGTCATTTGACAAAGAAAACAAACAAACAAATAAATAAATAAAATATATATAATAGTGGGGCAGAGTCTACCCTTAGAAATAAAGAGTTTCAGTAAAGAAGACAAAGTCTGGAAGCCAGGAGAAGGAAGCATCAAGATGTGACATAAACTGATTACAGTCACACTGTAAAGGAGTTTTATTTATGTCCCTTGAAATATAATATTTTAAGACAGCCTTCAGAAAAGGCTGAGAGATCCATATCTACATGAAGCCTATCCTATTATATCCAGTTGCAAGTACAAATCAAACAGAATTTCTACAATGCCCTTTGAACTCCATAATAAATTCTAGACACAGAAGAGATGCTATCTTTTAATTTTCACAATGTGGATGTTCTCTTCCCATCTATAACAAGCTGATGTACTTTTTGTCTGATAGAAACAAGCCTGTCTATTGGAAAGAATGCCTAAAATAACTTCTAGTGTAAAATATACTGGATGAGGTGCTGGTTTTCATGTTACAAACATTATGGGCTGAATTTATTTGCCTCTAATGAAAGAAGAAAGTGAAGAAACCCTGAATTTATGCTTCACTAGATGCAGTTCTCTGTCTGAAACCCTCTTGTTTTTGACGTTTATCCAATTTAGTTTTAATGCATTGTTGCTATAGGGTGAGCTGTTATTCTTTGTCAATATTTCAGGACTCTCTTCAAGGTCTCTGGACAGGTTAAGAAATGGGGCAACAGCAAAAAGCCCAGCCTAGCCTTGTGTAAGTGTTTGCACTTTCACAGTTACTGTTCTTAGGGCTCCTGTTCTCTCCCTCAACTGCACAGCTTAATTGTGTTTGTCAGCCAAAAAGAAAAATTGTTTTTTAAAGGGGCATTTGGGTTTTTCCTCAGGACAAACCTCTTGGCTGTACTCACAGGCAGAAATGCCTCCTGCATTTTGCATCAGATTTGGCCTGGGAGATCCATCCAGTCAGGCATCTGATTCAGTATTCTGTCCTGTGTTTCCTAATATTCAATTGAAATGTTGGATTCCCTCTCTTCATAAACCCATCACTCACAACTACTGTGTTCCTCCATCCAGGAATCATCAGTGTCAGCATCAATAGGAACAAGAGGACTGACAGCCACCTCACTGCAAGCAGTTCTTGGCTGAGCAAACCCAAGTGTGTTCAGTGTATTTCAGTGAACATGAATGCAATTTCCCTGATAAACCAGATTTTAGATGTCTTATTAAATCAGAAAATAAGATTAAAAATAATTTAGATATTTCTTCTCATAATTGCACAATGTATCATGTTTAACATATATTTAACCAAAGTTTAGCTACCATTATAATTTTCTATGCACTATTAAGTCACGATTGCTGCCAAAGTGGTCAAATACCTTGCACAGAGCACCTAACCAGCTAGCTAAAGAAATAACCACAAACTAATTTAATACATTGTGATCTTAACTTATTTCAGTCCAATAGAATTTCACAAAGGAAGCAAACACAGACTATGCTGTAATATGAGAAATATCCTGGCTGCCTTTTTAACAGTGGCAGAGCAGCAGTCCTCAAACAGGTTTTGAAATTTTCAGAGTCAGTAGAGAGATGATTGCTGTTTAAAGCCCCACACTGCTCTTTAATCAGAAGGTAATTCCATGAGTGATGGAGACCAAGGGCACCACAAGTCACTCCTGAGTGTTCCTGTGACACAGCAGTAATGAACTCTCCATTTGGAGGTTCATTAATGACACAGCTGCATTTGTTGCCCGCTGTACCTTCAAATAATTCCTTTTGTTGCAGATGCACTTAGCCAGGTTGTGTCAGCTGCTTGGAGATTGTAATTGGATTAGCTGCTCCCAGGGAGGGACACTCCTGGTTTTATAGCAGCTGACCTGTCTCATACACTAAATGGAGTTCTGTGGCTTTTTGATTAGAGCCACAGAAAATTAAATCAGTCAGATTAAAGTAGACTCTTACTAGTAAAGTGTTCTGTGGGTGCCTCCTGATCTCATATAAAAAATGAAGAAAATAAAATTTTACATACTTGAGGGACTAAAAAAGTCCTACCCGTATAGCACATTCTTTCTTTCTTACTAACAAGCAATATCATAAATGCAGCTGCCAAGGACTTAACATGTCCTTTAAAATGTAAATTGTTTAGGAATGAAGCACTTTTCTACAAAGACACCTCTTCAAAAAGCTTCTTTGAACCAAAACTGTGCAGATATGGTACATCATTTCAGCTACAAGCTTGTAGGTGAACCTTTAAAGCTTTCTCCCATGTTTTTCACAGAATTCATGGTAGTTTATATTTGAAGATATGTTACTTTTTTTGTGCAGATTACTAGAAATTGGTTAAAAATTTAATAGATACAGTGATTCTGAGTGGAGTTCCTACCTCCCCCAACCTAAGAATGGAAATATTTTGACTAACAACCTCTCTTTAAGAAAATTGTCTGGTGCAGATTCTCTCTAGATGGCAGTGGAGCTCTTTCAATAATGATTCTGCTTCCTTCCCCCACCCTCTTTCCATTTCTTCTGGAGACTCATTTTCAGCTGTATTGCTCTATGATTTAACAGGGCTTTGATGCTGTGAGATGTTGGCGGGCACAAATCAGACTTTCTTTTCTAAAAGGATAATATACTGCTTTTTCAAAGTCAATTAACACTTAGGGCAAATGAAATGGGGAGAGCTAAAGGTCAATTACTAAAGGATGGCCACAAAATTTTTTTCTGGTTTACACAGCATTCATCCAGGGATTGCAGATCAGTGGGGAAAGAAAAGAAATAGTAATTAGCTCATTTGATTTCTTGATGGTTACCAGCAAGATAGTTAAATACAGCTTATCTCTTTTATTACTATCAAGTGTGAGTGGTTCTAATAATCATTCTGACCAGCTCCAGACCATGTTTTTTCCAGGCATTGTATCTCCATCACAGTAGCTGCGAGGTTGTTGTGGCAATTTGTGCACCAGGCAAAGGTTAGCAGAGAGAATAGCTTTAATACTTCAGGTCTGGAGTGGAGTTAGTAAGCTTTGTGTGTAAAAGAAATATTGTGGCTGGGCAGTCCAGCTATTAAACAAAGAAGGGCATTAAAGGAAGGGAGACTGAGTGCCTTTCCCACTGTCATTCATCATCCTGTTTGAAATAAGCAGGTGAGTTAAAACTTGGCCTTTGGAGGTCTGTGGTGCACTTTCATTGGCTAACCACCAGCTTAGTTTTCATGTAATGACTCTGATGCTGTTTTACAGGTGAACCACTATGGATTTAAAGATTTAATCAGACAGGACTCCAGCTGCTTGGGTTTATCTGTCTTCATGTTGCTCATCTGAGTCACTCTGGCATAAATGATGCGACTGAGTAGTGTAAGCCACAAACATCTAAATCATTTTGAGATGTATGCCTTGTTCAGAAAAGGGAGGTTCATGTCAAGAGAGCATGCAGCTTAAAGGATCCCTCCATGAAAGTAACAGTGACCCCAAATTTTAAGGACCATTCATAACAAAGTGAGGTAGCAGATTACTCCCTTGTCAGTTTAATGGTAACTATGCATGAGAATGGCCAGCCTTGAATCTGTGCTCCCTGCTTTCCTTCTGTGTGTCAGTTTTCCAGGCAAGACTCAGGCCTAAGATTGCAGTCAAAGTTCATTTCTATCTTTTTTAGAATAACTCTGCTGAGTTTAATAACCTTTTCCTTTGTGAATAAGGAGTTTCTGTTTGCAGTTACATGAAAAGAAAAAAGACTAGTGTTACAGGCAGCAGGAGATTATTTCAGGCCTGACTATTCAGAGGGGTTTGCAAGACCATGAGGGCCAGGCAAAGCACATAATGAGCAAATTCTTTTGTGATAAATTATCATTTAGGATTCTGAATGGGTCTTTAACTTGTGTGGGAAAATACAGTGTGTTGCACTTGACTTGCACATAGGTAGTGACTTACCTGCTAGCTGTCAGCTGTGTTCATTTCAGTGTCTGAGACAGCAGGAGAGGGAATACAAAGTGCTGGACATGGAAGTCGTGCTCCCTTGTTTTCTGGTGTGTCAGAGGGCAAACCCCTCCCCAGAAATGAGTTGGAGTGTGTAGTGCACTGTCTGCCCTCACTGCCTGCAGCCAGCAAGTTTGATCCTTTTGTTCTCACAGCTCAGCAGCTCTGCTCTGGAGCCACAGGCACAGTGCCAAATGTGTTTCCTTCAGTTTACTAAGACAGGATCTCTTCTTCCTGCAGCCACAAACTCCATCCCACCTGAAGGACACATGTAAAGTTTTGTCATGGCACTGGCTGCTGTTTTGTTGTCCAAGCTATCTAGAGAGCACAGAGGCTGCACATTGCTTTGCTGTGCACAGTCCAGAGAGACTTTTCAAAGAGAAATGTTTTCCTGGCCAATATGCATCCTGCTGCCTGGGTGCAGTGTTTCCCCTGGACAGACTTGCTGTTGGGAAGTTGGCAGGTAGGTGCTGTATCTGTGGAACTGTAGGGCTGTTTTGGCCATGTGTTTCAGCCACTTGACCAAATTTCTGGACAGGTTTTATAGCACAGGTAATCTAAGTGCTTCTGTGGTATGTCTTACTCCGATTTCATGTTTCTCTTGTCATATTTACTTATCTTGCAAAAGGTTTATTTGGGGCAGACAGCAGGATATTTTTGGATTGCTGAACCAGGGCAGGTTCACTGAGCACATTCAGGTCAGTTGTATTGTGTCTGCAACTGATCTGCAAACACAACAGAACACAGTGCAAGGGACACACATTGTGAGGAAATCACATTTGTCTTATTGTCCTGGAAAAGCTCCAGCTTTGCTGAGGTGGCCTCAGGGTTGTCACTGTAATGTCCCTAGCACAGTTCTGGGGAGCAGCCTCCCATGTGTGAACCAGGTTACCACAGTGTGTGTTCTGCTGGGGGCAAGAAATTCCAGCAGTGTCTCTCTGGATATACATACAGGGAGATACTCATCCCCACAGTTAGGAGAACTGTGAGACTGACTCCCCTGCCTCCCTTTTATGAACTTACTTTTGTTCTCCTTTGAATGAGGCAGCATCCATCCTGCACTAATAAAGAAAATGGAAATTTGGATGCAACTTCTGTATTCGGAGCTTTGAATTGGTAAGCTTGTGAGAACAGCTGTTCTTTACTTCAGCAAAATCAGGAAGCGCAGAGATGAGCAACAATAAAAAAACAAAAAAACAAGCCCTGGGTGATCAAAAACAGTCCCTAAAGCTTTGTGCATAATGTCTTTCCATCTGAGCCAGCATCCATTGAAATAAATGATAGCTCCTTTTCTCTATTGTCGACAGAAACAGCTTCAGGCAAAATTGGCAAGGTATGTGAGACCACAGTTTCCCAGTGTGAAATGTTTTAGGGAACTCAGTCTCCCACCCAGCATATAAAGGGTGAAATCCACTGTTTTACATAGAGTAAGCAAGGAGACAGATAAACTACAAGCTTTTAAATTATTGGTATTGATGTATAGCAAGAATTAAAAGATGAAATCTTTCCTTACAAGCTGATGATGCCATGATGTGCTTCAGGCAATCCACCTCAACAGAAGCACAAAACCCAGGATGGTTTATGGCCATTACCATTTATGACTCTGCACAGCCCTTCTTGTGACCCCCTGAAATCAGAATCTTTCAGAAAATGTGCATTTATTCTGGAATCCAAACAGTCATGTAGATGTAGAAAAGTGATTTATGATTAAAAAAAAACCTGCAAAAAGTCAGTAAGTAATGTATTTGCACCCCTTGTCTCCTTGATCCCTGGAAACAAGGAAATAGACCTGAGCTATGAATGTGTGTTCATGGGCTATTTCTTATATTTCAGTATTTACAGTGGGCTGTAAGGAAAATGGGTTTTAAATAACAAAATTAATATTTAATTTCTCTTAATTTGATAGAGGGGGCTTTTTGAGCTTGACAAGGCTCACTAATTAATGTGCTCCTCCAGTTGGGAAATATTTCTTCAATTTTTATTCAGACTATGAAAAAACCAGCATTTGTGTTCCTTGGAATATGCTCCCTGGTGTCTCTGTCCTCTTATAAATAGAATTATTGGAAAAGGATACCAATAGGATTATTGGATATTATTGTCTGTGTGTTTTGGTGGATATAGGGCTACTGTGGTAAGGTCAGTAGGAACCAAGAAAAGCACACAGAACTTAATCTTTTTCTTTTTTCTTTTTGCTATTAAGAAGGACCCTGAAGGGTCATAGGTAGAGAACATCAAGGACTGAACATATTTATGGAAAGTGTTTATGGAGAAGGCTTTTGGTAGTTCCTTTTCTTGATATAAAAGACAGAAAGAGGAGACTTTTTCCCCCTTGTTGTTGTTTTTCAGACAAACCCGAAAAAGTGAAGGGAAGAAATTTCAGTGGGGAGTTTCATGGAAATATTTTGTCATCCTCACATGATGCAAGTGCCAGTAGACTGTTCTCTTCTGTAATGAGACTGAATGTGAAGGGGAACTGAAGACCCTCATCTGCTATAAAGTAAGATTTAAATAAAAAATGAGCTTCATCTTTGGTTCAAGTCAGCCCAAGAGATATTTTTTTTAACGTGTGTGTAAATACTCTTGATGTAGCTATGTCCTGTGGTCAAGAGAATATAAAATACTATTGGAATTTGGAGCAGTTCATTATTTACTGATAAAATTGAGTTCACTGTGAGCCACATATAGAACGATGCTGGATTTATCTTACGGAATTCATATAAGGTTTATATCCCATTCTCTATGGAATGAGCATTAAGCAAGGGAGTTAACCATACCTTCCTTGTCAAGCAGATACAAATTAGTTTCAGGGGGTGAAATATTGTGTTTCCACACTATTGAAGAAGAGATCAGTGGCCTTCTTTCTTGACAAACTTAAGAAAATATTAAGAGATAGTTCATTTGTGTTTCTCTGAGTTTACATATTCCATTGTGTGTTTGAAAACAATTTTTTAAGGGAGGAGATTTTTTCTTCATTTTTTTAATAATACCATAAAGAATTATGTGCAAGTGAATATAGATTGTGTCAGAGTCCTTTCAGATTCAAAATTTCAATATTTTCTTCTGCTACAGTGATTTAATTCAGAGGAGTCTTCTTTTGGTAAGGGATTTGTATCTCTCTAATGAAACTGAAGAGCATGAAATGTGGTTTCCCTTCTTTTAAATGAGGCCAATTTTAGCAAAATAAAATGAGACATGAATAAATTGTTGAAGTCACAGTGCATGAAATTAAGAGAGCTCTTGACTATATTGGCAACAAGTTTTCTATCTAGTGTTTTGATGACCATATAGCTAAGTGGTTGTGGGCTAATTGTGAAGAGTATTTTTTGTTTTGTTTTGGTTCCTATGACTTTGACAGATATATTGGCTTCAGTTTCTTTTGCAGATTCTATGGTCCTGATCCCACAAAGGTTTTGAGGCAGGTGGAGCCTCCTGGCTCCAGCCAGGTTTTCTGTGTATAGAGGCATGTGCTTTTTGACTGAAATATCCTCCTTGTGGTGCCTTGGGAAGGCTGACCTGGAACAGAGACTGGACAGAACTAAGAGAATAAAGCAGAGAGTTATTAAAAAGCCTTTAAGGGTACACCTTGGGCAGGACAAGAGCCTGGCCAGGGCTGCACCCAAGGTGGACCCAAAATGGTCACAAAATGGACAAACGGTCATGAGGTCTCACACTTTGATAAGTTTTGATCCATTTGCATATTGTGGTTTAATTGTCCAATTACAGCTTTGGTTGTGAAGTCCCATCCTTCTTGTTTCTCTCTTCAGTCCACCATTTATGCTTTTGGGCCTGAAAACTTGGAACCCTTGTCCTTGGTGACCAGCGGGAAAAGGATTTGTTTTGTCTCCCTGCTCCATGAAGAGAGCTGGATAACACTTAATGTGAGGGTCAAAACTGCACCCGGGCAGCACAGAATCTGGAAAACATGAAAGTTAAAACTTAAGGCATCATTTCCCTCCTTTAGAGTCTTGAAAAGGCCTTTTCCTTGTTGAGTCTCTACTCTAAATATGTACTAATAATAGGTATTCAATAACAGATAAGTATTTAACAATAGTAAACAACTAACAATAATAAACATCTTAAAATAATAAAGCTCTAACAACAGATAAATATCTAATAGTAAATAAAGGTATGGTATTGTAATAGTAAATAAAGTTACAGTAAGCAGGTATGTTGAAATCAGGAGGGCTCTGCACAGCCCTGTGTTTTTTGTTGGATACAAAGAACTGCAGACTCAGGGCTATTTTCAGGATTTTTAAAAATTTTCAGTGCAGTTGTGAGCTCCTTGTCCCCTCTGTGTGATTCGTGCAATGCAGTGGGGTGAGAAAACCTTGGCAAAAAAGGGCAAATACCCACCCAGCCTCTCTCTCACTTCATTTCCTCAGCAGGGCAGGAAGAGAAATAAAAAAGGATGAGAAAGCTAAAAAAGGATGGTCAGGCTAAAGACAGGGAGACCACTTAAGAGTTTGTATTGCAAGGAAAAGAGACCTTAACAGATGCATTTCTGGAACTGCTATTGCCAATTTAAATAGTCATTAGAAAAAAAGGACAAATATTACCACAATACCTGTCCTTCCATATCTCCCAAGCTCATCTTTGATTCTTTATTTTCCTACCCCCTGCACAAGGACGTATATCAGGTTCTGAAAATTTTCCTTTCAGAGTTATCTCCCAGGAAAAACTCTACTTTTTCAGTGTTCTCTAGCAAATTTTACACTCTTCCATGTCTTCTGGCGATTCAACAATGACAGAATTCTGTAGGAAAGAAGAGTGAGAAATTAAAAGGATTTTTTAAAAAAAGAGGCAATCAAATTAAAATAAATTCAATAGTGTAAACAGTGAAAAAGGGAAATTAAAGATTCTAAGAATTGAAAACAAAGATACAGTAAATTTCAAAATTTTACCTTTTTCAACTCTTTTGGCCATATTTTTTAAAATGAAAAGAAGTCCTGATTTTCTGCCACCAAAAAGGGGGAAAAAAAGCCAAGAGATGCTTTAATGAATAGAGCACTAATTTTGAATGAGTACTCATCAGAACACAGGAGAATTCTGGCAGTTTTGTGATACAGAACATTTCTGCTTTAAAGAACATTAACAGGTGTCAGGTTTTCTTCAATTGTGACATTGCCTCTTTTATTTAGAGCTGGGTGTATGTCTGAGCTCTATTTCAGAAAACTAAAAGAAAAGTTTCATATTGTTGATCACAGTGAATGTGTGATGTAGGAATCCAGTGTAATTAGCAATAGAATTCTGCTGCTGAAATTCTCTTACAGACCCACTGACTTCAGTGGGATTGCAGTGCTGTGCTGGTTTGGGGTCTAAATCAAATTTTCCTGAAAGCAAAGGGAATATATTGATTTAACCAGCTGAATATCTGACCTCACATGCACACAACCATACCTGTTAAAATCAAAATTCAGTGTTTGTTGTGGGATTCTGATGGTTTTAGAGATATAACTCCAGCCACGGTTACATGGCCAGTTTGTCTCGGTGTTCAGCATGAGGAAGGCTTCAAACTTAAATTGTTTTTAAACCTGTTCTATATTGTTTTAGTGGAGAGGATGGGAAAAGACAAACTCTTCTTGGTGAGGGTGGAGTGAGAATCTCTGAGGTATGACAGAGAAGAATGTAATTTGTTCTTAAACATCTGTCAGTGTAAGCCTGACTGTAATGTGGTAACTAAACAGCAAATCAGAAACCCCTGTCAAAAATGCTCAGTGTTGGAAATTAAGTATCACTTCATGTAAGAGAAAAATGATGGTTGAAATACTGATGCTTAAGAATGGAAATAATTGTGATTTCTATGAGAGGGTTGCCAGTTTGCAGGATTTAAATTGCATGCAAACTGGATTTTACATCTCTAATTGAAGATGTGTTGCCTTAGAGGCTTGACTTGACATTGACAAACTTGAGCAGAACACAAAGACAGGAAAATGGGCTTTTGTTTGCCTTGAAAGTGATGAACAAACTTGTGCTGTGATGTTCCTTCTATTCCTAGGAATGCCAGTGGGGTGATGAGGTTATTTCTGCAGGAGATTAAAGGTGCTGCTTACAGTGCTGTAAGTGCAGTAAGAGGTACTGAAACACAAATGGGCCTTGCAAAAATACTCCCATTTCCCAGAGAAAAACCTCTTATTTTCTAAGACTTTAACAAGTACAAAGGAGGATTTTGGAGTGATGATATTCGTGGGCTTTTCTTTTTGATGAATAAAATTCATTTTGGAGAAGACATAAGATGTCTGATTGATTTTATTATTTAAAACCTTTTGCTCATTAGATTAGAAGTTTTCATGCATTTAGGAGAGATTCATCCTGTATAGACATAATTTGGGAATCATCATTTTTTGAGACTATATAGCAATGTTTATTACTCATATTTAATAAAATAGAATATATATTGCCAATTAATGGACTTTTTCTGCTTTTTTTCATTTTTCAAGGACCCTGTATATTTTCCTCTCTCAAATTTGTACATAATGCTGGGCTTTTGTTGATATTCAAACAGCAGAATAAATTTCTTCTACATCTGGTAGGATCACTTATTTTTTTAAAGGAATCATTGCTAGGTGATACAAGATGTAATTCCTAGGGGTTGAACACTTTGTCAATAAAAGTTAAGGCATGATATAAGAAGATAAAAAAGATTGCCTGAATTCTAAAAACAGAGTCCTGTCAGGTCAAGGACATTGTCCTTTTTATATGGATAAACCAATGTTGAGTTGTCTTTCCTGAAGCTGGTTTTGAACAGTCAATTTTTTGGTCTTTGTCTTTAGATACACGTGAAAGAATCTCTTACTTATTTTTATTACTTTATTTTTATTGCAGAACTATCCTTTGGTATTATTTTGCTACTGCTTTATATAGATAAGCAAATTACAGAAACTTTTGCAAGAAAAGTGAATGCTCATGTAAAGAGAAGCAGAGTCTCTCCCAGCCTGGGGGCTGGAGATGCAAGAATTCCTTTCTCTTCGAGGTCACACACTCAGGTCCTTCTGTTTATTTGAGAAAGGCAGGAGATCAGCCAGAAATTGCAAGGTAACCCAGATTTTCAAGTGGCAGTTTTAAGAAATGAACAACAATAATGTGTTTTAGAGACCATGGGATGCTAACAGTTTAGAGGGTTTTCTGGAGGATTCTTTATAATAAAGATTTGACTGTAATCCTGAGATTTATATTGACAGTTTCATCACCTTGTCTTGTCCCTCTTCTGGACAGGGAGAGGAATATTTGTAGAGTGGACCTGTAACAAAAAGTAACACATGTCTGGTTCCTCAGCACATGAATTTCTGTCTGACTGTAGCCAAGGATGGATGAGTGGGTTATTCATGCCCTGTCTAAAGTAAATTTGCATTTATGGAGGGGCAGAAGCAGACACAGTCTCAGGATGACTGTTCAGTTTATGGGCTGCACCAACAGGGGCTTCAGCAACTGAGTGTCCATGGATCTGATTAAATCCTGGGGAATAAAAAAGCTCAAAGAACTTTTATTATAGTTTTATGAGGATCAGATTTTTGTCTCCTTTACCTGAACTGGTTTTCACTATACCCTGTGTGTAATCCTGTGATCTCACAGATTGCTGAGCCTCAAGTATGAGTAACCCTTAGGTTAAACTTACCTTGTGATTATAGACCGAGCTCCACTGAAGTATTTCATTTAACTAGAAATGATGGAAAAAAGAGGACAAAATTCTGGAGCAGCACCCCTTGCTTTATCAGGAAAATGTGTTGTGTACACACCTATTCCTGTTATTAAGGCAAATAAAAAAGTCTGCAATAACACTGTGAGTTTTAAAAAAATTCTCAGGTTGTTCAATATGCATGTAAAGATTATATGGTTATATTATATTGTTTCATGCTGCAAAGACTAACTGTAAGTACAAGCACCCCTCTAAAATGAAATACTATTAAAATACTATTATACTTGCTAGCTGCATAAAGAAAGTTATCCTAAAAAATAAGAATGTAGATGTAAATAGATGGTCTGCCAGCCTCTCACAGAAGAAACCATGAATGTGATAGGTCTCCATACTGTAAAATAAATCAAAACATAGAACAGTCATTCCATCTTTTGAAAAAAAAATGGCTTTGGTGAGTTTTCTTGCATTTTTGCATGCTTTCAAAGATGCTTCAGAAGTTTCCTTCCAAAATTTGCCCTAAACCAAGACAAGCTCCTGCAAGCAAACAAAGATTGTCTGTAAATATATGAGATTTCATGTCAGCAAAATTTGAGGTTTTATTTATATTTATCCACATTATCTTTATCCAAATTGGGAATAATCTGTACCAATGATAATAAGTTGTAAAATCTTTCTTGTTTCTTTAGGTAATATCTATAATTTCTGAGAACTGTTGTAGTTTCAGGAAAAACCCCAGCAAATACAAAAAATAGAATGATAAAATAAGAACTATGCACCTTATATAAATGTTATCATTTAATTGATACTCTTGCATTTACACCATAGCATATTAATCACAGATAACAATTTTTAAAATCTAAATTATATTATGATAGGTTTTTAGAGTGCAAGGTGATGATTTTGTTAAGAGCCTTGCTTTGTGTAAAAATATTTGTTTTTCTAAAATTTCCTGATTATGGGTCTCTTCCCAAGAAGTGAGAACTAAAAAAAAACCTCTAACCTCTTGGAAAGAAATGGATACTTTAAAAAAAATAGAGAAATTATGCACCTAGATTGGGTTCCCTTGACTTGAAAGAAAGGAAACATTGTCTTTCTAAAGGTAAGAGATATAAGTGTGCTACTTCCTACTCATTCCATTTGAAAGAGTATATATTGATTTGTTACCCTTGCCATATCTTCATTTAGGTATACATGTTTTTAACTTCTTTGAAAAATAACTTTTGTAACACAGAGGCTCCCCTGAATATAATGTTTTTTTAAAATGACACAAGGTTCTTTGGATATTTTTGCTGAGTTGTTTGGGACTTTTGAGGATAATTAAATAAAAGAGGCTGAAAATATCTGGTGGTCACTGGTTTATTCTTTCTGTTCAGGAAATGCAGATGATTTAGTTTCTGTTGGAGGCTCTGTGTGTGCCAGGTCGTATATGTTAGGTTGGTGGTTATTACAGCATGTTAAAAAGCAAAGTTATTTCACTTTACCTCAGCTTCTAGATTCAGTAAATTAATTATAATCCAGGTCATGTAGGGTATAGACCTTTAAGTGAAAGTATATCTCAGATAGAGAAAAACACCAAGGCAGTAATTGGAATCCAATTTACCATGTTTGACCACAGCCAAGGAATTTATTAAGTCACTGTAGCACAGCAGGATCACATTTATTTGACGTTTTGGCCAAGTCTGACAGATGTTTTCAACTCGTTGTCAATCTCAAATATATTTTAATGAGTTTCAAGTGGCCAGAGCTTCCCACTGCAGATGTCACTGTTACTGAAACCATGGAAAGGATCTCTGGGGCAATGAGAGAACGGAAAATTCTTTTAGTAAATTGTGTTTCAGAAGAAATGCTAACTAGTGCCACAGTTGCTATTCCAGAGGATGAGCCTCACCTTTTCAGTGAGCTGATGCAAAATCAACAGCTTTTGTGGGAATACCCCGAATTATTGAAGCATTTGATTCTCAAAAATTTCAGAAGAATTATTCAAGATTTTCTGCTCATTCTTGTTTCTATGCTACTCAGAAAAAACATTAGTGGAACAATAATTTTTTCTGCTTCCACATCTGTGTCTGGGTATGACACAAGCATATTGACATAGAAATAACAAGAACTTTTTTATATTGGTCTAGGAAGAAATGATGCTGACCTTTCATTTGCAGGAGTATTGTATCACTATTTTCTTCACTGGTCAGCTAGATGTGAGTATCAATATGTCATTTAACTAATTTGTTAGTGGCCAGACTGAAATACCATTAAATTTCCCAGTACAGTCCCAAAAAACAGGTTCTGGAAATTCATCATTTAGAGGTCTATTAGTTTATCTGTCAATTACAGTAATACTTTACTACATGTATATGTAGTTTTGAAGCAAAAACTTTGTTAAAATATAGCTCTGCTTGGGCATTTTCTTCCTTTTTCTTTTTGCAGGTTTTTTTGGTGTTTTTTTTTTTTTTCTTTTTCTTTTTCTTTTTTTTTTTTTTTTTCCTTTTTTTTTTTGAGGTTTTTTTTGGTGTTTTTTTTTTTTTTCTTTTTCTTTTTTTTTTCTTTTTCCTTTTTTTTTTAGTATTTTTGGTTTTCTGTGGGTTTTTTTTTGTCACCTGAGCAACTCATACAGGTGGTGAAAAACTTCATAATAGACAGAAGAAAATGTTTTGGAAGTATGAACATGTAGGTTTTTTATTAATAATCTTTGCTGTCATACTGGTCAAGGTATTCTCTGTCAAATGGAATTCAGCATTGACCAAGGTATAACATTTAATTTTATGTAAGAATTGTTTGGAATGGAGCATGTTCCAAAATATCCTTTTAAATGTAAATAACTCACTAACAGTGCTATCTAGAAGCTCTGCCTGCTTTAATGACTGTAATGAATTTAATGACTTTAATAATATCAGGGCAAGGAAGAAGGAATTTGTTGGGAAGAGATGGCCAAAGCATTTATTGGTTTTAGGGATCACATTAAAAATTATGCCAAATTTTGTCTCTGATTTGCCAAATTAACCTGTACGTAAATAATTCTTCTGAATATTTTTACTAATACCAAAACCACACAAATGTATTTCTTACAAAATAACTTGAGTAAATGTCTGGCATATACCTAAAGTTATATTATGTAGGCACTCAGAAGGAAAGAAACATTCAGAAGAGAGTTGGAATATGTTTCTCATATATCAAGGCTATTAAAAAGGACACAAATTTATCAAAAGGTTTATTTTAATATCTTAAATAACTGTGTAAGTATAGAAGGATATAATTTTAAGAAATTACTGTATACATTATTAGATGATTTAAATTCTCTATTAGATATCATAATGTCACTGAAAATTTTTCCTTAAACAAAGCTCTTTAAGAGTGTGACCATTTGGCTGTTGCTTATGTCAAGCTTGTTTAAAGTACATAACTCATTTTGGGACTTTTCTTCTATCATATTGTATGAAGAACCCCCTCTTCATGGCTGGGGAATGTGAGAATGAGAACATGACCAGAGGTGCTCCTAAATCCATGACACTTCCTTGCAGCCAGCCACAGAGGAGAAAATAAACAAATGCTGAAGTTGCAGCAGGTTTGAAGGTAAGAGAACAAATAGGGAATAAGTGTTGTTTCCAAATTTTAATATTCTACTTTATACTAATTAGTAACAGCATCCTTAGGTAATCACAACCTATCAAAATCAAGTACATGATTTATTACTTTATCTTCAGCCCAAAGAAGAAAGGACAAATTTCCAGTATTTTAAATCTCTTTCACTGCTCTCTTCACCTGCTCAAATTCTGTTGTCTGGAAAGCTTGCATAAAAAAAAGCCAAGTTGCTTTTTCACCACCATAATTCCAGAAAAGTACATTCTGACTCAGTTGCTGTGAAAGCAGATCTGAGAAATCTGGGTTCATGTTTTCACTAGAATAAACCACATTTTGTGTTTCAGCTCAGAAGAAGAAAACCCAAGCACTTTCTTGAGTTGGTGCTTTTGAAACGTGTGCTGATTAGTAGTGGTGTGTCACCAGCTGGAACTACTTGAACTAGAGAGCATTTTTTATTTTTCCACTCTCCTTTGGTAATTGGCAAGTATTTTTTCTGCCTGTAATCAATGACTTTTATATTCTGAGCAATATTTTTAAGTAAGAAGAAATATTATAGCAGCTAGAGAAGATACTGATTTTAAGTAGAAAATACCCTTTCCAAATGCCACTCTAGATGACTGAAATAAAAAGAATGTGACATCACTAATATGGCCAGTAGACCTCATTGGTAAAATATTAAACATGAGTAAATGTGGTTCCTAATTTGTCTTCTCTACAAACCACAGCACACAGACAAGGGTAGGATCAAAGGAGGTGTCACATCCAAAGACCAATCTCCTGAGCTAGTAAGTGGAAAAATCCCAACTGGATATTGCATAACAGAGCATCAGGAGTTCTCTTTTGTTATAGGGAGAAAAGTGGAATAGCAAATGTAATTTTTATTATCCTGAGAATAGCAAATGTAATTTTTATTATCCTGAAGGCTAACAGGTAGCTAACAGCCCATGGATAAATAAATGTGTTGTGTAGAGTTCTAGTACATCCCAGCTGATGTTACATCAGTCTGTCCACCATGGGCACCATAACATTTATTTCAAGTGATCCTTGTCAAGAGTAAATTCTTATAGCTACTAAAGGAAATGAAAATAAAGAGTAACAGGAGCAAATTTCTTGGAGGTGCTGTGTCCAGCTGAGAGCCTGCTCAGTTTTGTAGAGGTCAAGAGAAGAGCCAACTCTGTTCTGGTTACTTTTTTTGTATTAAGTGCTATCTGGCTATAATGTACTTTTGTTAGCATCCACAAGAACTGAACAGATTTTTTTTTCTGTGTATAAACTTTGCTTTGTGAAAGCTCTGGTAAAAGCAAAATGAATGAAAAATTTCAATTTTTTTTCTAATATGTGGCATGTTTGGAAATATCTTTGCATTCCTGAGGAAAAAGTTCCTTTCTAAACTAATGGAAAAGCAGTTTCTAGACAACTAATGTGAACTTGTCCAGTGACAGTCCTACTAAAGTCTTACAAATTCCAAAAATCTCAGAGGAAATGGCTTGAAAATTATGAGAGATCGCAATTCTTGAAAATTATGAAGCTCAACACCTAGATTTTAAGTAGGGCCTTAAGTAAGCCTTGAAATCTGCTTGCCAACACCAACACTGAAGTGATAGCTGAGCATTCTACCCTGTCCATCAGCCTGGCTGCTGCATGTTGAAGTACGTGGAACACAAATGTGTTACTCCCATTTCACTCCCAAGAGTTGTACACCCCATAGCTGAATCCAGAAACCATGAATGTAGGAACACCACTGGAAGAGCTGGTGAATGCACAACCCTCCAGTTCTCTCTAAAACATGTTTCTGTAAGATTTTAGCATAGAATATTTTCTCTATAACCCCAACCCTCTGTTTAAAAATTGCTGCCTAAGTTTTATAGGAGGGGGGTCCATGAGAACTGGCCTGGTTTCCTTTTCTGCAGTGGCCCTGTGCTCCCGCTGAATATTTTATGAATGATAAACAGGAAAAAAAAGACACTAAATACACACAGTGATGGAACTGCTACATCAGCCTTTGTCCATTCAGGGGTACTTCTCTTAAAAAAACATGAAATATAAACTGCAGCCACTTGCCAGGCATTATTATAAATTTTAACCTGTGATGTGTAACCAAATTTCATGAAGAGAAATCTGTCTCTGTGTCAGGGATTTTCTGCATGAACAGCAAAGGTGAGAATTTCCATTGAATTAGCATTGTCTGCACAGCTAGAACCAGATGACTGACAAGGGGAGAGGGAGCATGCATGACCAATGATGTTTTGTGATCTGTAAATTTGAGTAAATCTCCTGTAACCACTGAGTGACTCTGCTGTTGAGCAGCTTCTCTGTGCCTGCTCCTGGTCTTGGTAAAGGTCTTATCCTCTAATCACATGAATATTTCTGGTTTACTTTTATTTCTTTTTTCTTATAAATGAAATATTTCTTATTTTACTTTTATTTCTTTCCTTAATCTGAGCTGGTTTCTAGGAATCCATGACCTGCTGCAGATGCAGTGGGTTTCTCATTTCTTCTCCCTGTGAGTGGCTCTGTGCTCTGGAAAACTACACAGGTGCTGCTCACCATGGAATGTGTTTAATTTTATTTTGAAGACTCTGTTGGTCTAGAATTTATGTAGTATATCAACAGAGGAAGATAGGCCCAAGATATTTAGAAGACACAAATATTAAGGTATAAAGAAGTGAAATCTCCTGCCTTTCCTCTTCACCTCTCAGTATTAGAGCCTTTGCAGTGAAGTTTAAGTAACTCAATAGAGTAAAGCTGGCTCGTGACATTTCTTTGCATTTTGTTTGAAGCAGAAGGCTGATGAGCATTTGAATATGTGGCCATCTTGGATATGTAAGTTTTAGAGCAAAGAATTAATGATGTTTTATAACCTCAGTGGAAAGAAGCTTCAGTAGGCTGTGTTGAAAAACCCTCTTTTGATATTTGAAAATGGAACAGCCAAAGAAAGATTTAAAAAAAAAAAATGCTACAGGCTTCATCTTGCAAGCTTTCATAAAAAGGTGACATGAAAGAGAGCAGATGGATTTATCTTTTTGCTTAGCAGCAAAACTACGAGTCATATTCATATAAACAGATCTCTCAGCCAAATATAGCTTGACAGTAATTCTATAAGATTTATCACGTCAAGGGAAGTGATTAGGTCTGATGTCAAATAATATGAAAATAGGATATCTCATGTGATTTTAGTATTTCAGACTTGAGTCCATTAAATGCAATTTCTGATGAAAATGCTGTCCTGTGTTGCAAAAATTTTCATCTTCATATATTTTTCACACTGCTACAAAATTCTTATACCATTCAAATTCTCATTTTCAGTAATCTTAAATATTACTGAAATAATTTTTGGAGCACAGATACTATTGTGACTTTGAGGTTTTATTTGATGGTCAAGATGAATTTTAAGCTTTTGAGACAATTTTCTTGGATATAAATCCAAAAAGGTCTTTTTTACACAGTAAGATTATGTATACAATACTGTCTTGAAATGCAAAAGCTTCAGACAAAACACATGGTGTGAGGTATTAAATAAGATACATCACAGTCTTTTTGTCTCTCTGTAACACCCAAAAGTAGATCTGCAATGCCATAAAAATAAAAAATTGAGACATTTCCTGTTTCATCAAGGTTCTCAGATATAATTACTTCTAATGAAATTGCTCTAAGCCTCTAAAATAGCAAATTTCTGTTTATTGAATTCAACAAACTGTTTAAATGGAGCTAGGTTCCCATGCACTCTCATACAAGTGTCTAACTCTTGTGGAGTCAGTAGAAATCAGGTGCTAAAATGCTTGGGTAGGTTTGACTTCTTTTACAGGTTTCACTATGCATAGAATTCAGGACTTAATTGTTTACCCAAGTCCTGTTTTTATGAGTGATTTAAAGACAGCTTGAATGAAAAGACAATGATAAAAATCTGCCTTCTCAAAATCACTTATATACCTAAATCCTGTTGTTTTTACTGCAAGTTGAAGGTAAATGACTTCTGGATGTGATTGCTTTTAGATTTTTCATGTTAGTTACCAGCACATATTAAATAAGGGATGTGTGGAAGAGTTTTATTGCTTTGTTTACTTGTATTATCTCTCATTACTTTTGTATTATCTCTTGTACTGTTTAAAGCACAGTGTACTTTTCAGAAACCTTTACATGCTTTGTGTAGTGTTTAATTCAGCTGTCCTGTGCCTCTGAAATGATTTGGTGACAGCCCTAACCACAGCACCAGGAGAGGAACTGATGAGCCTGGAAAATGGGCCTGAGCACTGATGTGTGCAGTGCTGGGGAAGGTGAGCTGCAAAATCTCATGTACGAAACACAGCAGGTGGGGACAGTTTGCACAAGAGGAGTACTGGACATGCCAGGGAGAAAACTGGCACTAAAATCTATAGAAATCTACTTCAACTATTGTTGAAATGCACAAACTCTGCAAACTGAGTGCCCAGTGGAAGCAGCTGTAACAAACCTTTTGAAAGGTGGGGTTTTGCTGATATTACAATACCAAGTCATGTTTGTTCAGCTTGAAGCTGATGACTGATTTAGCAGGAAAGGAAAGGATACCAAATCTGGCAGGTTCTTTCTAATGACACTGATCTCAGGCAGAGTAATCTCCTTCCTAGCTATCCTGAAGAATAAAAATCAAGAACTTCTATAATGAGTATGAAATCTGTGGGAACGTGAATAGCATTAAGTGATGCTAGGAGGGTCTTCAGGGAGGGAATATTTAACTGCAATCCTTCTCAGTGACCTCTTTCCCCACAGAAAAACTGTGTTATTAAGATTAGATTGCTGTGGTCTAGGAATGGTATTCCCCAGTTTAGTGTTTCCACTGAAACCCTCCAAACCATCCTGGCCAGAACCAGGATTCAGGTACAAGCAAATTCCTCTGAGCAGGGTTCCAAACCACACTCTCAGGGGGATGGCATTCTTCAAAGCAGATATGTCAAGTTATGTTCCTAATCCTTAACTAGAGTTCTGAATTAATCATATAGATACATTTCAATTTAAATCTTGCAAAATTTCCAAAAAAAATTTCTTTCAGATGAAATATGTTGGACATGGGTGAGCTTTTGTTTTTCTGGGGCATATTATAGGATAATTACTATTAGAACTGTATGAGAATTGTATGCTTGGCATACAGAGAGAAATAAGGGGGGGTGGGGAAGACTCCCTGAGGACTTGAACTACATAGATAACAAATGTTTTAATAATGTTATGATCCAGTTATTAAAATTCTTACAGTGATGCCTCTGCCCAAATTAAGGTGAAAATGGGACAAAATGGCAAAGTCAGTAGTGCAGATTTTTATTTAACAGAAATTTTTTCGGTAAAGACAGATAAAAGAAATAAGAGTACAAAGGGGTATAGTCACCACCTGTTGGATCCAACCACTTGATGCAATTTTGATTTCTGATAGTCTGTGTCTCAACCCACCAGAGGTGAGGAAAGACCACCAAAACACCAAATTTCCATGATTTATTTGCTCAGGTCCAGGAGGGAACTCCCAAGTATCTCCCCTGGGGTGGGGACTGTGTAGTGCTGTGAATCAGGAGAATCTTCAGGAATATTTGATGGCCCATGACAGCTCCTAGGACACCACAGCTGCCTCTCCTGTTAGCAGTTGAGTCAATTATGTCCTACCAGCAGATATTAATGACTCCACATATCTCACAGGAAGCCTTAATGCTTTCTGTGTTTTGTACAGGGAGTGAGGTGATTTTTGTACATCTTCCTGAAGATACCTGGTTTTTGCTGGTTTATGACATTTTGGAAAGATTAGGATAAAATCATGTTAATTTTAACGATGTCTTGAGTGAAGACAAAGCCTTTCAGCCAAGGCTGGGAATATTTGAACACCAAGTCTCTCAGTGACACAATCTTCTTGCTTTGTGGTGTAGGTATAAAAGGACTTAAAAAACGAATGCTCCTTTTTTTCTAAGTACCTTCAACAGTGCTTAGAAATGCAGGAGATTTGTCACTTTCAGAAGGCTTGAAACGTAAATGAGTGACAAATGATCACAGTAGAGTTTATAAAGGAGTAATTAATGGTGCAATGTGCTGAAATGAATATGCGTGTCAGGCTGCAAATGCAGTCATGGAACATCTTTTATCTTCAGGAACGTCTTTCATGGTGTTCTGAATATGGATGATGAATACTTAGATCAATCTATTTTGTTGAAATTTAAACTGTGCTTGTGTTTTCCTTTTTTTCTATATTTTTAAAAAATATGTGATATAATCACTCAATTAATTTTCCTTTTAAGAGAGTCTTACAAATCTCATTTTTACACGTGCCATAATAATTTTCTGGAGATCAAAGGCTGTGATCATTAGTTAAAAGTCTTTAAGTCTTTGTGAATTTTAGATTCAGATAGTAAATGGTAAATGAGGAAACATTGGTATTTGTTGGTGAATTCTTGGCATTACAATATATTTTCCTGGACTTACATTGCTGTAGATGCCTCCTGACTTGTACATTACCAATTTGATTTAATCATACCTAACAGCAGATGCCAAAGTTAAACAGCGGTGCTGATAGAAAATTTTACTTTGCATATTGATCTCTTAGAAGATGTAAAAATTGTAACAAGACTATGAATAATTTATTTTCTATCTGCAATACAGAAACCAGATTTTGAGTATCTATTTTGCAGTACTGTGACTGCAACCAGCAAGTGGGTTATCTACCTTTGCTTTTTTCTTTTCTTTTTTTTTTCCTTATTTTATGCTCATGCTATTCTTTCCAGTTGTCATAGAAGGATGTGTTTCTTTTCACATCCCCTGCAGTAATCTGTTAATAACAAAACCAAAAAGTAGGCCTGCCATTGGTTTACTGTGTTGTGTGAAAGTAGTTGTTGACAGGATACACATCTGCTGCCTAAAATGACATTTTTTTGGCAGTCTGACAGCTCTTTAATTCTTGTCTCCTTAAGCAGTACTGAGGTCCTCTGTGCACTACAGAAACATTACATATCAGCCAAGTTTTGAATATTTGCAATATGGTTGTTTAACATGCCCATGGTGTCGTTTGTCAACTATTTATTTAATTTCAGGATTTTAGTTTTAATTTAATTTTAATACTGCTTAAGAGCATTTTCAGGACTCCCACGAGCAAAATCATTATCCTGAGCTTGGTTAGCATTCATGTACTGCTGTGGAAGGTACCAGCAGAAATGTGATCTTTCAAGCATTTCTGGTGATAGTCAGAAACTAATTCATGCAAGGGAGAAAGTGTGCTAGTCTAGGAATGTGTTGGTTTGTCAAGATGGTTTTTGCTGTCAAGCTTTACTCAGAATAAATATATCTATAAATGCCCTTTCTATTGAATATATAAATTCATCTTTTATTTACATTTCCCAACAGAGGTTGAAAAGAAGCTAAAAATACATAGCTGGTTTTTTTCCCACTTATTTGCTTCCCTGTATAGTTCTGCTCTTTAATTTGTATCTGTTCATGAAACTTCATAGCTTCCCGATGTTCAGTTGAAAGAGATTGATATACTGAATATTGGTATTTTGTAAAGCTACCTCTTCTACTATGCTTTATTTTGACTCTTTAAAATCTGTATGTTTGGGGGTCACCTTCACTCTAGGTGTGCTGAGAGGACATAGATTCAGCATTGTAAAATGAAAGATATCTGGTAATTTCTGAGTGGATGCCATTTACTGAAGTTGTTGTCTTGTTCTTGCCTAGCTGGCTTGGTGTATTGGAAGGACAAAAATTTTGACAAAATGTGTGTGAAGAGTTTTCACAGCAGTCATTAATTAGGAAAATTCATCAGTCTAGTTAACAGGTCTGTTTCTCTAAGGTCACTTTTTGGGTTTCATTGATTTGTTATAACATATGCAGGAGAAAGGGCAGAGAAAACATGTAATCCAATTTAATGGGGCAAGACCCTTTTGGAAGAGAGGGAAACTGATTTATTTAGCATAAAGGAAACGTAGCTGTGTAGAGAGTTTTACATTCAGCAGTAGCTTGAACAGGTCTAGTTTTGCTGCTACTTTGACATCTCTGTTGAAGAATAAGGCAGCTTAAAAAATAAAACCCCTGATTTTTGTCTCAGTGGGAATCAGTATGCTGAAAGCAGATGACAATGTAATCTGCAGACTGACAGATATTTTGACTCAGTGGAGATCTCTGGAGCGAGGAAGTGCAAGAACTTAAGAAGGCAGAGTGTCTCCCTCCCCACATGGCATTCTGAAAGAAAGGAGGATAATTTTGGAGTGGCCTACAGTGGTAATTGTATGATATATCTCAACAGATTGAGATGTCATGTAGCAGCTCTGCTGAATTTAAATTGTCAGTACTGCATGCAAGTTTTTCCTTTTCTTGGAGTATGAAGAGTGAAAATGAGATGGCCAGGTGTCTAAATCACATAAATGACTATTTTGTATGTCACTGTTGCAGATAAAAGTCAATAACAGCAAATAAAATAAATGATCTAAAATACAATTTTAAATCAAATAGCTTAATCTTTTTTTTTATCTCTATAGATGACAGTTTATTAAGAGAGCTGAAATAACAGCATGCAGCTACTTATTGAAGCATGTTTTCACAGCAGTACAATAGGGAATGCCCTGCCTTTTCCCTTTACTGCTACCAGAATTTAAAACATTACCCTGCATCCTTTACTTTGGAAAATTCAGCCCATGGAGTCTGAAGAATTTGAGGAACTGAGGGAAATCTGCAAACTGTAACCACAGGAATGACAGCTGACAAAGGAAAGTGTCCAGCTACAAGAATTCATCTTTATTTTTTTTAAAAGGCTTTTCTGTGTTGCTGCTGAAAGAATTGGTTCTATTTCCCTTAAACAGGATTTTTTGACTCGATATTTTCTTGTCAGGTGTGCACTAGCCAGAGAAATTAAGCTGCATTCACCCTTCTGACCTTGTATCTGCTGTTTAAAAGGTGCAAGTTAAATGAAAAGTTTAAACTTCTTGCAAAGTTTTTAGAAGCTGGAGAAGTACCTAAATGTAAATATTTTATTTTCAGTGCTTAGCATATCCATCTCTACTAATTAATATAGTGAAGCAAATGCTTTTTGGTATCCTTTAGTGATGCAGGCCTGAAGTGTTTGCTATTTATCACTATTTTGATCCCTGCTGATCTCCTTTCCCTTTTAATTATTTAATTATTATTCTTCCTTTTATTATTCTTCCTTTCTTATTTATAATTTATAAATAATTATAAATATTCTTATTTAAATATTCTTATTTAATTATTATTCTTCCTTTTAATAGTACATGAAGACCTCACAGCCAAGAGAACTATTTGGGAGTTTTTTGACAGAATGCTCTCTATCACAATACAAATTTATGAAGCTTAGCTGTGAAGATGTGTTTTCTTAAATACAAATTTTTGACATTTATGCTTGGAAGGAAAGGTCTGTTCTAGAAAACAGACCATCATTTTGTGTCTCATGCATATGGCCACATGCCTTCTCTCAAGGAAGAGGCTCCTTATGAGGCCATGAGTTTAAATTCACATTATTTTGGTTATTTGGCAATAGCTCTGAGTAGCTGCACCTTGAATTTGTGAGGCTGGTGTCTCTCTGTTTATTGATGGGCACAAACATGTTTTGATGAAGAGTATAGTTTAACTGAAACTTTCATTAAAGACTATTTCAATTTTTGCTGGGTTAATTGCTTGACAAAATGAAATCAGAATTTTAGGCAAATAAATAGCCCATTTTAAGCCAGTGGTGTAGAGTGGATCACATTTAGCAATGGCTTAGCTTTAACTGTTTCCCTGGAAGTGCATTTAAGTTTAAGTTGGCTCATTATTTTAAACTAAACCTGTGCTATTTGCATAGAGAGCATGGTACCTGCTGTATTACAGTTAAAAATGATGTAGAATGAGGTTCACTTGCCAAAATATTTCAGATTTTTAAATTTTATTTATTTATTTATTCTTCCTCAGGGAATATTTGTTAACTGTTTTGGAGCTTTAAAGCCCAGCTCTTTGATTTGAATATCTTGGGCATTGCAATAACATTCAGATTATGTTTTATCAATATTTCTTTAGTTTCAGGAGATGGCTTTGGTACAGTCCTTAAAATTTAACTATGGTCTGTGTGGGAAAACATATAGAGGGACATGTTTGGGAATCAATAGCACAAGACCTATGTTTTATGATTCCTTCTCAAGTCATGAAGTGATTAAGAGCATGATTAGAGCATAAGAGTTACTCTATGACTGTTATCAGCATTACATAAAGATATTTATCTAAAATTCGTATCATTATATAAAATGAGAAGGATTTAGTGCTTGTACAGCTATTCTGTTACATTTTTGGCATTGATTCCCATTATTACAAAGTAATTATCAATTATTTTATTTTAAATGACAATGTATTTGTCTTTGTGGCTTCAAATGAGTTGTTCTTTGAAAAACTGTAATTTAAAGTATTGCTGGTATTTTCAGCAGGGCTACCAAAATCATGTTACAGATAAATAGCACATAAGAGATTTTTTGTGGGCTTGAATAGTTTTTAAACTGGTCAGAGTTTCATCAATAAATGAGTAAAAATAATGTAAAAGTTCTGTATGCTACTGTGGTGATGGGTGAGGAAAGAGAACTGTCACCCTGCAAGTATTCTGCTGCCTTGAGCTGGGACATTTCACATATTTCTCTCTCTATTGAAATAAATTCTTTCTCAGGCTAATGCTCTTTGCCTTGCATGGGCAGAACCAAAAAATAAAGAAACAATAGTGATGTAAAGATGTTTAATAGCCCTGCAAAGGTGTGAGAAGCCATTGCAAGAGTGCATGGTAACCAAGCATTTATCAGAAAAAGAGGGGTGCCTATATACAGTGCACAGAATTCTGGGGAATAATGGAAGTTAAATAAGCTCCGAATTAAATTTGCTTTTGTGTACTTTTTATGGCTATTGGTCACTTCTGTATTTATGTGACTTCATAGTATTGAAGCTGTTTTGGTAAAAGATGATAGATAATATTTTTTTTCTGATAATTACTCTTAAAACTTTAATATATAGAAAATGCAATGGGATAGCACCAGCCATTTCATTGAGAAGTTTTGATTTAAGAGAGAAAAATTACCAAACGTGCAGTTATGATAATTGACAAAAAATGAATAAAAGATTGAGACAATCCCTTTCCTCTGGAAATAATGGGAAAATGCCAGTGGAATTCCTGGGGCAGGATGCTACCTTAGGTGTACTGGTTATCTTTCAAAATTCTGTCTTTTACAGATCTAAATTAGAAGCACAAAGGTTAAATTTTTTATATTTTCTGTGTGCAAGGTATGAGTGTGTCTCTGTGCAAGCTATGAATTCATGCAACTGTTCATTTGTGGAAGAGTTTTCAATGAGAATATTAATTTAAAGTAATTGTAATTGTGAGGCAATGTAGTATTCCATAGACCTGAGCTTGCTAGGATATCTATTCTCTGTCCTGCAGCTGATATTCATGTGGCAATGGAGTATTTGGTGTCAGAGATTATTACTTTGTTTTGTTCAGACAGATTTTACTTATGGCTTCTGAGTACACTGGCAATTGGGGTAGATAGCTTTGTTTCCCTTAAAAAACTATGCAAAGAATGAATTTTAAATTATCTCCAGATAAGCTATATCTAATCTGAAAAAATCCTTCTTTGTTCTCTTGTGTTCTTCCAGCTTCCACTGCCCTCCCCTCCCTTCCCAAAACCTGATGTGTCTATCAAGATCCAAACCACTTTTCTACAAATCTCAAGGAAAAAGAGAGCAGTTATGCAAAATAGGCTTTGAACCCATAGGTTTCTTCTGCCTTTCTTTTCTCTTTGTTTCCTTACAATGCAAAAAGTTGAATTTTCTTTAGAGTGACTAAAAAATTATTTCCTACATAATTCTTAAAGAAGGTACCAGGTATTATCTTAGATAAATGGCCTGATAGACCTGAGAAAGCTGTTTTGCTTTGAGATGAGCTTTATAACCAGGTGAAACTGGGAAATTCTTTGTCCTTTTCTTCTTTTTTTTTTTATTTTCTTTTTTTTTTCTCCTGAAACATCTTCTGGGCTTTTAATGCCATTTTTGGGGGCTGACTTATACTCTTGCCCTGTTATTGTGTGTAAAGATATTTCTCTTCTCCAAATTGCGAGGAGTATTTTTGTAGGCATTTCTCATGCATGAGAAGCTTCTTTGTGAATGACTTTTGAATTAAAATATGTTCCTTTTCTGTGCTGTTCCAAAATTTCACTGTTACTGCACTTCTTATCATGTATTATGATAATGATGCTTTACACTCTTTTCAGTGCAACTACTTCAGATAAGCTGCTTATAACTAAGAGTCAGGGTCTTAGTGTTTATTTTCTTTTGCAGAGTTATCAAATGTGGTGTATTATTTTATTTTTAATTTTTTTTTTCAGAGAGCTTAGAAGAGCAGTGCTCCTAGGACAGTCACATTTTGGAAAATGTATAAACTGTCAAGCTCAGATCTAAATTGTACAAATTCATTTCTTTCTAGCTATATCTTTGTTAATTGTCCATGGGGTTGTGATAATTGTGTAGTGGCCTCCAAACCATCATGAAAATAAAACTTTGGCTTCAGTGGCATGAAAATTCACAAAACTGGAACTTTTTCAAACTCAGTAAATAATGCACTTTCCAGAAGCAAACAGTTCCTAGTCTTTGTGCAAGCCAGTCAAATTGCACTGGAGCTCAGAACTGGTAAAGCAAAGAAATTCCAGTGCCATTGTGGTTGAAAGTGAAGCCTCCCTGGACCAGGGTGTCTGCAGATTTGCTCAACATTTACAGAACGAGTGAGAATCCTCCATCTCCTGCAGTTCTCCTACAGAACAACTGAAAATTTCATAATGAAATATTCAATCTTCAGACACATTAAATATGAGGTGAAGCCCAATGCCTGTGTCTAGGTTTTGGCTCTGTTGGGTCGATATGAATCATTCAAAAGGTTGGCAACACCAACAATTCCTGGCTTTTTGAAATTTCTATTTGAAAATATCGACTGAGGGAAGGAGAAGAGAAAAAGTTTATGGGCTGTTCTGTGGATTGTGCAATCATCTATTTCCTTTTTCTCCTGTGTCCTGTCTTCTGAGTTCTTAGCCATGCATTGGCTCTAGAGTTTAACTATATTAAACTATATTAAAGTATGTGTTTTTGATCTGTGCTTTTTGTTGCAGCTGTTCCTCGTCGTGTAGAGGGGGAATTAAGCCCATAGGTGTTACTGCAACAAATCCAGATAACAAGGACACTGGAGGGGAAGAAAACCACCCCCAAGTATTCCATGCTTTGGATTTGATACATGAAAGTGAACTGCTCCCATATGTTCTGACTGAATGACTGGCAAATGATATTAAAAAAGTAAATTGAAGAGGCTTCAGGAAACCTACACATCCTTGTAAGGAGAAAAGCAATACAAAAGCATTGAGTGTCCTTTATGCCAGATAGTTCAGTGTCTGAGCATTTAAAGGTCAAAAAGGTAAGACAAACAGTATGAAAAAAGGGAATTTGTTTGTTTCAATCATGTTTGACTGTCAGAGTCCTTTAAATCCTTTATCCTACTCAAAACATATAATCTTTTGTTTTCTAGCTTAGGGAACACATAAAATCATGAGAGGTTATAGTAATTTTTAATGATTTGCAGCTCATTTAACTATAGTATAATTAAAAATGGTGTTTGAACTCTCTTTCTTATGCTCTCGGTAAGGACACGAATTTGGAGCAAAATTTGCATAATAACATTTGCTTTTGTCGATGTTCAGAGCAGTAATATAATTAAAAAGGTGAAAGGCTTAAGAGATGATGGTTCATAATGTACTTATTAAAACTCTGATTAAAATAAAGTGTCTGGGAAAAAAAGGATTAACCAGCTTTGGTGTTTCATTTTTGATTTTTCTCATTATGTGTATGGTAGCAGATGACTCAACAGTGCTGTAAGAGGAAAAGCACTGTAAGCTACTGCTGCTTGGGTAAACCTATTCAACTGGAGTTTTTAACAGCTGTTCCCAAGCTTCATTAAGGCTCATTATAAGTTGTCATGTAGCAGAGAACTTATATTTTCGGATGATCTGTGCACAGCAGTAAAGATAAAAGTCTATCTTAAGGCTGCACTAAACAGAACAGAAGATGGTACATATTAAAAATAGATTACTGAAATTCCCTAATTAGCTAGCACAGCCCTATAAAAGCAAAGCACAATCAGTGAGTTTTGAAGACGGATGGGGAGGAATGGCTCATCTGTAGATGGACTCAGGCTTGAGTCTGATAAGCTCATTAATAAGAATTCTTTACCAATTATCATTTAATAATATATGCATCCTTAATCACATGTTCATGTGCTTTTATTTCCCCAAAATCTAATGCCTAGATGGTCTGTTAAGAATTGTCACATCTGTCTTTTCTGACAGCAGAAAGGGCAGCCTAATTTTGATTGAAACTCTGCAAAATATCTGATGCTAAGGTGATACATTCCATGAATTCAAGTGGAGTGAATATATCTGAGTTTTAGAGAGGGTTGAGTGGGGAAGTACAGTGACAATAACACAGCTCTCCATTCTGCAGCATTACAAGTGAGTTTCCATGTCTCATTTACCCTCTTATGAATAACTAACAAACATTTGTCCCTCCTGTATTTTGAATGGTGGGAGATGTAGATTGAAGACAGTGAATATGTGTTCCACAAAAAGCTAAGAGGGGGAACATGGCAAGATCAACAAAACTACTCCTCTTGAAGAGAAATTATGTTAGAAGAGACTCAGTAATACTCTAGTTGTTTTAACCCACCTTCATTCCTCAGTGATGCTCTGGAACATAAAGCCAGTCATGTACTAAAGTGATGATTCAGTTTGAAATTGTGATTCTTTTCTGCATATGCTGTCAGCAAGTGAAAGGACAGGGGGTGAACGAGACAGGGAATCACAGGACAAATTTCCCTCCAGTGGGTGTCCCTCATTCTGAGAGGGTTGAGCAGGATCAGACAAAAATGGACTTGTAAACAGAATTTTTCCAGATTTTGGAAATCTGATCCTTCAGAGTTTTGATATTTACCCAGAGATGCACTGGGTTTTTTCAGTCCAGTTTTCTGGTGTTAAAAACAATCCAAGAACTATGTTACTTCATAGAAAGAATATCTACATTTTTAAAAATGAATTTATGGTAAAAAAAAGAGAAGAAACTTTCCAGATAAAATAAATCTGCTGCTGATGGTCTGTGACACGGGAACCATGTAGCAAGAGCCTAAAAAGAAGTATTTCCAGTTCTGCTGCTATTCTGCCTGTAATGCAGCAATAGTTACATTGAGTTGGGTTCTGATGGGAATAAGTCTGTCAATGTTCATCTTCACAAAATAACTCATCCTCTGGTTGCAGGTGTTTTGTTTTGAATTTGGCAGGTATTTTCTATTCTCAGTATTCTCAGTGCCCTTAATTTGTAGTGGATATTATGCAATAGGTAATTTCACTAGCTGTGTTCAGTTCATTAAACCTTATGTTATCTGGTATAATAAATAGGTTGTTCTCACTGAGGAGAGATCATCTAATGGGCAGAATGGTGTCTTTCAGGGCAAGACTGAGATGCATTCTGACAATAAAGGCTATTAGAAACCAGAGCTGCCAGTGTCAGCTTCCTCTGCATAGAAATTTCCCCCAAATTGTAATATTCAGCAAGTCAAGTGAGGGGAAAATATTCTGAAGTAGTTTTCCTTCTAGGAGCTGTTTTCCTCCAGCAACTAAAGCTGGAGGCAAACAGGTTCCTTTCTTTTTGGAAATGATGCAAGGTGGAAAATGTCTCAATGAGAAAAATACCTGAAGTAGATGGAGGTGCTGAAACAGCAACCTGACAGCTGAGGAGGGCATAGGGATGCAAGGCAAAAAAGTTGAAAGTGCTCTGCAGAGAGGGCCTGAAAAGGTCTGGAGGAGAGGAGCAGAAATTTCCAGCAGGGAGATAAAAGGACACAGAGAATAAGAAACCACCAAGTCAGAGGAAGGGCAATAAATAAATACTGTCAAGGAGACTTTTATCAAAGATTACATGAGATGGGGAAGGCTGGAAGGGAAAAAATATGAGAGAAGAGACAAAGACAAAACAAATACTTTGTTGTTCTTGAAAATACATTCAGACAGAAGTTGCTTCATTTATAAAGAATCTTCTCCAGGCAGTTAATTAGCTTTGTCAGTCAGCTGTCGTAAACCAGATTATTGAACTGTTTCATATTTGAAATTCTTTAAACTAACGTCTTGACATTGCCAGTAGGTGTGTTAATAATCTGAAGACATGAGAAGAATTTATTAGCTTTGGTGTGCCTGTCTGTGAAATGTAGTGGAGAGTTAACTTCATATTATCCAAACACAACTTGAGCTTTCTCCTGAAAGATTCTAATTGCATTTTAAAGCTGCTATTAGCTTACTCTGAGGTGGCAAATAGCAGCATGGTCATGTGGGAGGCTCTGGGTACAAAATAATGGATCCTATTGAAGCAAACGGCAGCTCCATGAGTGCCTCACTGCTGAACAGAAGTATGAAAAAGGGAAAGAATTTGTATTATTATTTTCAGTAGCAGATCCTAGCATTTTCTGACATGATTTGAGGGCAATCTTAAGCTGTTTTGATTGCTGTCTAAATGCTAAATTGGGCTGAAAATCTGTTGTACATGTTCATATGGATTTATCTGCTTGGCATGGAGGGTTTTTTCCTTTCAAAGTCTTTATTCACAATAGCTCTGTTGATTTCAGGATATATCTATTTTACCAGAATATCTGTGTATGTGTGTGTGCGCAGCATTATTTACTATTTAAGTGTTATTTCCCCTAATTTTCCTATTTTCCAAATGAATCAGTACATAATTATTATTTTTTGTTTTAAACATTCTCATCATCATGTACATTTCTAGTTAAAATATAATCATGTCTCACATGAAGTGTCTATGCCATCCAGATTGAAGTTTATTATTTTTTTCATTATTTAGAAGGTAATGTCCCATCCTATCTGCCTTTCTGACTCCTGGATTAGTCTTCTTGACAGGATGCCTTGTTATAATATCTTTGCTACAACCAAAGCACCACTAAAGAATTCTTCCCTTGAAACATGGAGACGTCATTCTTATGGATATGATTGCTAAAGGTCTGAGCATCCCAAATCCTTGCAGACCTACAGAGAGCCTGGAGGTTTGCTCTTTTTCTTATCTGGGTGATAAAATGAATTCTTACCTCCCAAACTGTGATATTTTGCTATTTGCTTCAAAATAATCACTTGAATTTAGACAATACATTGATATCTCTAATAGTGAAGAAGAAAATAGTAGAATTGATTGGCATTTCTGGGAATATTTTTAAATATTGTTCATATCTTATATTTTTATTCTTATTTAAATAGGTTTTCACATGATAGGAAACATTTGTTCCAATGCTTCAGAAGGTATTTTTTGTGCATTGATTTCTGTTTTTATCCCACCATTACTTTAGTTGAAGGACCCAATTTTGGTTCCAGGTCTTGATTTTGTAATTAGGTCTTGGACTGTTTGAGAGCTGGAGTTGTCTAAGTCTCTCCAGAGTTGTGATTAATGTACTGTGCCTATTAAAAAATGGCCTTAGAAACATTGGCTTCCTTTCCCAACATGTGTTTGAAAGCAAATGTGGTTTTCAGCTGTCATATCTGCTACAGCATTATTAGACATAATCGTGCCTGTTTGGAGAATTTGGTGATGAGGTCTGGTGCTTTTGATGCTCTCTCTCAAAGTGGAGCTCAGCTTTTTGTTTGCATCCTGCTTTGTTTTGGTACTTCCAGTTTGTTTTTGAGTTGTGTTGTGAGGGGTAGCTCTGAGGTCCTTTAGTGCTTGTAAACCCTGAGCCTCCTTTCTGGGAGCCACGAGTCTCCAGCAGCCTTTTGCAGCCCTCTTGAGTCCACTGAATCAAAATGAAAGAGGAACTTGTGAATATGCAATTTCCCCCACGCTTTAAACACAAACATAGCCATCTGCCTGGCAGAGTAATGCTGACGAAATTCAGTGTACTAGGACATAAAAACAGAATACTGTAGTAGATCAAAATATATTCTCTGACTCAGCGTGAAATTTGAAGACTGTAATTCATCTTTCCGAGGACAAAAGCAGCTGATGCAGGCACATAGTTGTGGTGCTTTTTTTTTTTTTNGGTGCTTTATTACATATACTGATTGATAACTCAGAAAACCTACATGTTTTAAGTTTCACGTGTTTCTTAAAAAGAGTTAGGTACCAAAGGAAACAAAAAGATGTTTTGGAGGCTGGCAAAAATATAGAACTGGTGTAAATTCAGAGCACTAGGTATTGAAGGGCAGTTGTAATAAATTAGGGTGTAAATTTATGGATGGTACACAGTTTTTTAAATAAACAGTTAAGGGTACAGTAATAAGTACATTAATATTACCTACTATACAGAACTTCAAACTAATGTTCAGAATTTCATCCATATATATGTATGTACATATGCTAGAAAGATAAGTGAAAATTAAGAGGTTTTTAAGAGAGAAGGAGGAAGACATGGTTTATCTGTACTGTATAGAAATTATTGATATTGTTTTTATGTATGAAGGACAAAAAGAACAGAAGGGACACAAAGAGAATAACAGAGCCTACAGAGTTTCGTAAATCACTATTTTTTTTACATTTGATGTGAGCAAAAACTGTTGGAACCACTCAAGCCCTTCAAAGATAGAAAGTGAAAGGGTAGAAATTATTGATTCATAGTGAGGATAAATTACAGTTCATTTATGAATCATGCAGATCAATATTAAGTGTCAGATTACATTAATTAATTTTGTAACTAAATTACTTTGTGACAGATTTCAGAAGTGGTTCATTCTTCAGTAGGACCGAATATGAAATCTCTCTAATTTCCATATTTCAATATTTAGTTTAATTTAAAAGTTTTCTAGAGATGTGAATCAAAGGAACTCTTTGGAAGCTGAGGACATTAAAGGGACCACAGGGGTTTCCAGCTGAGGAAAGATCCTACTGTGAGTTGAGATGTTATAGCAAGGAGTCTGCAGGAGTGCAGAATGGGACTGGCTTCACTGAAAAGGTAAAAAAGCTGCCCTGGCAGCCTGGGCACTGATGCAGATGTGGAGAGATCTGGTGAAGTTGTCTGCCTCAGATACTGATCCATTTTTCCTTTTGAGACCTCGAAATTCCTTGCATATCCAAACAGATAATGCTTGAAATCAAACAAGAGTTTGGATATGAACTCCTTGGACCACCCTGGAAAATGTTTTTGGCCATTAAGCACCCAGCAAGCCTCATATTACTGGTGCTGAACAAAACCCTGGGGCACTTGGCTGTAATGGAGCTCAAGAAGCACCTTGTGACTCCAGCTTTAATAGCTGGAATGTGAAAGGAAATATTCTGAAACAAATCTAATGTCAGCCAAAAGAAAAATATTCCCCAAATAATTTTTCCATAGGAGAGACTCTATATAATTGTACAAATAAACTACAGTCATAGTATATATATATTAATTTTTACAAAATTTAAATGCAACCAAGTTTGTCTTGTATTACTCCTGAAAGAAGGACAAAATCATTTTCTTTATTTGTTGTCCAAAAATCATAGAAGTGCTGAGGAAATGGGAAATCCTCTTAACTTACACAGTGTTGAGGAAAGGGGAAATCTTTTTTAATTGCCTCAGTGCTAAGGAAGTTATCCATGACACATTTCTGTAGCTATGTAATAGCTTCACATCTGCATTATGTGTTGGAGAACATCCTGTTTCAAACATCTAAACTCAAATATTTACGTTCAGTGTTTACAAGGCTCTCAGTTGTCTATTTGTCTTGAATCTTGAGTGTCTGTGTATATATTTACTGTTCTTGGCTAGACAAAACCAAACTGGGGGCTGGTTGCTGTGCTTGATGTCTTACAGCTTACATACAAATCTGTATTGTCTTGGCTTTTAAAATTGTCCAGTTATAAAATTCACTAGAAAAAATTCAGGTGTTTGAACAGATCATTTACAAGAAGTTAGGTGAAGAGATGACTGTTTGGGAATATGTGAAATCAGTTTTGAAACTTTTCTTCAATCAAAAATCTGTGAATAGATTTTTAAAAGGGAAACAAAACGAAATCAGCTCATAATCATGTAACATTACAACAGGAGAATTTGGGAAAAGCATAGCACGCTGCAATATTGGGTTAAAATGTGCTAACAACCTGTATTTGTTTTGTTTGTTTTTTTATGTTGAAGGGAGCTCATTAGAGTAGTAACTATTAGAGGAGTCTCACCAAACTAATCAAAGTACATTCTTAATTCCTGCCATACCTGAAATAAATACTATGAGCATTTTAGTATTGGCGTTAAACCTAATGTTATAAAATCTATAGAAAGATGCCTCTTCCTGAATTAAGATGCAAATGAGACCATATGACAAAGTCAGTAGTATGGGTGTTATTTACCATGAAATGAGAGAGAAAGAGAGACAAAGAA